>JZRM01000029.1:0-327894 GCA_000963415.1 Blastocystis sp. subtype 6 | reverse complement strand
CGGATTCCGATTTCTTTTACTCGTTGTTGAATAAAATAAGTCGCCATTGCCAAAATTCCCATCATACTCAATACAATTGCCACTATGGAAAAAAAGCCGACTAATCGAGCAGTTCGTGCATTCGATTCATACCAATTATTGATCGTCTGGTCTACAAAACCTGATTCAAAAGGAATTCCTTCAATAAAACGAGTATATGTCTTTTTGATTTGATCAAAAGTTGCAGCCTGATTTTCAGAAGATATTTTTATCAACACTTTTGAAAAACCAAGTTCAGGCTCTAAACGAAAAACAATCAAAGGACTCATTTGATAATTCAGATTCCGAATATGGAAATTTTTAATAATACCCAATACTGGAAGTTTTTCGTCAAAAAACATGATCTCCTGAGGTAAAGCTTCTGTTCCAATAGCTTTAGCAGCAGCTTCATTTAACCAAATACCCTGGGGAGTATAAGCCACACCGGTAGGAATTATCTGCAAATCAAACAAATCGAAAAAATGCTCGTCGACTTCAAAACGTTGCAAACTAACCAGCTTCCCTGTACCAGCATAATCGGTTATCGTATTATTATCTCCTCCATCCAAAGGAGTACCATAAGCATAAGACATCTTTTCTACTCCTGGAATCCGGGACAGTTCATTTTTTAATGCTTCTTTCTGGCTAGCCTGAATTTTATTTTCTAACCACACCAAGTTGTCTTTCGTAAAACCCAAATCATAATTCTTCATAAAATTCGTCTGTTTCCAGATCACTAACGTACAAATAATCAAAATAATAGCCATGCAATACTGAAAAGAGATCAATATTTTACCATACACATTTTTAGTTCTCTTACGAAAACTTCCTTTCATTACTTCTACAGGGCAAAAACGGGACGTCAGCCAAGCGGGCCCCACTCCAGCAATCAATCCAATTATTCCCATAGCTACCAACAATCCCATAAAATTGAAAAATGTAAAATAACGGCTTATGGCAAGATGAGTTTCCAGAATATCATTAAACCAAGGTAATACAACGGAAGCCAAGCAACAGCAAAATCCGAAAGCGATAAAGCATAAAATCATTGATTCCATTATGTACTGCCTGAATAAAACCTTATTATTGCTCCCTAACAATTTTTTTATAGCTGATTCTTTCGCCCGGAATCCGGCACGGGCTATCGATAAATTATTGTAATTAATCAGGGCTAAAATCAAAATCACAACGATAATAGCTGTCAATACACCTATAAATGTCCAGCTATTATGATGTGTAAATGAAGTGGAAAAAGTACTCCAATACACTTCTTTTAAAGATTCCAGGAATAAGTCCTTCCGGTAATGATCTTTATACATCCAGAAATCTTTTTTCAGTTGCGTCAACATGGCCGGTATTTTGGATGATAAATCGCATCCAGGTTTTTCCAATAAATATAAAGCAAAAGATGCACTATTGTTATGACTGATCCAATTATCCGGTAAACAAGTAAAATCTGCAACAACATCGCAGGGATCAAAATGGGTATTCTCTGATAAATCAGGCATTATCCCTACGACCGTATACCTCGACAGCCTACCTATAGTCAATCCTTTTCCCAGAGGAGATTCTTCCCCGAATATCTTACGGGCAAAAGAAACACTCAATACAATCTCATTACGCGCATTAAAATGACGTCCTTCTATCAAAGGAAAAGTAAACATATTCCAAAAAGTTGTGTCTACATACAGAACACGAAGCGGCAATTTTCCTCCACTTCTCCCTTCTGCATAAGCGCTATAACTTTTATAAATACGAGTATACGCCTCTATTTCAGGAAAAACACTCTGAAGTTGATCTCCTACACAAGCTCCCCATGTCGCTCCCTCTTCCCCTGTCATGCGAAAAATCCGTTCTTTATTTTCATGGAAATCGTCTACTGATAATTCCTGTTGAATATACATACTCAATAAAAGAACGAAAGTCAGAGATACAGCAAAACCGAATACTGTAATAACAGTGTATAGTTTATTTCGGAATAAACTCCGAAAAAAAAAGTCGAAAATCAGAAAAATACATCATATATAATAATTATAAGCGTAAATATTTTTTACAATTCTTATGCCATATCAAATAACTACCTGTATATCAAAATATAAATTCTCGTTTTATTCAAACAAAATGTATATTTTTTTGACATTCTTGTCTAATTTTTTTACTCTCTTTAAAAAGAGAAGAATTTGAATTTCTTGTCGGTTAAGAACGTAAAAGAAAAGGAATATAATTATTAAATTTTCATTCGATTGGCTGTATTTTTTATACCAGAATATAAATATTTATAAAGTTAACGGAATAAGAGAAGTCAAATTTTTAAATAGGAAAAATTACACACTAGGGCACGTCCCTAATGTGTAATTAGAAGAATAATTGATTTTTAGACGTACACAGGACTGAATTGTTTTTGACTGCCGGCAAAAGTTTTAGAACGTATGATTTCTACAGAGAAATGACAATCGATCAGATTTTGAAAAGCTGAAATAGCAAAGAACAGCGGAAGGTACACACCCCCTGATAGACGGCAAGCAAAGGCAAAGAAGCGAAATCAAATCAAGCCTTATTTGCTTTTTAGATTAATTTTATACTTTTGCAAACTTATAAAGGGAAAATACCGAAAAAATTATTCCGCATGTGTGAAAGACAAAAATGAATTCAAAACTATAAATACAAACAGATGCTAAAAATTTCATCTGCCGCATTTACAGATACCAAACCGCATTATAACATACTTGATGGATTACGTGGAGTTGCAGCTTTAATGGTTTTATGGTTTCACATTTTTGAAGCCTATGCGAGTAGTCATATAGATCAGCAAATCAACCACGGATACCTGGCGGTGGATTTCTTCTTCATCCTCTCCGGCTTTGTCATCGGTTATGCTTATGACGACCGCTGGAAAACGATGCCCATAAAAGACTTTATCAAACGTAGATTTATCCGTTTGCATCCGATGGTCGTTATCGGAGCAATAATCGGAGCGATTATGTTCTACTTTCAGGGTTGCTCTGTTTGGGATGTATCAAAAGTATCGGTGACCATGCTATTGATTGCCACATTAATGAATGCTTGTCTGATTCCGGCAACACCCGGTTTCGAAATCCGTGGAGTTACTGAAATGTTCCCTCTGAACGGTCCAAGTTGGTCTCTATTTTATGAATATATTGGCAACATCTTATATGCATTTTTTATCCATAAACTTTCCACAAAAGTTCTTTCTATATGGGTTGTACTGGCTGGCTGCGGATTGGCAGGGTTTGCCATTTGGGGGCCCTATGGCGATATATGCGCCGGCTTCTCTCTGACAGGAGAGAATATACTCGGCGGTTCCCTGCGTTTACTATTTTCATTTTCGGCAGGATTGTTGCTATCCCGCCTATTTAAACCGATTTTTATAAAAGGAGTTTTCTGGATATGTAGCCTCTCTGTTGTTATTTTATTGGCAGTACCCAGAATCGGCGGAAGCGAAAATTTATGGATGAACGGCTTATACGACACCCTCTGTTTTGCCCTCCTTTTTCCCCTTATTGTCTATTTGGGTGCATCGGGAAAAACAACAGACAAACTCACTACCCGAATATGTAAATTTTTAGGCGATATATCCTACCCACTGTATATGGTACATTATCCTTTCATTTATTTGTACTATGCCTGGGTAAAAAATGAACATCTCACTTTCGTACAATCTTTACCGGGAGCTTTAGCAGTTGTTATCGGAAGTATTATTTTAGCTTATCTGTGCTTAAGACTATACGATGAACCTGTACGCAAATTTTTAACCAAACATCTTTTGCATACCCAAAAGTAATTACCACTATACTCCCGATAGGAATTTCTATCGAAAATTCCCAGCTATATAGTTATAACGAATTAAGCCAAATTTCTTGTCGGCGGAATTGTGAAGAAAAGGCGATTGTAAATTTAATTATTTTGCATAGCCAATATTCAAAAGCTCTCCTGTATAGACAGAAAAAGATAAAACGAACTTTTTGAAAGAGAAACTTTCTTTCAATCAAGGAAATACGGATTTTAAAAGATAAAACATTACATTTGACTAAAGAGATATTTCCTAAACTATAACTACAACCGGATAGAGTTGGATCATAGTCCAAGAACAGGACATTCGTATCACCACTCTTTAATTGCTTTCTCTCCTCCTTTGTCCTCTTAAATTTTCCCCCAGAGGGACGGACCTTTTTTGCGAAAAACAGGGACTTGCCTGAATACAATCCTCATCTAAATTTCTTAAGAGTAATAAGAAGGGGAAATTACACATTAGGGCACGTCCCTACTGTGTAAAATGATAAGGGATTTTGCTTGAGCCGTAAGGATATTTTCCTCGTCTTCAGGGATTACATTCCCAGGAATTATTTATGTTCAAGCTTGTGAAAATTTTTGCTTGAAAATTTTTAAAATAGGAATTTCGGATAGATTTGTTTTCAAAAGGGAAGCTGGAAAGAGATTAAAAATAAAAACGGAGTCTCTGATATCAGAAACTCCGTTAGTACTCAGAGCGGGAATCGAACCCGCACGTCTGTTGAGGACACTGGATTTTGAGTCCAGCGCGTCTACCAATTCCGCCACCTGAGCAAAGAACTCGGCTGCAAAGGTAGATATTTTTGGAATAATTGCAAATCCTCCTCTAATTTTTTTAATTTATTTCGGTAAAATGTATCCTTTTTAAACGTTCCTTCGTATGAATCATTGTTCTTAATGTTCAATACTCATGTTCAAAAATGATTCCCCCTGAGGACTTTACCGACGGGGGATTATTTATTTAGCTATTGCAATCGAATTTATTAAAAATCCCGTCGAAACTTTGGCTGATCTTTTTCCTATTTTCGATTCGCGGGGATATCCTTTGATAAATTTATTTTTCTCTCTTCCGGAAAGCTTTTTAACAACCATATTTTAATA
The DNA here is from genome assembly GCA_000963415.1 of Blastocystis sp. subtype 6. NCBI lineage: Eukaryota > Bigyra > Opalinata > Blastocystidae > Blastocystis > Blastocystis sp. subtype 6. The sequence continues at coordinate 322,965 of JZRM01000029.1, read as the reverse complement.
TTTTTGTATGAACGATTGGCCATATTGTTGGGTCTACTTTAAAATAAATTTTATACCGGAACAATAATGAAAAATATCAGACAGATCTTTTTTTATCCCTTTTCCTCGAGAGGAGCAGGGACTTATATACCTATCGATTCGTAAATGTATCCGGATGTTAATACTATGATTTTATCTAATAAGTAAAATATGAAAGCTGTTTCCCGTTTTTTGCCATCGGTCGTTTTTTTCCTTTTAATAGGTTTCTCTTCCTTTTCACAACCGAAAGGAAGCCTCAAGGGACGTGTTTACGATTTGAAAAACAACCAGGGAATCCCTTTTGCCAATGTCCAGGTATATTCTTCTGCCCTCGGAACGGCTACCGACACAAAAGGTTATTTTGAAATAGACAGCATAACACCCGGATACATTCGGTTGGAAATAAGCTGTGTCGGTTACAAAACAATTTTATCAGAAGAATATATGGTTAACACTGCTTTTAAAAGAGAGGTAGAAATCGGGTTGGAAGAATTACCGGTCTCTTTGGAGCAAGTTACAGTAAAAGCCAGCCCTTACCGAAAAACGGCCGAATCTCCTCTATCTGTACAACGAATCGGGATTTCTGAAATTGAAAAGAACCCGGGCGGAAACCGGGATATTTCAAAAGTACTCCAATCCATGCCAGGAGTACTTTCTTCTCCGGCTTTCCGAAACGATTTTATTGTCCGGGGCGGGGGGCCCTCCGAGAACCGGTTTTACCTGGACGACGTAGAGTTGCCCACTCTCAACCATTTTGCTACCCAAGGCGCCTCCGGCGGGGTAGTGAGTATTATAAATGTAGATTTTGTCAAAGAAGTCAATTTTTATGCCGGAGCATTTCCTGCTTCCCAGGGAAATTTACTCAGTTCCCTACTCGATTTTCAACAAACAACCGGTAACCCGGACCGGATCAAAGTCAGGGCTACCCTTGGAGCCACAGATTACGGTCTTTCTTTAGATGGTCCTCTCACTCCTACCACAACTTTCCTTTTATCGGCGCGGCGGAGTTATCTGAAAATGCTTTTCAGCTTTATCGGGCTTCCCTTTTTACCCGTATACAATGATTTCCAATTCAAAACGGCAACCCGGTTTAATCAAAAAAATGAACTTATTTTATTAGGTATAGGGGGATATGATATAAACCGGCTCAATAAAAAAATAAATCATCCGGATGACAATCAAGAATACATTCTGGGTTGGTTACCTGAAAGCCGGCAATGGAGTTATACTTTAGGGGCTGTTTACAAACAGTACGGAAACAGTTGGCAAAATCTCTGGGTAATCAGTCGCAGTGAGCTAAAAAATAAAGTGGAGAAATACAGCTTTAACGATAAAAAACTACCCAAATTAGTCGATTATAATTCCGGAGAAGCGGAAAATAAATTTCGTTTTGAACATAAACGGCAGATATCTTCTCATTTCCGGCTCACGGCAGGCGTTGGCATAGAATATGCCACCTACCGGAATTCTACGTTCCGGGTCCTCTACTACCAGAATCAATCTCAAAATATCGATTATAACCGGCGATTAAATCTCTGGAAATGGTCCTTTTTCGGACAAGTTGTAAAAACATTCGGCGAGGAAAAATTCACCTTATCTTTCGGGCTCCGGGGAGATGCGACTCATTATGCTGCATCTACTCAAAACATATTCCGGCAAATCTCTCCCCGTCTTTCTCTATCGTATGCTTTGCACCCCAAATGGTTTCTCCACTTCAATACAGGAAGGTATTACCAACTCCCCTCCTACACGACAATGGGGTATGCGAATGAACAAGGGGAACTGATTAATAAAAGGCACAAATTAAGATACATCGGCTCTAACCATTATGTTGCGGGCATAGAATTCCGCCCCACCCCCCTTACCCGGATTACAGTAGAAGGTTTCTACAAAACATACGACCACTACCCTGTTTCCCTTCTCGACTCTGTTTGTCTGGCCAATAAAGGGACAGATTATGTAGCAGTGGGAGACGAACCGGTCAAACCGGTAGGAGAAGGAAGAAGCTACGGTATAGAATGCATGCTCCGCACTCAAGAATTTTACGGAATCATAGCTTCTGCAGCTTATACTTTCTACTATAGCGAGTTCAAAAAATTAGACCATAATTTACGTCCCTTATCCACTTACATCCCCAGTAACTGGGACAATCGTCACATTTTTACCTTAACGGCCAGCCGCAAATTCAAGCAAAACTGGGACGTCGGTTTGAAATGGCGTTATGTTGGGAAAGCACCCTATACGCCCTGGGATATAGAAATGACCTCTTCTATTCCGGCCTGGGACGCCAAGCGGCAGCCTTATTACGACTTCAGCCGTTTTAATTCCGAAAGATTACCTGCCTTTCATCAATTGGATATGCGGGTAGACAAAAGTTTCTTTTTCCGGAAATGGTCTCTTATTCTATACGCAGATATTCAAAATATCTATCATTACAAATCCCAAGGTCCCCCTTTACTTGTGCCGGAAAAAGATAAGCAAGGGAACTACGTAAAAAATCCGGACCGGGAAGGTTACTATCAAATGCGTTATATCAAAAATGAGATCGGAGGGACAATTCTGCCTTCTGTAGGGATTATCATCGATTTTTAAGCACAAAATATTTCTCTTCCAGAAGTTCTTCAAACGCTTCGTTGTGAGGTTGAGGATTAATTCTTAATTTTACAACCGGATACAAACTTAATTAACTTATCTGTATACACTGTGGATTTTTTGCACGAATTAAATGATAATCAAAGAGAAGCTGTTCTCCATACGGAAGGGCCGGCTTTAGTAATTGCCGGTGCAGGTTCCGGAAAAACCCGGGTATTGACCTACCGAATTGCCCATCTTTTGAGCAAAGGAATTCCTGCTTATCATATTTTGGCTTTGACTTTTACAAATAAGGCGGCCCGGGAAATGCAAAAACGAATTTCCCAGTTGGTCGGTGCAGAAAATGCTTCTAATCTCTGGATGGGGACTTTCCACTCAATTTTTTCCAAAATACTTCGTTTCGAAGCCGATAAGTTAGGTTATACGTCCAATTTTACCATATACGACACTCAAGATTCTAAAAACCTGATAAAGGCGATTGTCAAAGATCTCAAACTGGACGATAAAGTTTACAAACCTAACGATGTATTGGGCCGGATTTCCATGGCGAAAAACAATCTGATTGTCGCGCAGGCCTATGCCCAATCCTCGCGGATTACAAATGCGGATGCTGCTGCCCGCAAGCCTATGATTGCAGAAATTTACAAGCATTACCAAATGCGGTGTAAACAAAGCGATACGATGGACTTTGACGATTTACTGCTACAAACGAATATTTTATTCCGTGATTTTCCGGAAGTATTGGCCAAATATCAGCAGAAATTCCGATATATTCTGGTAGATGAATACCAAGATACCAATTATTCTCAATACCTCATTATTAAAAAGTTATCGGAAAGTCATCACAATATCTGCGTGGTGGGAGACGATGCACAGAGTATTTACTCTTTCCGGGGAGCCCGTATTGAAAATATATTGAATTTCCGGAACGATTATCCGGATTTTAAAATCTTTAAACTGGAACAAAACTACCGCTCGACAACTACAATTGTCAACGCTGCCAACAGTATCATCAGTAAAAACAAAGAACAAATCCCCAAACGCATTTTTTCTGAAAACGAAGAAGGGGAGAAGATAAAGGTACTCCGCGCCCTTTCCGATAAAGAAGAAGGATTCCAAGTCACAAATGAAATATTTAAAATGGCCAATTATGAACAAGAAGAATACAGTGACTTTGCCATTCTCTATCGGACGAACGCCCAGTCCCGTATCTTGGAAGAAGCTTTGAGAAAACGCAATATTCCTTATAAAATATACGGTGGACAATCCTTTTATCAACGCAAAGAAATAAAAGACTTATTAGCTTATTTCCGCCTATCTGTCAATCAGAACGACGAAGAAGCTTTCAAAAGAATCATCAACTATCCCCGACGAGGAATCGGAGATACGACCATCGACAAGATCCGGGAGATTGCCCAGCAACACCGTGTCAGCATGTGGACAGTATTGTGTAATCTGGAAAAAGTAGCCGGTTCATTCAACAATTCCAGTCTTACGAAACTAAATAACTTCCGGCTTTTAATCGAAAAATTTGCAGAAAGAAGTCAGGAAGAAAATGCTTATGATGTGGCCTGTACAATTGTTCAAAGTTCAGGAATTACAGACGATCTTTCCAATGACAGTACCCCGGAAGGCGTTTCCCGTAAAGAAAACATCCAGGAACTTTTAAATGCCATTAAGGATTTCAGTGAAACCGCTTATAAAGAAGGCTTTAGTGACAAACTGGCCACATTTTTGGAAGGAGTAGCTTTATTGACAGATCAGGACACTGAAAAACCGGGCGACGACAACAAAGTTACCTTAATGACCATTCATGCAGCCAAAGGCCTGGAATTTCCCAACGTATTTATTACAGGCATCGAAGAAGAACTTTTCCCAGCCCAGCAATGTGCCAGTAATCCACAGGCATTGGAAGAGGAAAGGCGCCTCTTTTATGTCGCCTTGACACGGGCAGAAAAAAAAGTAGTGATGTCCTATGCCACCACCCGTTACCGCAACGGACAAATTATTTCTACCCGGCCTTCCCGCTTTATTGCAGAAATCGACCCCCACTTTCTGGATGGTTTTATTGCCCCCCGTCAAGAAACTTCTCCTTTCAATTTCAAAACTACTTCCCCTTTCCGGAAACCCGTTTCTGAAACGTTAGCTCCGGTACACACTACTCCCCTTCCGGACATAGGCTCATCAAAACTCAAACCTATTGAGCCGAATTCCGTAATACCAGGTATGATCCTTTTTCATCCTACCTTCGGAACAGGGAAAGTACTCTCGCTGGAAGGTCTCGGAGTGAATAAAAAAGCAAAAATGTTCTTCAATAAAGAAGGTACAAAAACTTTATTGTTAAAATTTGCAAAATTATTCATACAAGAAGATTAATTATTATCGGATAATAAGTAAAAAAATTTATCTTTGTCGCACAATCCTGATAAAGATGCTCTCCGGCAAATATGACGAAACTTTCCCGGAGTTTTTCCGAAAAAACACAAAAAATTGTAATGAGGCCCAAATATCTTCATCGAATATAAAATTGAGTGGCTTTTAAATAATCCTTAAGAATGGAATATAATACCCAAAAGAAAAAATTACTTCTTCCTGAATACGGCAGAAACATACAAAAAATGGTGGATCACATCAGAACCATACAAGATAGAGAGGAGCGGAACAGGGCAGCCCGTACAGTCATCGATGTAATGGGTAATCTTTATCCTCATTTACGGGATGTTCCGGATTTCAGGCATAAATTATGGGATCATTTGGCAATAATGTCGGAATTTCAATTAGATATAGATGCTCCTTATCCCTTACCTTCTCTGGAAAAAATCAATGAAAAACCAGAAAAATTAAAGTACAATACAAATCATATCAAATTCAGACATTACGGAAAGCTCGTTGAAAAATTAATTGAAAAAATAAAAGAAACAGAAGATCTGGAACAAAAAAGAGCTTTAATTGTACTGACCGCTAATCACATGAAAAAATCCTTTCTTACCTGGAATAAGGATAGTGTAGAAGACGAACAAATTTACAACGATATCAATACATACTACGGCAGTACGGTCATTTTACCGGAAGGTATGACCCTCTCTCATTCCAAGGACTTACTTCAAAAGAAGAGCAAACCCAGTTCCAACAAACCGATACTGAATAAAAACAACAATTCCAAGAACGCCAAGAGAGAGAACAACAATTCCAACAACAATCACTCCTATCATAAAAAACAGTATTAAACGGATAAAATAGTATTTTATCCTCCGCTCTTTATGGAAATCACGGTTATTTTCGGAAGTAATACCGGTCAGAAAAGGCAACTGATTGAAGAAGCCATACGCCGTTTAGTTGGTACAGCAGGACCTGTATTAAAGGCATCTTCCTATTACGAGACGGAGCCCTGGGGATTTAGCTGTGCAGAGACCTTTCTAAACCGTGTCGTTGTATTTAACAGCCGGCTGGATCCTGAAAATTTTCTGACAAAAGCCTTGGAAATAGAAAAACAATTAGGACGTGTCAGGCACTCAGGACAACAATACGAATCGCGGACCATTGACATTGACATTCTATTCTGCGATTCTCTTCTCATTCACACTCCTGAGCTCATCGTTCCCCATCCACGCTTAGCCGAACGTAATTTCGTACTTGTTCCCCTCAACGAAATCATGCCTCATTTTGAACATCCGCTTCTTCACCGGAAAATTTCAGAACTTTTGATTCAGAGTCCAGATAAACTAAGCGTCAAAAAAATAGAAATGTAAAAAAACAGAAACATCCGGGTCGAAAAAATTTAAATTCAGACGATTGAGTATCATCTCGCTTTTAAATCCGGAATACCCTCATTAAAAATCACATATATCTTTTTATATCCGCTCCGATAGCATTCAGTTTTACATCGATATTTTCATATCCCCGGTCGATCTGATCGATATTATGAATAGAGCTGACGCCTTTAGCCGACAAAGCAGCAATCAACAAGGCGATTCCTGCCCGAATATCCGGAGAGGTCATTTTAGTCGCCCGTAACTGAGATTCGTGATTTTGTCCGATTACAGTAGCCCGGTGAGGGTCGCACAAAATAATTTTTGCCCCCATATCAATCAATTTATCGACAAAAAATAAACGGCTTTCAAACATTTTCTGGTGGATTAACACACTTCCTTTCGCCTGAGTAGCTACCACTAAAAATACACTTAATAAATCAGGAGTCAGCCCAGGCCAGGGAGCATCTGACACCGTCAGAATAGAACCGTCGATAAAATCTTCAATCATATAATGTTCCTGACGGGGAATATAAAGATCGTCATCCCGTTCTTCAACCCTTACCCCCAATTTCCGAAAAGCATCCGGGATAAGACCCAGTTGGCGGATATTGACATTCTTAATGGTTATCTCGGAACGGGTCATAGCAGCCAATCCGATATAACTACCCACTTCAATCATATCCGGCAGACAACGATGCCGGCAACCGTGCAATTTCTTTACCCCTTCAATTGTCAATAAATTGGAAGCGATACCCGAAATCTTAGCTCCCATTGAATTCAACATCAGACAAAGTTGCTGAATATAAGGTTCGCAAGCGGCATTATAAATAGTTGTCACCCCTTCTGCCAAAACAGCGGCCATGATAATATTAGCGGTACCTGTAACAGAAGCTTCATCCAGCAACATATAATTCCCTTTCAGCTTAGTAGCAAAAGCTTTAAAACAACCGTTTAGAGCATCGTATTCGAACGTAGCTCCCAATCGTTCAAAACCCAGAAAATGAGTATCCAAGCGACGACGCCCGATCTTATCTCCTCCGGGTTTCGGAATAACTCCGCTTCCGTGTATAGCAAGCAGCGGCCCTAAAATCATAATTGATCCCCTTAAACTGACCGCTTTATTATAAAAATCTTCGGTCTCAAAATAACGGAAATCTATATCAGAAGCGCAAAAAGCAAATTCCCCACGAGCCAACCGCTCCACTTTTACACCCATTCCCTCTACTAACTCGATCAGTTTCAATACATCCAGGATCTCAGGCACATTCGTAATAATCACTTCTTCCTGGGTCAGTAATGTCGCACAAATCACTTGTAATGCCTCATTTTTAGCCCCTTGTGGGCAAAGTTCTCCCTTTAATCTTTTACCTCCGGTAATAACAAATCGGCTCATTTTGCTAAATTGTTTATCAAATCCATATCTAAATCCATCCGGATATTCAATTGCTTCTTCTTCCATTCACCATACTTTTCCTTGGGAAACTCTATTATCCGAACATTTGATTACACAACTATTGAAGATCCAATTCCTGTGCGTTGGTAAAGCTATTAAAAAACAAAGTAAAAACAAAAATACCTCCCTGTAATATTGTGTTAAATGAATTATATGGCTACTTTTGCAAATAATGTGTTATTATTTTGTTCTTTGCACAGACAAAATATTCCATACACCTGAACTTTATACTTCTAAAAAACGAACAAGTTTATATTTAAATAGATATCACTAAAATAAATCTTTATGAAAAGCTTTCTAAAATATACTCTCGCTACCATCGTCGGAGTTATTATTGTAAATTTTATCCTTTTACTGATTGGTTTCGCCATTATCGGTACGCTTTCGAAACTAGGCGAACAAGTAGTGGATGTCAAAGAAAACAGTATCCTTCGCATCCAATTGAATAATGCAATCCCCGACAGGAGCTCGAACAATCCGTTTAGTGATTTCAGTTTATTTTCTTTCAAACCAGGGATATCGTTAGGATTAAATGATATTTTGAAAAATATAGAAAAAGCCAGCCGGGATCCCCGCATCCAAGGTATATATTTAGACCTGACAGACATTCAGAGTAACTTTGGAGGATTGGCCACTACGGAAGAAATCCGGGAAGCTCTGAAAGATTTTAAAAAAAGCGGAAAATTTATTTACAGTTATGCCAATATGGGATATAGCCAAAAAAGCTATTATCTGGCTACGGTAGCAGACAGTATTTTTGTCAATCCGGAAACGCCCCTCATGTTAATGGGTATGGGAGGAACCACCTTTTTTTACAAAGATATGCTGGACAAAATCGGCATAAAAGTGGATATTGTAAAAGTAGGAAAATACAAATCAGCCGTAGAACCCTTTACTCAAACAGAAATGAGCGCTTCAAACCGGGAACAGATTGAAGTATACCTGCATTCTTTATGGGGTACCCTCCTACAGGGTATTTCCAACACCCGTTCTATTTCGGTTGACAGTTTAAATTCTCTGGCCGATCAGGTGGAGTTCCGTTCGCCTCTGGAAGAAAAAGCCTACGGTCTCTTTGACGGTGTCCTTTACGAAGATCAGGTGCTTGCACTGTTAAAAGAAAAATGCGGACGAAAAGAAAAAGATAAGCTAAATTTCATCAAGCTTTCAGACTATCGAAAAGCCAGTCCGAGTTCTACAAAATTCGTCAAAGAAAAGATTGCCATCATCTATGCCAGTGGTGAAATCTTATTTGAACAGACCGAAAAAACGATTGGCCCTGAATTGGCAGAGACCATACGAAAAGCGCGGGAAGATCAAAATGTCAAGGCAATTGTTTTGCGTGTAAATTCACCGGGAGGAAGTGCTTTAACTTCCGATATCATCTGGCGTGAAGTATCTTTGGCTACTCAGGTCAAACCCCTCATCGTTTCTATGGGAAATGTTGCAGCTTCCGGCGGATATTACATTTCTTGTGCAGCCGATACGATTGTAGCCGACCCCACGACACTTACCGGATCTATCGGAATCTACGGCCAGTTTTTCTCGGGAGAAAAACTTATCAAAGACAAAATGGGCATTACCAGCAGCGTTGTCAAAACAAATGAACACAGCGACTTCGGTGGAGGTTATCCTCTCCCGTTGCCGATCAGTAACCGTCCTTTGACCCCCTATGAAAAAAATGTCTTACAAAAATACATTGAAAAAGGATATGAAACCTTTTTGAACAGAGTAGCTCAAGGCAGACATATGACCCGGGACGAAGTGCATGAAATAGCTCAAGGACGGGTTTGGACAGGAAAAGATGCCGTGAAAGTAGGTTTGGTGGACGTTTTGGGAGGACTGGACGATGCGATACAAATTGCTGCTCAGAAAGCAAAAGTGAGCGATTACAGAATCGTAGAATACCCGACAGAAAAAGATTTCATGCAAGAATTGCTGAATAGTTTTTCTGCTTCTATAAAAACAAATATACTCAAAAACGAATTGGGAGATTATTACGAAACCTTCCGGCAATTACAAAATACACTGAATATGCCTGAAGGATTAATCACCAGAATACCTTATGATATTGATATAAATTAAACACCGTCAGGTACACAAACCGTATGCGATGATTTTTATAAAAATTATATTATCACCGTTGAGTTTTTTATACGGTATAGGGGTAGGAATCCGGAACTTCCTATTTAACACAGGGATACTGAAATCGAAAGAATTCAATATCCCGGTAATCTGTGTCGGTAATATTACCGTCGGAGGAACCGGAAAAACCCCGCATACGGAATATCTTTTATCCAGGCTTCAGAACGATTTTCGGGTAGCTTGTCTGAGCCGGGGGTATAAACGCCAAACATCCGGTTTTCAACTGGCTACTCCCCATTCCAATGCAGAAGAAATCGGAGACGAACCTCTACAAATCAAACATAAATTTCCCAAAGTCATCGTAGCCGTAGACGAAAACCGGGTGAGGGGAATCGAACACCTATTAGCTTTACCTGAAAGACCAGAAGTGATCATTCTAGATGATGCATTTCAGCACCGTTCTGTAAAAGCCGGTAAAAACATTGTACTAGTAGATTACAACCGACCGGTGTTTAAAGATTGTCTGTTACCAGCAGGCCGATTAAGAGAAACGCCAAAGGGATTGAAAAGAGCTGATTATATTATAGTCAGCAAATGTCCGCCAACCCTGACTCCTATCGAAAAAAGAATTCTCTTTAAGCATCTGAAGATAAAGCCTTATCAACAATTATTTTTCACACATCAGCAATACGGTCCGATTCGCGACATAAATGCTCAGGAGACCCCGCTTCATCTGGATAAAAATTCTTATATCCTTTGTCTCACAGGCATTGCTAACCCCACACCTTATATAGAGCATCTTAAAAAATTCACGCCTCAAATCAAAGAACTGAGATACCCGGACCATCATCATTTCACTTCCAGGGATATTTCAGAAATTTGTACAAGCTTCGAAAATATTCCTTACCGGGATAAATATTTATTTACAACCGAGAAGGATCTGATGCGTTTAAAATCCTGGGATTTACCTGAAAACCTAAAAAAGAAAATATTTTACATACCCGTAGAACCGGTATTTTTAAATAAACAAGATGTTTTATTAAATGAATTGAAAGACTATGTTACAAAAAATAAATGAAAGTGCAGCTTATATCTCGCGTTTTCTGGAAAAAGAAACCTGCTCCATCGGTATCATCTTGGGAACCGGCCTGGGTGAGCTTGGAAAATCCATAGAGGTAAAACATACTATTCCTTATGCTGCTATCCCTCATTTTCCTGTTTCGACAGTACAAGGTCACAAAGGAAACTTACTTATCGGAAAATTCGGAGGTAAAAATGTAATTGCTATGCAAGGCAGATTTCATTTTTACGAAGGTTATTCTATGCAGGAGGTTACTTTCCCCATCCGGGTATTGCATCAATTGGGGGTGTCCCGTTTATTTGTCTCCAATGCAGCCGGAGGAGTAAACACAACTTTCCTGGCAGGAGATTTGATGATTATTACCGATCACATAAATCTCTTCCCGGAACATCCATTAAGAGGTAAAAATATCGATGAATTGGGACCTCGGTTTCCGGGTATGACAAATGCTTATAGTCCGGATTTGATCCGTCTGGCTGAAGGAGCCGGAGAGAAATTAGGTATTCAATTGAGGAAAGGCGTATATGCAGGATTACAGGGACCTTCTTTCGAAACGCCGGCAGAATACAATTGGATCCGGATCATCGGCGGAGATGCCGTCGGAATGTCCACTGTTCCCGAAATCATCGTTGCCCGTCACATGAACATGGAATGTTTCGGAATGTCCGTCATTACCAATAGTACCGCTTCTCCGGAATTGATAAAAACAGATCACGAAGAAGTACAGGACATCGGTAATACCGCTCAGCCCCGAATGACAGCTTTGTTTAAAGAAATTATTTCCAGCTTATAATCCCACCGAGGAGGGAGATCATCGTTGAGAGTTCGTGTATCGACCACCGATACCGTATTCTCAACGATATTTTTATCGTGCTATCTTCCAGTTCAAAACCTATCGCATCATCCATTCTATAACCGGAACGAGGATTGCAGTCATAATTCCCATTACTCCAATGGCCAAACCGCTGATAGCTCCTTCAACAGCACCTAGTTCCATGGCCCGGGCCGTTCCCAACGCATGAGCAGCTGATCCGAGGGCCAAACCTTTAGCAATTTTACTTTTGATTCCCAGCTTTTCTAAAATAAAAGGTCCTACAATACCTCCGAAAATACCCACTAAAATCACCACAATCGCAGCAATAGAAGGAACTCCTCCGGCTTTCTCGGCAATACTCATAGCAATCGGAGTGGTGACAGATTTCGGCTCTATAGAAGCAATCAGCACAGGGTCAGCTCCTAAATAACGGGCAATATAAATGACACTGAAAATACCGGTGACACATCCTACAAAAACAGAAGTTACGATAGAAACCACATTTTCCCTCAACAGACTCAATTGTTCATACAACAAATAACCCAATACGACAACGGTCGGTCCCAACAAAAAACTGATTATCCGACTTCCCTGTTCAAAAGATTCATAAGATATACCCAAAAAGCGGATCAGGACAGCTAATACAGGGATAGAAATCAATAAAGGATGCAAAAAAGCTAATTTCGTTCGACGATAAAACCAAACGGAAACAAGGTAAATGCCCACAACCAATGTTAAAATAAATATTTCAGTATTCAGAATTTTTTCCATATATCCGTTTTCTTTTCATTGACTTTTCTCTTTTTTCAAAGCACTGCTGTATAAAAGCGACGATCACAATAATGATCACCGTACTTACCGCACAGGCCACTAATATCACCTGCCAATATTTCGATAAAATATCCAAGGCATTTACAATACCAACCCCGGCAGGAATAAAAAAAAGAGCCATATTATCACACAAGAACCGGGCCACAGGCTTTATTTGTCCCGGTTTTACCCATTTCAGACACAAAGCCGTAAATAACAAGACCATACCAATGACACTCCCGGGAACAAATCCGTGAATCAGCCAGGCTACAAATTCGCCCAAAGCATAAAACAACAACACAATAAATATACCCGATAACATGATTTACCCTTTTGAAGCTGCAAAAATAATGTTTATTCCCCTTCGTTATCTCCTAACAACATAATTCCCGCTCCAAAACGTCCGGCATCGTTACCGCTCCGACGGTAAGAAAAAAATTCTTCGGAATGACATTTCGTACATAAACCGGCCACCTCAATATATTCTTCCCTTATACCCACAGCTAAAAGTTGCCTCCGGTTGATTTCCCACAAATCAATATGACATTTTCCCAAAGGATTTACGGGTCCGAGAATCCCGGGAAAGCTTTTCCATTTTTGCTGAAATAAAACAGCCACTTCCGGTCCGACCTCAAAACAACATTTCCCAATAGAAGGACCGATTCCAGCCTTGATATCGGCAGCACAACAGTTGAATCTGTCTTGCATGACAGTCGCCGTTTTCTCAACAATTCCGGCCAATGTTCCTTTCCAACCGGCATGCACAGCCGCTACTACTTTTTTGACAGGATCACACAAAAGGATAGGGACACAATCAGCTGCCAAGACCATCAGACAAACACCCGTCTCCTTTGTTACCAAAGCGTCGGTTTCCGGGAAACGACTCTCCCGGTCCATAGCTCCCCGGCCAGCATCCTGCCGCTTTACCTCCACGATATGATCGGAATGCACCTGCTGTCCCAAACACAAGGCTTCCGGACGAAAACCGACAGCAACAGCCAATCTCCGGCGAGCGACAAGCATCCGATCCGAGGGCTCTCCGTCCGGATAACCAATATTCCCGGCAGCCGTAGACACAAAATGCAAAATCCCCCTGCAAGCGGATAAATTTTCAAAACGATAAAAAGGGAATAATATATGATTTATTTTTTCCATTCTTCCTCGAATAGAGAAGCAGCTTTTTCCAATGCTTCAGGTTTACCCATATCCATCCACTTTACTGCCGGTTTATAACATCCCCGTATGTTCGTATCAGCAGCTATAGATAAATAAAAATCGACAATCGAAAATTTACCTTCCCAATCCTTCATCCGTTGAAAAATTTCCGGCGACAATACATGAATACCATTAAATGCAAACGAACGGTAATCTGTTGCCCGAACGTCTTTATCACAAAACTTAAACTCTCCTGTTTGACAATTTTTCCAGCCTTTCAAGCAATTTTGCTCGTCAAACAAAAGATAACGGGTTGTATTCCTCTGTCCAAGCAACAAAGAAGCCAATGCTCCCGAAGCACAATGCTCCTTCCAAAAAGCTTTTAAATCCAGATCCGAAGCTACGTCGACGTTATGAACCAAAAAGGGCTCCCGTCCTTCCAGAAAAGGACAAGCTTTCTTTATCCCTCCCCCTGTATCCAGCAACTTTCCTCTTTCGTCCGAAAGATCTATCCGAACCCCGAAATTTTCATGAGCCTTCAAAAAATCGATGATCTGCTGTCCCCAATGATGGATATTCATCACGATATGATCCACACCGGCTGCTTTTAACTTATGAATCAAATGCTCCAACATCGGTCTGCCACCCACTTCTACCAATGCCTTGGGACAACTATCGGTCAGAGGCTTTAATCGGGTCCCCAAACCGGCTGCAAATATCATAGCTTTCATACGATTATGATTTTCTTTCAATAATTCTCTAGAACCTCCCTTTCCCAATCACATTCTCGGATATGCCAAGGCCTAAGGAGATTTTATAACAGCACTTTAAATTGCTGTTCAATTTCTCTTTCCCGGTGCAACAAGTGCACATTGACTCCCCACTTCCGGTACACATATTCAGCTAAATGTTGAGCACAATATACCGACCGGTGTTGTCCGCCCGTACAGCCGAAACAGACCATAAGACTGGTAAAACCTCTTTGCCGGTACCGTTCAACCGAAGCGTCCACCAAAGCATATACAGATTCCATAAAACGAAGAACTTCTCCGTCTTCTTCTAAAAAACGGATAACCGGTTCATCCAGGCCTGTCAGACATTTATAAGCCTCATATTTCCCGGGATTATGTATGGCCCGGCAATCAAAAACAAATCCCCCTCCGTTTCCGGAAAAATCTTCAGGGATTCCCTTCCGATACGAAAAGCTATACACCTGTACCGTCAATCCTCGTTCTTCTTTTTTTCCCACATTTTCGTCCCGGTCACACAAATCTCTCAGCGTTTTATCTAAATAAGGATATTCAGGAAAGCCTTCCTCCAACAAATTTCTTAAATTAGAAATCGCAAAAGGTACACTCTCCAGAAAATGCCGTTTCTTTTCAAAATATCCCCGGAAGCCATAGGCCCCCAATACTTGTAAGGACCGAAATAAGACAAAATACCGAAGCCGTTTCTTAAAAGCTTCCGGATCCACAGGCATAAAAGCCTGTAATGCCTCTAAATAATCGTCCAGTAATGCCGCACGTAACTTCTCCGGATAATTGGCTTTCGCCTGCCACAAAAAAGAGGCCACATCATAATAAAGAGGGCCTTTCCGGCCTCCCTGAAAATCGATAAAAAAAGGAGTTCCTTCCTTTAACATCACATTTCTGGCTTGAAAATCCCGGTACATAAAAGTATAAAAAGGTTCCTCCAATAAAGTATCCGCCAATTTATCAAAATCATCTTCCAACTTATCTTCTGAAAACTCGATTCCGGTAGTTTTCAAAAAACAATATTTAAAATAATTGAGATCCCAAAACACCGATCGTCGGTCGAACTCAGGACGAGGATAACAACGACTGAAATCGAGATTTTCTGCCCCCTTAAACTGCAAAACCGGCAGTAACCGGATGGTTTGCTGTAAAAAAAGACATTCCTGTCGACTGAATTCTCCGCTCTTCCGTCCTCCTTCCAAGGCATCAAACAAAAGAGTATCCCCCAAATCCTCCTGCACATAATACATATAATCGTACGTATGTTCATATACCTCCGGTACCGGTAATCCCTGTTTACGCAGATGGGCTGACAAATAAACAAAAGCCCGGTTTTCTTCCGGGGAGGCTCCCCATACGCCAATACGGGTAAAATGCCAACTCTTTAATCTGAAATACTTCCGGTTCGAACCGGAAGAGGGAAATTCTGTTATTTCCTGTACTTTTTCTCCGGTTATCTCCTCAAATAATCTATTTAGTTCTGGAATCATCGCCCTACTTTATTTGGAGTTAAAAATAATACTTTTAACTCCCCTACACAAGATTACACCCAAAAGAAAACTTTCAGAGGATATAAAATACGAAGAAGACGGAACGATGGAACTAGAACGTTCCTAGAAAAACCACTGATAATATAAAAGGGAGAAAGAGAGCGACCGGAAAATGAAATTTCGATCGATTTTTTCTTATGCATCAGATCCCCATAAGTTTGATAAGTCCCCTCCCCATTGCCCTAAAAATTAACCTATAAAATTCTATTCTTCTTTTCTCCGGCATAAAATTATTTTCCATTTTCTTTGTAATTTATAATGAATGAGCTATCTTTGCAAGCCGTTAATAGAAGAAATAATAATAAAATTCACATACGAAATGAAAAAGGGCATACATCCTGAAAATTACAGATTAGTAGCGTTTAAAGATATGTCTAATGGAACGACTACTATTACCAAATCAACCGCTGCAACAAAAGAAACGATTGAGATCGACGGTATCGAATATCCGCTGGTGAAATTGGAAATTTCCAATTCTTCACATCCGTTCTATACAGGTAAAATTAAATTGGTTGACACCGCTGGTCGTGTGGACAAATTTATGAACCGGTACAAAACTCATATGGAAAACAGAAAAAAATAAGTATTCCAAAAAATAAAAAAGCCGGCCGAAAAGTAAAAATTTCCGGCCGGTTTTTTTGTATCCTGCTTTTCCGGCAAAAGTTTTGTTATTTCAACTTCCTCTACGCCTGATCTAATTACCCCTTGCCATTTTTCCTACAAGCCCGGTCAGGGCTGCAATTACAAGTAAACTGACCAAAGTATAATCGCCTATCTCCCTCGATAACCGCTCCTAAAATCACTCCCACTAAAACCCCAATACATGATTGATAAGGAACTACACCTCTTGTATTGCCACAATCAAAAACAAGAAGCGGCGAAATAAATCAAAATTATTATCCATTTCTATCCCTGTCGATAGCTATCTTCAGACCGACACAGTTACGAGAGAGCCCAAGAACTGACCCCGGCCGGAAATAAGAGAATGCTCATGAAGGACGAAAACGACCGATTGTCCTGACTTTAAAAATATAAAGGTCATTCCCTCACATTTTTTTCTATCCAACGTACTTCTTATAAAAACAGAACTTTGGCACGGGAATTGTCTTATATAAGGAAACAACTTATATATGTGCTATATTGACAAAATGTCAGTTGTATTATCTATAAATTCTGTAATAACTAAAATTGAGAAGGAGAGATTAAATGAATAAAATAGATTTCAGAAACATGCTGTTGGATGAGATTACAGAGGAATCTTCTGAGTTTTTACCGATACTGGGCGATGAAAAAGAATTATTGAACGACAACCTCAACATACCTGACACACTGCCAATTTTACCGCTTCGGAATACGGTTTTATTTCCGGGAGTAGTTATTCCGATAAATATCGGCAGAGATAAATCGCTAAAACTAATCCGGTATGCATACAAGCAAAGCGCACTTATCGGTGTCATTGCGCAAAAGGATACCAATACGGAAAATCCGACAATGGATGATTTGTTTAAAATCGGTACAATCGCTTCTATTTTGAAAATACTGGAAATGCCGGATGGTACTACCACGGCTATCATTCAAGGGAAAAAGCGTTTTTTACTGGAAGATATTCTGTATGACGATCCCTATCATGTAGGTAAAATCATACTCAAGCAAGAAGAACGTATGCCGGAAAACGATCCGGAATACAATGCTATTGCCGAATCTTTAAAAGAGATGGCAACCAAAATTGTCAAGTATTCCAGTCATATTCCAAACGAAGCCGGCTTTGCCTTAAAAAATATCGAAAGTATGCTGTTTCTGATCAATTTCATATCTTCCAATACAGATGTGGAATACAGAAGTAAACAGGAATTACTGGAAATCGACAGTCTGAAGCAGCGGGCAATCAAATTGCTGGAAATTCTCAGTAAACAAGTCAGTTTATTGGAATTGAAAAACGATATCCAGAAAAAAGTAAAAATAGATATCGATAAACAGCAAAGAGAGTATTTCTTACATCAGCAGATGAAAACCATTCAAGATGAATTAGGCGGGAATCCTGTAGATGAAGAAATTAAAGAACTGGAGGAAAAAGGGAAACAAAAAGAATGGAGCGATTCTGTAAAAGAAATTTTTGAAAAAGAACTCAATAAACTGAAACGCTTGAATCCCGCTTCTCCGGATTATTCCGTACAATCGAACTATCTGAGGGAGCTGATTGACTTACCCTGGAATCATTATTCCAAGGACAATCTGGACTTGGATCATGCAAAAGAAATTCTGGATGCAGATCATTATGGATTGGAAAAAGTCAAGGACAGGATACTGGAATATCTGGCTGTTTTAAAATTAAAAGCCGATATGAAATCCCCCATTCTCTGTCTATATGGACCTCCGGGAGTAGGAAAAACGTCTTTAGGTAAATCCGTAGCAAAAGCTATCGGGCGGGAGTTTGTCCGTATGTCGTTAGGAGGACTGCATGACGAATCGGAAATCCGGGGTCACCGAAAAACGTATATTGGTGCCATGCCGGGACGTATCATCCAAAGTATTAAAAAAGCCGGTACATCCAATCCGGTTTTTATCCTGGACGAAATAGATAAAGTGGGAAATGATTTCCGCGGAGATCCTCAATCTGCTTTGCTGGAAGTTTTGGACCCGGAACAAAACACCAATTTCCACGATAATTTTCTGGATATAGACTATGACTTGTCCAAAGTTATGTTTATTGCAACAGCTAACGATATTTCTACTATCGCTCCTCCCTTGAGGGACCGTATGGAAATCATCGAAGTAAGTGGTTACCTGCTCGAAGAAAAAAGGGAAATAGCCAAACGGCATCTGATACCCAAGCAGCTAGAAAATCATGGGGTAAGCAAAGATCATGTCGAATTCCCGGATGAAATTATCGACGTGATTATCGAAAAATACACCCGTGAATCCGGCGTGAGAAGTCTGGATAAACTCATTGCCAAAATTATCCGACAAATCGCCCGTAAGGTGGCCATGAATAAAAAATTCCACCTGACGTTGGATACCAATAAAATAAAAGAATATCTGGGTTCCCCTATTTTTTCCCGGGAAGAATACCAAGGGAATGATCTACCGGGAGTAGTAACCGGACTTGCCTGGACAGCCGTAGGAGGAGAAATCCTGTTTATCGAGTCCAGTTATAGCAAAGGAAAAGGACAACTCTCTTTAACGGGGAATTTGGGAGACGTTATGAAGGAATCCGCAACTTTGGCTTTGGAATATATTAAATCGCATACCAAAGAGATCGGAATTGATGAAAACATTTTCGACAACAAGGATATCCACGTACACGTTCCAGCAGGAGCTGTTCCCAAAGACGGTCCTTCCGCAGGGATTACCATGGTTACGTCTTTGGTTTCTTCTCTTACGGGAAGAAAAGTGAAAAAAGCGATCGCTATGACGGGAGAAATTACGTTGAGAGGAAAAGTATTGCCGGTAGGAGGAATACGAGAAAAAATCTTGGCCGCCAAACGAGCTGGCATTAAAGAAATCATCCTCTGTAGCGAAAACCAAAAAGACATAGAAGACATAAAGAAAGAATATCTGAAAGGATTGAAATTCCACTATGTAGACACGATTGAAGAGGTGCTGAAAATCGCTTTAATTTAAATAAGTCCCGGGTCATAAAGCCCGGGATTTTTTGTTCCTTCCTTTTCTCCCCGGCCGATACAACAATCGTACGGGATTATACCCTACCCTGAGAAATCCAAATTTACCCAAATTTCATCTTCCGGCATTGTACAGAAAAAATTAATTCCCGATCTTTATCCCGCTGAACAGAGCTTTTTACCATTTATAATATCAGTCAATTTTTTTGTTCACCTTACTTTATTTAATTTGCTGTCATGAATACACTCAAACATTTATTGCTATTCACCACCGCCTGTTCATCTCATCCTGCTATAATGGCCCAGGAAACAGCTCCACAGCGTCCGAATGTAGTGATTATTCTGGGCGATGATATCGGATACGGAGATTTAAGTTGTAACGGCGAAAAAACGATTCATACTCCCCATGTAGATGCTTTAGCCCATCAGGGGCTACGTTTTACAAATGCCCATGCAGTAGCTTCTACCAGTACTCCGGCCCGTTATTCTTTACTAACCGGCCACTATGCCTGGAGACGAAACGATACCGGTATTGCGCCGGGAGACGCCGGCATGATTATCCGGCCCGAACAATATACACTGGCCGACTTATTTCAATCTTGCGGATATACCACTGCAGCTGTAGGAAAATGGCATCTGGGACTGGGAGATAAAACCGGAACACAAGACTGGAACGGCTTTATTAGCCCGGGACCGGCTGATATCGGATTCGACTATTCTTATCTTATGGCAGCTACGGGCGACCGGGTTCCCTGTGTCTTTGTAGAAAACCAAAGAGTTGTCAATCTGGATCCCAACGACCCGATTGCCGTCAGTTACAAAACTCCTTTCCCCGGCGAACCGCTTGCAAAAGATCATCCCGAAATGCTAACCGTAATGAAAGCAAGTCCCAACCACGGACATAATCAAGCCATCGTAAACGGAATCGGACGCATCGGTTATATGAAAGGAGGGAAAAAAGCACTTTGGAAAGACGAAAATATTGCCGATAGTATTACTGAGCACGCTGTAAAATTCATTCAGGAAAACAAAGATCATCCTTTTTTCCTGTATTTCGGGACGAACGATGCTCATGTTCCCCGGGTCCCTCATCCCCGTTTCAGAGGTAAAAGCAGAATGGGTCCCAGAGGGGATGTATTGCTTCAATTCGACTGGAGCGTAGGGGAGATTTCCCGAACCCTAGAAGAACAGGGCCTTACAGAAAACACAATTGTCATTATCACCAGCGACAACGGACCTGTTGTCGACGATGGTTACCAAGATCAAGCGGTAGAACTTTTAGGAGATCACCGACCCTGGGGGCCCTTCCGGGGAGGAAAATACAGTGCTTTTGAAGCCGGTACCCGCATTCCGATGATCCTCTATTGGCCCGGAAAAATAAAAGCAGGAAACGTCTCCGACGCCCTGGTTTCCCACATCGACCTGATCGCCTCCTTTGCTTCTCTTCTACAAACCTCCTTGCCCCGGGAAGCCGCTCCTGACAGCCAAAATCATCTTCCCGCCTTTTTAGGGGAGGATCCCAAAGGCCGAGAATACCTTATCGAATCAGCAGGCACATTGTCTATCCTTTTTGAAAACTGGAAATACATTGTTCCCAGTAACGGACCGACTTACAGTAAACTGACCAACACCGAACTAGGAAACAGTAAAGAACCACAATTATACAACCTGACAAAAGACAAAGGTGAAAAAAAGAACCTGGCTCCCAAATACCAAAAGAAAGTGGATGCCCTCCACAAAATATTACAATTGGAAAAAGAGAAAAACAATTGATACGAAACATATCATCTCCTCCGGGACCTGAAATCCCGGAGGAAAAATGACAACCATTTAAAAACAAAAATTACAATTTTAAAATAGCGGCTACTCCAAAGCTGATATCCAGCCAAGTAAAATCCCATTTATCTCGTACGACAGATTCTCCTGAATCCAAATCCGTAGCTTTTACATGTTTGTATTGAAGACAACTAAACGTAGCTTCCGCTGCCCAATGATCCGTTATACGGATAAATAAACCCGGCTTCAGATTAGTGGTCCACAGAAAATGTTTCCCATCCGCACCATCTTTCATACGACTTTTTCCCCATCCGCAACCACTTTCCAATTGCATAAAAAAACGAACACTCCCCCCTCCCACATCATATCGTAAAAAAGGTAGAACTTCTCCGGTATGTTGATGCCCTTGACTGTCTTTCATAAATTCGTAACTGGTAATCACGCCCAATGCTATTCCATTACGGATAAAATAAGCCAGGGAAGGAGCTACTTTTAAAGTAAATCCTGTGTTAACCCTTCCGCGGTCCGGCGTTACAATCTTTCCTCCCCCTACGTAATTGACCCGTCCGCCAACGACCCAATCCCCTCCATACTGAGCAGAAGCTGTCAGAGTAATCAAAAGCAACAATATGCCAAGAATTCCCCTATTCATCCAGACTTTGCGTTATTTTTTTGACTAATCTATACTTATTAAAAAATTCTCTTAAAATTACCCGGAGTACAGTATAAGAAGGAATAGCCAGGATCATTCCGGGAATACCTGCCAAATTCCCCGCCAACAAAATCACCAGAAATATTTCCAACGGATGAGCATGCACACTGTTCCCGTAAATAAAAGGCTGAAACACCACATTATCGATTAATTGCGTAATCAACATCGCAATCACCATATAAACCAATAAGGGCAATAAATCCGTATAAAAGGGCAGATCAATATGCAACACAATCCCCACTACCACGCCAAAAACTACACCGATAATCGGTCCAATGTAAGGAATCACATTCAATACCCCGGAAACCAATCCAATGACAAGGGCATTTGAAAAACTCAAGCCCACCATCCATAACCCTAGCGTATTCAATGTCATTACCCCCAATACTTCAAACAATATACCGACAAAATAACGGACCAGTAACTTCTGTATGGAATCCAGAGCATTCCGTCCTCCTTCTTCATACTTAGCCGGCAATAAGGCTAAAACCATCCCGCTAAACAAACGACTGTCCTTTAAAAAAAAGAAAGAAATAAAAGTAATGGAAAACAAAGCCACAAAAATATCACTAATGGTGTTAGCCAAAGAACCAAATATCGTTTTTATACGAGTGACACTTACCAAAGAACTCAGACTATTGGAAATGGATTTTTCCATATCATCGTCCATTTCAATCAGTCCGTACCGTTTCAATACCCTGGAAATATCATCTACCGGAGATTCTAATTTACTCATCACATTATCTACGCTGATATTCCCGATATTCTGGAATTCATGCGTCACCAACGGGATGATGGTCACCATAAAAAATATAAAAAGAGTCCACAGAGCCAGCAATGCCAAAGCGGCTTTTATCCCATTGTGCAATTCTTTTCCCCGGATTTTTACCTTCCCCAAAAGATCGATAATCGGCCTGCCTAAAAAAGAAATAACAGCAGCAATGAGTACATAAGCTATGATGGAAGAAAAATACCAGCAAAACAATCCCACAAAGACTAAACCGATAAAACCCAAAAAATATTTACCGAAATTATTCATAATCCCCTTTTTAATCCAGCTGATCTCCTTTTCTCTCTCTTTTTCTGCTTCAGAAGTTGTTCTGTCATGATGACTTAGATGGTCAAAAATAAAGAAATATCAAGACATAAAAAACTAAATTAATTCAAATTTAAAAAAATAGATATTTTTCAAAAACTTTCATAACTTTATTTCGTTTTAAATAGAGAAAAAATTGCTATGCTAAGACGCGCCTGGATGCTATATTACGACGGTTTACGCAACATGCCCCGATGGGCACGTATTCTCTGTATTATTATTGTTTGTAAGCTGCTCATTATGTTTTTGGTCCTCAAGTTATGCTTTATGCCTAATTATCTCAATACTCATTATACAACAGATGAAGAAAAGAGTAACCACGTTTTAAACGAATTAATTACTAAACCTTAAATCTATGTTATACGAAATTTCTTCTACAACCCTAGTTGAATGGTCTCGCTGGCAATTTGCCATGACAGCCATTTACCATTACATGTTTGTCCCGCTCACCTTAGGACTTTCTTTTTTACTGGCTGTTATGGAAACGATGTGGGTCAGAACCGGTAAAGAAGAATGGCTGCACGCTACAAAGTTCTGGATGAAATTATTTGCCATCAATTTCGCCATCGGTATCGCAACAGGTTTAATTCTGGAATTCCAATTTGGCTCGAACTGGTCTAATTATTCCTGGTTTGTGGGTGACATCTTCGGAGCTCCTTTAGCAATAGAAGGCTTATTCGCATTTTTCCTGGAAGCGACTTTTTTTGCCGTAATGTTTTTAGGCTGGAATAAAGTAAGTAAAAAATTTCATCTTTTTTCCACCTGGATGGTCTTTTTAGGAGCAAACATCTCGGCTCTCTGGATTTTAGTTGCAAACGCCTGGATGCAAAACCCGGTAGGAACAGAATTCAATCCGCTGACCGCTCGCAATGAAATGGACAATTTCTGGGAAGTATTGTTTTCCCCTACGGCCATGAATAAATTTTTCCATACCGTCACTTCAGCTTATACACTTTCCGCTTGCTTTGTTGTCGGAGTCAGTGCCTGGTTTATATTGAAAAAACGGAATCTGGAATTTGCCCGCAAAAGTATTTTACTGGGCTCGGTATTCGGTATACTGAGTATTTTAGCAACTATATTCACTGGAGATACCAGTGCACAGGACGTCACCCATACCCAACCTATGAAATTAGCAGCCATGGAAGGACTGAACGAAGGAGGAAACGGAGTGGGGCTCACAGTGATCGGCTTCCTTGCAGAAGATCCGTCTTTACCAAGCACGCGTATGAAAACAACCCGATACGGCATTGCTATCCCTAAATTATTATCTTTTATGAGTTACAGGGATCCCGATGCCTATGTCCCCGGGATACAGAATATATTAGACGGATATACCTCTTACGAAGGAATTACTTATCCTTCGATAGAACAACGTATGGCTAACGGGAACAAAGCTATCGAAGCGCTGACCTCTTATAAACAAGCCATTCAGGAACAAAACCAAGAAAAAGCAGACAGTTCTCTCCAGATATTAAAAGAAAATTACGGAGATATCGGTTATGGTTATCTGGAATCTCCTTACGACGCCATCCCACCTGTTCCCTTGGTTTTCTACAGTTTCCGCATTATGGTAGGACTGGGAATGTTATTTGTGGCTTTATTTATTTTGAGCTGGTGGTATGCCAAAAAACGAAAATTTGAAAAATTCAGATTTATACCTTATCTGGCTATTGCCTGTATCCCCTTAGCCTACATCGCTTCGCAATGCGGCTGGATCGTTGCGGAAGTAGGACGCCAGCCCTGGATTGTACAAAACCTGATGCCGGTGAATGTTGCCATTACCCGTATTGCATCCGGCTGGGTCGTCACCACCTTCTGGATGTTTGCTATCCTCTTTACAGTACTGCTGATCGCTGAAATAGGAATTATGGTAGCTCAGATAAAAAAGGGTCCTAAAATGGGATAAATACAAAAGAATAGGGGAGAAATAAATCTCAAAAACGGATAAGAATCATTTTAAAAATTCAAGATTATGTCATTATATATTTTGCAACATTATTGGTGGATACTGATCTCTATTCTGGGTGGAGCTCTGGTATTTCTCTTATTTGTCCAAGGCGGACAAAGCATGCTTTATACGCTAGGAAAGACCAAAGAAGAACGCGACCTGATTGTGAACAGTTTAGGTCATAAATGGGAACTTACTTTTACAACTCTGGTTGTCTTTGGAGGGGCGTTTTTCGCCAGCTTTCCTTTGTTTTACGCTACAAGTTTCGGAGGAGCTTATGTGGTATGGATGCTCATCCTCTTCTGTTTCGTATTTCAGGCTGTCTCTTTCGAATACCGCAGTAAACCCCGTAATTTTTTAGGAAGCCGTACGTATGAAGTGTTTCTGATGATCAATGGATATGCCGGGCCACTTTTGCTTGGAGCCGCTGTCGCAACTTTTTTCACAGGCTCCCCTTTTCGCCTCAGTCCTTTACATCAGGTGGAATGGTTAACTCCCTGGAGAGGCTTAGATGCCCTCTTTGTTTTTACCAATTATCTGCTGGCATTCGCCGTTTTTTTTCTGGCTCGGACCATGGCCTGTCTTTATTTTATCACCAACTTAGAGGACGACAACCTTCAGATCAGATGTCGGAAACAACTGTGGTATAATACCATCCCCTTTTTAATCACCTTTCTGCTATTTCTGGCATTTATCCTGACAGGAGACGGATACGGAATTCTTCAGAACGGAAGCGTAGGAGCGGTTCCCTATAAATATTTTTACAATCTGCTCGAAATGCCTATCAATACCTTGCTCTTTATCCTGGGAGTAATAGCTGTACTCTTCGGTATTTTCAAAACATTGGCCCGCCCCCAATGGAAAAAAGGAATATGGTTTGCAGCTCCGGGAACAATTTTAACTGTCCTGGCCCTTTTTATCCTGGCAGGCTTCAATAATACAGCCTTTTATCCTTCCTATACGGATCCGGCTTCTTCTCTGACCATCTACAATGCGTCTTCTTCGGAATATACTTTGAAGGCCATGTCGTATGTTTCCCTGATTATTCCCTTTATCATCCTTTACATCTGGTATGTATGGCGGGCTATGACCCGAAAGCCGATGAGCATACAGGAAATAAAGGACACAGAACACAAATATTGAATATACATTCTTTTGGACTGGAAATAACACTTCCTGAGAGAAGCAGATAAATAAAGTCGTCCCCCAAGGTAAATTTTACTTTGGGGGACGATCTGTGTTTCCTTCCGAGCAGAATAGGGAAATGCTATAATGTTGAACAACTTAAAAAATGACCTCTGTCATTTGTCTAAGAGCAAACTTCTCCGGCAACTCCTTATCTTTTTCGTACCGGGCTAAGTACAAAATTAAAGGTATAATTGTCATAAGGTAATACATAGGACGGTAATGGCCAAGCTCCCCAACTGTTGATACACCCCAAGCCCATCTGCCGGAGATCGAAAGACACTGCCGTCAATTTCCTGGGTTCCAGTTCTCCGGAATGTCTCTGTTCCTTATGAAGCCCATCATCCAAATCTTCCTGTAAAAAATTCAAGGCGGAAGCAGAGAACGGATTATCGGAACGAATCAGAAGACCTCTTCCGTCTATATCCAAAACTTTCCACCACCGGATGTCTGTTTTTGTTCCGGATTCCTGGGGCCGGATATAAGGATAATATTGGTCTTTTACCAGTTGACGATAATGTCCAATATGCTGGGAATATTTGCGGTCTGCATAATTTTCCACCGGCCCCCTGCCATAATAATCGATGCGGTCAAAATGTTGCGGCATAACCAATTGCATTCCGAAACGGAATAAATGTGGCATTTTTTCTTTTGATTTATCCACGCTCATGTCCTCTTTTACCTTTATCTCCCCCCCAGCGTTCATTTCGTAGGTCAGGGTCAAAACTGCCGACAAATCAGGTAAATCATAGACAACAGTTACCAAAGCATTTTTCCCCTTCGCTTCTACTTTCATATCCTTTTTCTTCATTTCCGGATTTTTCCAAACGGCGAATTTCCGTTGCAGATTGGCTCCCATATCATTATCAGTAGGAGCTCTCCAAAAATTCGGGCGCAAAGCAAAACCGGCTTCCAACATCTCTAATCCATTTAAGGAAATCCGCTCCAACCAACCTGAATTTTTATTGAAAATAGCGGTCACTTCTTCTCCCTGTAACACGATATGTACAATATCCTCATAAATATCAACCTTCGTTTTCCCATCCCGGATATCTGCACAGAAAGCATCGTATTCTTTTATCGCTAACTGTTCCTTGGCCACCACATGCCCCGCTTCCAATAATGGTTTATGCTGTTTCAGTTTATAATTTACATTTAACAATATTTCCTGTCCCTCCGGTATGTCCGATTCCTGATATCCCAAATGAACCAACTGGGTCTCTTGAGGCCCTATTTTTAAATTATCAACAACTCCCTGCCGGATGACAACCCCATCCTTCATCAATTGCCATTCCAGATAAGTGTCAGATAAATCGGTAAAGAAATTTTCATTATATACCTTTACTTCCCCTTTCCGAAGATCTACAGGTGTGGTTCCTATAGACTGATATACTTTTTGCACTTCATACATATGGGGATTAGGCACCCGGTCGGGACTAATCAAACCGTTACAATTGAAATTATTATCAGAAGCATCGTAAGGATTATAATCTCCTCCATAAGCATAAATCATTTTTCCATCTTTCGTATAAGCGCGAAAAGCCTGATCGACAAAATCCCAGATAAAACCGCCCTGCAATTTCGGATACCGACGGATCAAATCCCAATATTCTTTGAATCCTCCCTGAGAATTTCCCATCGCATGAGCATATTCGCACTGAATTAAAGGACGATATTGCTGTTCGTCTTTGGCATAATTTTCCATCCATTTCAAATCCGCATACATCGGACATACAATGTCCGTATGGGGCTTTCTGCCAGCTTGTTCATATTGCACAGCCCGGCTATTATCTCTCTCTTTAATCCATTTATAACAAGCTTCAAAGTTAGGACCGTCTCCAGCTTCATTGCCCAACGACCAAAAGATAATAGAAGGATGATTTTTAAAAGCTTCCACCATTCTCTGGTTTCTCTCCAGATGAGCCTGTGCATAGGAAGGATTTTTAGCTAATGTCTTTTCACCGTATCCCATTCCGTGCGATTCAATATTCGCTTCACAAACGACATAAATTCCATATTCATCGCATAACTCATACCAAAGAGGAGCATCCGGATAGTGACAGGTCCGTACAGCATTGAGGTTATTTTCCTTCATGATCCGGATATCTTCCAGCATCCGTTCCTTCGTTACCAAATAACCGGTTAAGGGATCTATTTCATGCCGGTCAGCGCCCTTGAATAAAACCGGTTTACCATTCACCAGAATTTGCCCGGCTTTCTGGTCCAATTCAATTTTACGGAAACCGACTTTTTGGGGAATAACCTCTAACACAGTTCCTTTACGATCTTTCAAAACAGTATTCAGCGTATAAAGAACCGGCGTTTCTGCTGTCCATTTTAAAGGCTCATTCACCTGCAGTACCGCCGCTATCTGTCCTTTACTGTCCGGACGAATTGTTGTCTGCATCAACGATTTTCCCTCGGGATCAAACAATTCAAAGACGGCTTCTACAGAAGCCTTGCGATTCAACGTAGCCGTAATATTTAATTGCCCGTCTTTATAAGCAGCATCTAAATCCGGTACGATAAACAAATCTTCAATATGAACGGGATGACGGGCATATAAATAAACTTCCCGGGCAATACCGGACAAACGCCAAAAATCCTGATCTTCTAAATAACTTCCATCACACCAGCGATAAATCTGCATGGCAATCAGATTTTCTCCAGGCTTCAGATATTTTGTAATGTCAAACTCCGCCGCCATTTTACTATCTTCGCTGTATCCGACAAACTGCCCGTTTACCCATACGTATAAATTAGAGGTAGCAGAACCGACGTGTAAATATACCTGCTGCCCTTTCCAACCGGAAGGCAAAACGATTGTTTTCCGATAAGAACCGACATGATTATTTTTAGTCTCTACCAGGGGCGGATTAGGCCGGAACTGATTGGACCAGGCATAGCCAGCATTCCGGTATAACGGATCCCCGTAACCGTTAAGTTCCCAAATACCGGGAACCGGAAAATCAACCCAATTTTTGTCTTCAAAATCTGTTTTATAAAAATTTACCGGCCGATCTGTCAAATCTTTTACCCAATTAAATTTCCACCTCCCGTTTAAAGACATAAAATTTGATGCCTCTTCTTTTACACCTACAGCAGCACATTTTTCACAAGGATAAGCGAAATAAGCAGTTCTCATCGGTGCCCGGTTGATCGCATTCACTCCCGGGTCAAGCCACTCTTTTTTCTGCGCAAACGTTGTCAACGACAAAATCAGACTTAAACCTAAAAACAATTTTTTCATACACAATTTATTTTTAATGCAAAATGAAACTAAACTGGATCAAAAATAACAAATAATGCTCTCCCCATAAGCATCCATCAGAAAGACTCAAAGCACCTGAGCTTTTTCCCCGAATGCTGCAATTCCTTCTCTGTCGTTTATTCCATATAACTGGTATTATCCCAACAATGTGTGCAAAGCTGATCTTTTGGAAGTCCAATCGCTTTTACCAAGTCATCCAAACGCTGGAATTGTAAAGAATCCAATTGCAAATGCTCACACATCGTCTTTACCATAGCTTTGTATTGCTCTGAATCCGGATCTGCATAAGGTTTAAGCATTTCTTCCGTCAATTCGGAAGTCCCTTCCAAATCCCGGATTACCCGCCGGGCGAATAAGTCGAAAGTCGAGCGGGAAGTCGAAAAATTTAAAAAACGACACGGATAGATCAGAGGAGGACAGGCGATCCGGATGTGCACTTCTTTTACTCCGCATTCCCTCAATTTTACGACATTGTCTTTCAGTTGAGTTCCTCTTACAATGGAATCGTCGAGAAAAACAATTCTGGCCCCACGCGTAAAAGCTTCATTTGGTAGTAATTTCATCTTTGCAACTAAATCCCGCATGGATTGATTCTGAGGCATAAAACTACGGGGCCAAGTGGGAGTATATTTTACAAACGGACGTTTATAAGGAATTCCTTTGGCGTTCGAATAACCGATGGCATGTCCTACACCTGAATCCGGAATACCAGCAGCAAAATCAGCCTTCAGATTATCCCGCATCGCCATGGCCGCCCCACAGCGATAACGAGCGTCTTCGACATTGATCCCTTCATAATAAGCCGACGGATACCCATAATAAACCCACAAAAAAGAACAAATTTGTTTTCGGTTACCGGGAGCAATAATAGAAGTAAAACCGTCCTTGGATACCCGGACCGTTTCCTGGGGACCTAAGTCCCGGACAATTGTATAGCCTAAATTCGTAAACGAAGAACTTTCACTGGCCACCACATAACCATATTCATTCTTTCCGATAATGACAGGAGTACGCCCAAATTTATCCCGGGCCGCATAAATACAACTGTCCGTCAACACCAAAAAAGAACAAGAACCTTTAATTTTACGATATACGATCTCTATCCCCTCTTTAAAAGATTCCCCTTTATTTATCAAAATGCTCACAATTTCCGTTGGATTGATCGAAGAACCCGATAACTCAGCGAAATGAATCTTTTCTTCCAGCAACTCCTGCGTAATTTCCTCTATATTGTCAATCCGTCCTACAGTGACGACCGAAAAACGTCCCAGGTGCGAAGTTACTGTAATCGGTTGTGATTCCATATCACTAATCACCCCTATCCCCAAATAAGAATCTCTAAATCTTTCCAATTCCGGTTCAAACTTATTTCTGAAATAAGCACTCTCAATACTATGAATTGACCGGACAAAATCCTGTCCGTTATAAAAAGCCATACCTGCCTTTTTAGTTCCGAGGTGAGAATGATAATCCGTTCCGTAAAAAACATCTGCAACGCATTCTTTACGCGATACACAACCAAAAAATCCGCTCATATATATCTTATTAATGATTCCCCGCAAAATTATAAAAATCCCCTAGAATAAAAACACCGTTAATTTGAACTTTTAATTTTCTTTTTTAAAATAGTTCCCTATCTTTGTGCAAAGAAGATAAAAGATTTATGAATATGGTACTGATGATCGGAACATCTGAAATTGTCATTATTGTACTGGTGGTGTTATTATTTTTTGGCGGTAAAAAAATTCCTGAATTAATGAAAGGGTTGGGGAAAGGCGTTAAAAGCTTTAAAGACGGGATGAATGGCATCGAAGAGGATCTGAAAGGGAATTCTGATAAGGAAAAATAAGCAGCAAAGGACTTTATGGACGATGCAAAAGAAAAGAATATGACTTTTTGGGATCATTTAGAAGAACTCAGAAAGGTAATTTTTCGTATCGCTTTGTTTGCCAGTGTTTTCGCAGTTCTCGCCTTTGTCAACAAGAAAATTCTTTTCGATATTATCTTTGCTCCCCAGCGCTCCGATTTTATTACTTACCGGGCTTTGTGCCAGTTAGCCGATTGGGTAAAAATTCCCTCTATCTGCCCGGGAGATTTTCATGTAGATTTAATTAGCATTAATCTGTCGTCACAATTTGTCGTCCACATGAGCGTTGCCTTTTACGCAGGCCTGATTATCGCCTCTCCTTACATCATTTATCAATTGTTCGGATTTATCAAACCAGCCCTTTATGAAAACGAACGAAAATATTCAACCCGTACCCTCGTGGCTGCATTTTTGCTTTTTTTCTGCGGAATATTGTTGAATTATTATGCTATATTTCCCCTTTCTTTCCGCTTCCTGGGAACTTATCAGGTAAGTGAAATCGTGGAAAATAAAATAACACTTTCCTCTTATATTTCTACATTTACCATGTTATCTATCGCCATGGGAGCCGTCTTCGAAATCCCTATACTGGCTTATTTTATGGCAAAAATCGGCTTAATCAACAGCGGACATTTGAAAAAATACCGCCGGCACGCTTTTGTAATTATCCTCATTATCGCTGCGATTATTACCCCAGCCGATTTGTTCAGCATGTTCTTGCTGGCTATTCCCATGTACATGCTCTATGAATTGAGTATAGTCGTAGTAAACAAAGCCATTAAAGCGAAAAAAAGAAAACTGACGGAATAAAAACGACACCTTCTCCCGTCACCGGGGCAGTTTCTATTTTCAACTTTTCTCCTTATCTTTGATCATATAAAACAACAGTTATGAAAATTATAGGTAATATTATATGGCTTGTCTTCGGAGGAATTTTTATTGCAATAGAATATTTTATTTCCAGTATTCTTTTATGCCTGACGATTATCGGAATTCCTTTCGGCTTGCAAACGCTGAAATTAGGAATACTGGCACTTTGGCCTTTCGGAAGTCAGATCGTTTCCAAAACAGAAGCTCATGGCTGTCTTTCCGTTATTATGAATATCCTTTGGTTTTTTGTCGGAGGAGTATGGATATTTTTATCCCATATCGGTTTCGGTATACTTTTTTGCATAACCATTTTGGGCATTCCATTTGGTTTACAGCATTTTAAATTGGCAGGACTCGCCCTCACCCCTTTCGGACACGACGTAAAATAAAAAGAATTCAGATCACTTTTTCTCCGATGGGACTTTGCCGAATTAGTCTTATCTTTGTTTATTATTTAAAGCCCGTAGCACCATGAAAATGTGTATAGCTGAAAAACCAAGCGTAGCAAAAGAAATAGCCCAGGTTTTGGGAGCTACTACGCGTCGTAATGGCTACCTGGAGGGAAACGGCTATTGCGTTACCTGGACTTTCGGGCATCTTTGTAGTCTACAGGAACCCCATGAATATACGGAAAAGTGGAAGACCTGGAACTTAAACACCTTACCGATGATCCCTTCTAAATTCCGGATCAAACTAATTGATGAGGAAGGCATAAAAAAACAATTCGCAATCATAGAAGAGTTAGTGGCCAAAGCAGAATTAATCGTGAATTGCGGGGATGCCGGACAAGAAGGAGAACTCATCCAACGCTGGGTCCTGACAAAAGCAAAATGCCAAGTTCCGGTAAAAAGGCTCTGGATCTCCTCATTGACAGAAGAAGCTATCCGGGAAGGATTTGAAAAGTTAATGGACGCCCGGGATTTCGATACGTTATATGCAGCCGGTTCCGCCCGTGCTATAGGCGATTGGTTGTTGGGAATGAATGCAACCCGTGCTTATACCCTAAAATATGGAGACGGAAAGAATGTACTTTCTATCGGGCGGGTACAAACTCCCACGCTGGCACTTGTAGTGGAAAGGCAAAAAGCGATTGAAAATTTTAAACCGGAAACTTATTGGGAAATACGCACGAATTACCGGGGTGGCTTATTTTCTTGTCTACGGGGACGCTTTAACAAAAAGGAAGAGGCCGAAGCCCTTTTACAACAAATTCTCCCGCTGAATCTGGAAATTATCAGCGTAGAATGTAAAAAGGCTATGGAGAGCCCTCCAAAATTATTCGACCTGACCTTATTACAGGTAGAATGCAACCGGAAATATGCTTTTACAGCCGACCATACCCTAAAAATTATACAATCGTTATACGAAAAGAAATTAACGACCTATCCTCGTGTGGATACCTATTTTCTTCCCAACGATCAATATCCGAAAATTCCGGGCATATTAAAGGGCCTGAAGCCCTATGCAGATTTGGTAGCACCTCTTTTGTCAGGAGCAAAAATCAAAAAGTCGCCTAAAGTTTTCAATGATAAAAAAATCACAGATCACCACGCTATCATTCCAACCGGAGTATTTTCCTACGACATGACTCCGGATGAAAAACGGGTGTATGATCTGGTTGCCCGCCGTTTTATCGCCGCTTTTTATCCAGATTGTGAAATTGCCAATACCCTAGTATTAGCCAAAATCGGAGAAGAAGACTTTAAAGCGACAGGCAAACAAATCCTCCAACCGGCTTGGCGGGTCGTCTTCGGAACTGTAACCGACAAGCAAAACGAGGAAAATGTATTACCTGCTTACGAAAAAGGAGAACAGGGTCCCCATAGCCCGGAAATACTGGAAAAGGAAACCCAGCCTCCCAAATATTACACAGAAGCGGACTTACTGCGGGCGATGGAAACAGCTGGGAAACAAATAGAAGACGAAGAATTACGCGACCTGATGAAAGAAAACGGCATCGGACGTCCCTCTACCCGGGCCGGTATTATTGAAACTTTACAAAAAAGACATTATATCCGCAAAGACAAAAAGCGACTGCTGGCCACTCCAACCGGTATCGAATTGATCCATACCATTCAGAACGAATTGTTGAAATCCGCCGAGTTGACCGGGCAATGGGAAAGAAAACTCCGGATGATCGAGGACGGGAAATATGAAATAAGCGGATTTATGGAAGAGTTGAAAAATATGGTTAATGAAATTATTCATTTCGTCAAGCACTCTTCCGCTAAGACCATTGCCACTCCACAAGAAGAAGCAAAAACGGAGGATACAGCCAAGAAGAAAAATACAACCAAGTCCCTAAAAGAATCCTCTCCCCTCCTCTGTCCCAAATGCGGAAAAGGCACTGTATTAAAAGGAAAGACAGCCTGGGGTTGCTCCTTGTATAAGAAATCCTGTGATTTTCTGATTCCCATTGAAATAGCGGGAAAAAAGCTGACTCAAAAACAAGTGGAAACGCTTGTCCGGAAAGGGGAAACCGGTATACTCAACGGTTTTAAGGATTCGTCTGGAATGGCCGAATCGGGAGTATTAAAATTAGATCCCACATACAAGGTATATTTTGAAAAAAGTAATAAAAAAGAAAAGACCTGACAAATTACTGTACTTTTCCTGAATACAAAAAAGAAACTCCGGTTCGGGAATATCAGTATTTTCCGGACCGGAGTTTCTAAATAAGCTTTTTCTTAATATCCTTTTTCCTGCAATTTAGCCTGAATTTTCTGTCCCAATTTCATACCCCATTGTTGCCCGGCCTGCATAGTTGCCATACTGATATGGGGAGCAGAAGACCCGAGTTTTTTTCCTGCCGGAGACTGATAAAATTTAATCACTTCTTCCAAATCTTCCTGCGTTAAATATTCCTGATAGATGGGAACCAACATATCCACTAAATCGTTAAAAGCCGTGTTTTTCATCTCTTTTTCCATTTCCTCCCAAAATTCTCCCGGCACCTGTGGCAGCTGCGGTTTCATCATCTCGATCATTTGAGGCACAACCATTTCGAAAGTCTTATCACTACCGGAAACCACCAGCATTTCTTTCAACGTCGCCTTATAATCTTTCGGTTCAGAACATTTGATTCCCAACGTTACTCCCAGAACCAAAATCATACATACTAAAATTTTTTTCATAATGTTTATTATTAAAATTTATAATGGCCGGATTTCTTCCCGGTTTTAAAAACTAAATTGGAAACGTCCCTGAATAAAATCAAATTTTTCTTTCCCCCTTACCGCATGAGAATCTGTCCACATATGCGTATAATTTAATTTTACTCCAATATATTTGTTGATAAAGTAATTGATCCCCAAAGTGATATCCTGTTCTTTACCTCCCCAAATACTCGCCTGCCGATCGTTTAGGTCCGTCACATTATAACGGAAAAGCAACTCCAGATTTTTAGGATCCGGGTTGGATACCCCACCCTGCGAACGATCATACTTATATTGCTTACTTCCCCATACTAAATATCCCATTTGAACATAAACACCTTTGCCGGTATAATTTTCTCCCCCGGCACGATTGACATGAGCAGCCAGACACTCGCTCTGCAAATACGTGCCCCGATAAAACAAAATGACATCTGCACCGAATCGCCACTGATTAATCATATTTGTTATTCTCGTTCGTACAAACACATTTTCATTTTTACTCAAAACCTCTGTGGGAGCACCCCCTTTAAAACTAATCTCTTCCCGCTCGGCTTTATCGTGTTCACTGTATCTCACCCCTATTCCCAAATGCACAAGTTTTTCTTCGTCGTACAGCGGCCGGCCGATAAACTGAGCTGCAATTACATAACCTTCATCCAGGCTTTTGATATTGTCCGTATCCCCATCGCTGAAAAAACCCGCCGAAGTGGTGATCGCACGACTGTTATAAATGTAACTAAACCCTACTTTACGTTTATCTCCGAAAACAGCATCGGTCACGGACATGGTCATCAGACGGAAACGAAGAGACCCTAAGCGATAATCCAATCCCCAATGTTCAAAATAATGTCCTACTTTCAACATATGATCGCCTCTCCGGTAAGTCACATATATATCTTTCAGCGATACCTTGCTGTCTCTATACCCCAATTCAATCTTCCCCTCCCAATTTTTCAAAAAACGGACACTGGTCCCCAACCGTACGTCCGAAATGACCATCCCATTTCCCAATCGGCTAGAATCACTGAAAAATATGCCTCCGTCAAATAAAGCTCTGCCCGTCATTTTCCATTCGAAATCCCCCGTAGACGATTTGACAAAAGCCTGAGCTATTATTTGTAAAGGAAAAAGAAGAAGAAACAAACCTAAAAAAAGTATTAACGTTCTCCTCCCGACACCATTTTTCATGCGATCTGTTTCCATCCTTTATATATAACTGTTCGCTTTTTGGACAGCTTCCTGGATATTACTACAGATATTTTCTTCTCCTATCCTGTCTGCTAAGCCCGATTTCTCCAAAACTTTCCGGACAGCCTCATTCACTCCCGAAAGCACCACCCGTATCTTTTCCTTTTCTGACAAACGATAAAGACTTTCTAAATTATGCAAACCTGTCGTATCCATAAAAGGCACTTTACGCATCCGGATAATCCGGACTTGGGGATGATCTCCCAATATTTTCATACATTCATCAAATTTATTTGCAATTCCGAAGAAGAAAGGTCCATCGATTTCATATACTTCTATTCCTTTTTTCAAATTTAGTTTTTCCTCCTCGTGGTAAATTTCACCTTCCGCAGAAAGATCCACCTCATCTTTTACGACAGATACCTTCGTAACCTCACTCATTCGCTTCATAAACAAAAGCATCGCCAATAAAAGACCGACCTCAATGGCGATTGTCAAATCAAATATTACTGTCAATAAAAAAGTTGTCAGCAATACGATCACATCCGAACGGGAATTCCGGAGTAAAGAACGGAAAGTCCGCCATTCGCTCATATTATAAGCCACAATGACAAGAACCCCGGCCAAACAAGCCATCGGAATATGCTGGGTCAACGGTCCCAGAAATAATAAAATAAGCAACAATACAACCGCATGGATAATCCCCGCAATCGGACTGCGTCCCCCATTATTGATATTCGTCATAGTACGGGCTATAGCTCCCGTAGCAGGAATTCCTCCAAAGAAAGGTACGACTATATTAGCCACTCCCTGTGCTATCAGCTCTGTATTGGAATTATGCTTATCTCCTGTCACCCCATCCGCCACTGTAGCCGAAAGTAAGGATTCAATAGCTCCTAAAATAGCAATTGTAAAAGCAGCCGGAAATAAAAAATGAATGGTTTCCATATTGATAGCTAGCAAGGTAGGTTGAGGCAAAGCCGCTTTTATCTGAAAACGATCCCCTATCGTTTCAATTCCCGTCACCCCCATATAGTTTTTCAAGAAATAAACGACAGCTGTCATTACAACAATAGCCAGCAAAGATCCCGGTATCTTCTTGAAAAATTTAGGAGTTATCACAATCAACAGTATACTCGCTATCCCTACTAAAGCGGACGCCCCATGTACACTCCCCGCATTCCGAAAATAAGCTCCCCACTTGGGCAGAAAATCAGCAGGCATTTCCGCCATCTGCAATCCGAATAAATCCTTGATCTGGGTCGTGAAAATCGTCAAGGCAATTCCACTTGTAAATCCAACAATAATCGGATAAGGGATAAAACGGATAACCGTTCCCAATTTCAATACTCCCATCAACAACAAAAAGATACCAGCTAATACCGTTGCAATAGCTAATCCTTCTATCCCAAATTTACTGATGATACCGTATACTACCACAATAAATGCCCCCGTCGGTCCCCCGATCTGTACATTACTCCCTCCTAAAAAAGAGACAATAAACCCGGCTATTATAGCTGTAATCAACCCTTGTTCCGGACTAACTCCGGAAGCTATACCAAAGGCAATAGCCAAAGGTAAGGCTACAATACCGACAATAATACCCGCCATTAAATCTGTGAAAAATTTTTCTTTCGAATAATTTTTCCAAATCGTAAACAATTTAGGCTGAAAATCAAGTCTTTTCTTCATATTAAAACGACACTAATTAGCACATTCTTTCCTGTTAGAAAAACAATTCGCAAAAATAGTTAAAAATTATTTAAATATAATCTTCTATACTTCAAAAAATCGGATCTATCCTCTCCTTTTTAAATAGGAAACGTCCGAAAAAATAAAACGGAAAGCAGACTAAAAACAAAATCTGTCCTTTACTTCTCTGTTCAGCTTAGCTTGTGTTTGCGGTTGATGGAGTTTTTACAGGGCATTTATGCTTCTTTCGCAAGGGAATCAGATTTTTATATTTCCGTTTTTTTCTCTAAAATCTGTTCATTACCTTTGTCTGAAAATTAAACCTATGGACATTTCTATTATAGAAGGTACAATAAAAGCTTTAAAAAATAATAAT
Source organism: Blastocystis sp. subtype 6 (assembly GCA_000963415.1). Classification (NCBI taxonomy): domain Eukaryota; class Bigyra; order Opalinata; family Blastocystidae; genus Blastocystis; species Blastocystis sp. subtype 6. The sequence goes on along the minus strand of JZRM01000029.1, from coordinate 284,147 downwards.
TTTGAAGTTTTTCCAGCTTCTGATCCGGAAGAAGCCCGGACCATTTTCCTCAACGAAATATATACACAACTGCAGCCGGCAACGGTAAGTTGGGGGGATTCCCAGACGCTGCAATCTACTCATGTATTGGATGACTTGGAGAAAAATCCAGAAGTGGCGCTGATCCGGACTTTCGGAGCAGGCATGAGCCGTACCCAAAAAGTATATTGGCGTCGTCAGGCCCTTCTGGCGGATTTATTCCTCGCAGGCACAAATGCCGTGACCCAGAAAGGACAATTAGTCAATTTGGACATGATCGGAAATCGTGTGGGTGGCATTACTTTCGGACCGAAAAATGTCGTGCTCTTTATCGGTGTCAACAAAATTGTTCCGGATATAGAAGCAGCCATGCAACGTATTCGTACGTGGACAGCTCCTCAAAACATTCTGCGTCACCAAGGGTTTAATACCCCTTGCCGGAAAACCGGCACTTGTATGGATTGCCGTAGTCCGCACCGCATATGCAATACCTGGACAATCACGGAAAAATCTTGGCCGGCAGGAAGGATAAAAATTATTTTGATTCATCAAGAATTAGGATTATAAAGAATTCAAGAGAATGCTCCAAAAGAACTTTTGGGACAGATGAAAGGCTCTTTAAGCCTGATCAGCAAAGCCTCTCAAATTTTGAGGGAAACTTACGGTCCTGATAAACAAATACGGACGAGGAACGCTCCTCCCTCTCAGCAGCATCGTACGAATCCGCTCTCCAAGGAAACATCTGTCTTCCCAAAAGGAAAACTTATCCTTCTGGACAATCTCATTTCTACTCCTTATTCAAAAGGAGAAACACAAAATCGACAGGAAAGATAAAGATGAAGAAAAACCGAGAACTATTTCACAAATCCAAAGAATTTGCCGACCGTATTCTGGTTTCTTTAAAGTTCCGTAATTTCAGACTTTATTTCGGAGGAATGTGTGTGTCTTTAGTGGGTACCTGGATACAACAAATTGCCATGAGTTGGCTGGCTTATAAACTGACAGGCTCGGTCTTATTCCTGGCGGGAATTACATTTATGGCTCAAATTCCCATACTCCTTATCACTCCTTTTGCCAGTGTCTTTGTCGATCGGTTCAACAGACACAGTATTTTACTTTTCACCCAGTCCCTATCTGCCTTACAAGCATTATTACTGGCTTGGTTAACCTTTAGCGGAGTAATCGAAATCTGGCACCTCATGGCTCTCAGTTTAGCCCTAGGATTAATCAACGCTTTGGATAATCCAGCCCGGCAGGCATTTTATCCGGGTTTAGTCGCTCCTGAACATCTAAACAACGCCATCGCCCTTCATTCGACGATTATCAACGGCTCCAGACTTATCGGACCGGCCATCGGCGGAATCATCATCGGCATAGCCGGAGAAGCTTTTTGTTTTTTCATCAACGGGATCAGTTATCTGGGAGTCATTATCGCTTTGCTAAATATGCATTTACCTCCCCGGCATTCCCGAAAAACACATCCGCCCGTACTGACCGATCTCAACGAAGGATTTCTATACGTAACCGGACATCTCCCCATTCGCTCTCTCCTGCTATTGATGAGTATTGTCAGTTTCTTCGGGCTACCGCTTGTGACCTTCATTCCCGCCTATGTGAAAGATATTTTAAACGGAGAAAGCGAAATGCTGGGCTATATGTTATCCTGTATCGGCCTGGGCTCCCTGATGGCAGCCCTCGGTTTAGCCGCCCGTAAAACCATGGGGGGACTGGAAAAGCTCATTACGATTCATACTTTCCTATTGGGCATCTCTTTAAGTTCGTTAGCTTTTATCCACAGTCCGCTTCTAGCAGCCCTCATACTTATTCCGGCCGGATTCTCTATTATCATGACCGTTGCGACTATCAACAGTTTATTACAGGCTTTGGCAGATGAAGACAAACGGGGGCGGGTAATGGGCTACCTGGCCATGACCTTCACGGGTATCTCTCCTTTGGGGTGTATGGCATTAGGTTATTTGGAAAAATACACCCGTTTACCGGCTATCATCCTTCTGGCCGGAATTGTATGTATTCTTGCCAGCATCACATTTGAATACTATAGACCACTGATCTACAAATACAGTCGTCCCCTACTGTTGGGAAAAGGAATTAAAAAATCAAGCCCACCCGCTAAATGACATTTTTTTCTTTCAACTTCAGATAAGCATTGATCACGCCTACCGATAGGTCTTCCGGACGACACAATAAAGCTGGAATCCCTTGCTGCCTTAAAACCCGCACGATGCGCTCTTTTTCCACCGTAAATTCCAGTGCCAGAGTATGAAAATAAATGTCATATACACTTTCTGCCGTCTCTTCTGCCACCTCCCGGATTTCGGCATTCTCAAATAATACGACCAAGAGCAAATGCTGACGGGTTAACTTGCGCAATAGGGGCAACCGCCTCTCCAAACCGGCCATGCTTTCAAAATTGGTAAACAAAACCAATAAACTACGAGTCTGTACAAAACGGTTAACCGCTATATACATTTGTTCGAAATCCGATTCCAGAAAATAAGTCTGCTGGTTATAAAGAGCTTCGTTGATCCGTCTCAATTGGCCTCCCCGGTTGTCCGATTTTATAAAAATATCAGAAGTATTTGAAAAAGTATATAAACCTGCCCGGTCTCCTTTCTTCAATATTACATCCGTTAGAGCCAAAACAGCATTTATAGCATAATCCAGCATTGTCATCTCCCGGAAAGGGAATTGCATCGTACGGCCTTTATCCAGTAAACAATAAACAGACTGCGCTTTTTCATCTGTATAAGAATTGACCATTAAACGATTACACTTTGCTGTAGCCTTCCAATTGACCCTCCGCGGATCATCCCCGACCACATAGGGCTTTATCTGATCAAAAGACGTGCTCGCTCCCACCGGCCGAACTTGTTTATCTCCGGGATGTTGCCTGGCTCCAATCGCCATGAGTTCATATTTTCTCATTTCTGCAAAAGCCGGATAAACGACAATTTTCGTTTCTTCCCCCAAAGAAAAACGACGCTCAGCGAATCCCCAGAAAGTAGCAGCAAATACCTGAATTTTCCCGAATTCATATTCTCCCCTTTTTACAGGCCGGAGAGGATAACAGATGACTTTTTCTCCCTGGCTCTCCACTTTACACTTTTTCGTCAGCGTACGTATCTGAAAAGGAATAGGGATTTCATCCAAAATCCGTAAATATACCCGCCAAGGATAACGATTCTGTAAAACAATTTTCACTTCATTGTCCTCTCCGTTCGAAAACTTCTCTGCCATCTTTCGACTGCCCAGAATAGCTTCTTTTGTCGTAAACAGCAATAAAATATCCATGACTACTCCTATCCCTACTATTCCTAGTATCCCCCACACTCCCCAGTAAAGAACAGGAAAAATAAAAGCCATTACCAGAGCAAATACCCCGATGATACAAAAGATAAAAAAACGCGACGGCAAATATAATTCCCGAAATATCCTCACAATCTACTGAATTTAAATAAGTTCTCTTTTTTATACCTCATTTCACCGAGGTACTTCTACTTTCGCGGCCAACTGTGTAATCACCTGATCGACCGAAATCCCTTCCAGTTCCCTTTCCGCCGACAATTGTATCCGATGCCGGAAAACAGGCTGAGCCAGCCGAATAATATCTTCAGGTACTACAAAATCCCTTCCCTGAAGGGCGGCATAAGCTTTCGCTCCTTTCATTAATGCAAGGGAAGCTCGGGGAGATGCTCCCAGATAAAGCCATCCGCTTTCCCGGGTCATCTCCACCAACCGGACGATATAAGCTTTGATTTTTTCATCTACCCGGACTTGCATAATTTGTCTCCTCAATTCTTCCAGCTCTTCTATCCCCAAAACAGGAGACAATTTTTCCCAATCCATAATCTCTCCCGAATCGTGCAGACGAAGCACCTGCATTTCTTCCTCGAAAGTCGGATATCCGACAGAAATCTTAAAAATAAACCGATCCAGTTGCGCTTCCGGCAAACGATAAGTTCCTTCATGCTCTACCGGATTTTGAGTCGCTATAACCAGAAAAGGATAATCCATCCGATATTCTTGCCCATCGTTTGTTATCTGTCTTTCCTCCATCACTTCAAACAATGCCGCCTGAGTCTTTGCTGGGGAACGATTGATTTCATCTACCAATAATATATTCGTAAAGACAGGTCCTTTCCGATATTCAAATTGCCCCGTCGACGGCATAAATACCGAAGTTCCCAACACGTCGCTAGGCATCAGATCCGGCGTAAACTGGATGCGGCAAAAATCAGCGTCGATCAAGCGTGCCAGAACTTTCGCCATCAAAGTCTTGGCTACTCCCGGCACCCCTTCTACCAATACATGTCCATCCGCCAATATAGCCGTCAAAAGTAAATCAACCCATTCCTGCTGACCGATAATTATCCTCCCAATCTCCCTGCGCAAAGAATCCAGTTTATCTTTCAAATTTGTAAAATCAATCCGGGATTCAAAGTTTATTTTTAGTTCTTCCGTCTGCGTTTCCATACTTTATTTTTTATCATTAAATAATTCCACTAAACTTACCAATTCTTTTAATCTCATTTCACTGACCTGCTTTGTCTCCCGGATAACGGAAATCAGCTGTATCAATTGCTTTACTTTCCCTTCTTCTCTTCCGGATCGCTGGGCTAGTTGCTCCACCAATCGTTCATCCAGTTTTTCTGTATCCAGTTTATATTTTATAGCTATTCTATCCAGAAAAAACGCTATCTGTTTTAAAGCTATCCGGTAATGATCCCGTTGTTTATAATACAAGGAACTGATAGCCGAAATAAACTCCAACGACTTATTTTCCGGCGGCCGGATGACAGGGATAGCCCGTTGTTCCCGCTTAAAACGGAACAGCAAATACAAAATTCCGCTTACCAATAATAAATACCAGGCCTCTTTTAAAGCTGAATAGCGAAGAATCACCCGAAACGGGCTTTCTCCCCCTTCCGGACCGGAAATTTTGTATTCGTCCCATATCACATTTACTTCCTTGGGCAAACACGATAATGCCTTGTAATAATATTTCCCTTCTTCTGCCCCCAGGATATGATAATTCGTAAAAGCATGCGGATTCAGATTCAGGAAAATCTTTCCCCGGCCATAATTTACCTGAACAAAATCCGGGTAATCCTTTTCCGTCACCGTACCCAAAATCTTCCCCCCAAATCCTTCCTGAGGTTCAAAATAAGCAAAAAACTTTTTACGGAATAAATACTGCCAACCTGTTGTATCCACCTTCAGCTGATGTTTCTGTTCCTCAAAATTACTCTTTTCCTTCAGGTGAAATAAGGAAAGTAAAGTATCAGGCATTTGTAAAGCGGCAATAAACATATAGTTCCCTTTCTCTACAAAATCAAGTAAATACTTCATTTCCACCGGATCTGTTTGAAATCCATAATTGACAAATATATAAGCAGAAGGACAAAGCGTATCCATATATTCCAATCGTTCGGGCACCGGACTGCGTGAAATTTCAATTTTCCCTTCCGGAAAAAGATAAGGCAAACTTTTACTGACAATATAAGTACCAAAAGGTATTTTGTCGTTGACGGAAAAAGTTTCCCTCCAGTCAATCGTTGCCGGACGATTCGTTTCATACCAGATATAGAACAAAACGAAACTTCCCATCAGAACAAGATAAAGGTAAATTTTCAATTTCATGCCTCCACCTCCTTTTCAAAATCCAGGAAGTAATGCCGGGTCTTCCGATAAACTTCCTCATCTATTTCAAAATTCCCATAACATACGCAATCAAAAACATAAGAAAGATTGCGAAAAGCTTCCCTTTTTTCCGATGGAATTTCCCGGATATAAGAAGCATTCGTTTTATATATATCCCAATGTATCAATTCTTTTTCATTCAACAGATAGAGCACATTTAAATAATGAATCCTCACAGCGCTTTTATAATCCCGCATTTTCAAAGCTTCCCCTAAAAGTTTCCGATACCTATCCGAATCGGAAAGTACCAAAGTATCCACGGATTCCCTTTTAAATTTTTTCTTCTTCTGTCCCCAAGGAGCTATTATTCCCGTTTTTATCATCAGATACAGGGCAAAAAAGACACAACCCACAGCTATTATTTTGAATAAAAATCCTAAAATATCTGCCGTAGTTTCAGCAGAAGCTCCTCCGAGAAGGTCTGAAAGCCAACGAATAAAGCGAGCTCTCCAAGCATTCTCTTCCACTACTTCTGTATAATCAAAGGCCGGCTCAGAATGGAATTTTTCGATAAAAATATTTCCCGGCGAACGTACTTCATAGAGCGAATCCCTTGCCGGTTCTGCCGATAAAGAAATAACAATACTGCAGAAAATCAACAGTCCACTGCCGTATTGTAAAACCATCTTTATGCCTCGCTTAAATTGCATTTTCACCGATACTATTGATTTTCTTATACAAAGAATGATGCTCACGTCCTTCCCTTATACTGAAAAATTTCAAGCTTATACCTATAAAATAAATCGTGTACAAAAAATTCTGCCCCAAAGAGGCTAACAACAAAAAAGCGGAAGCTATATAATTATTTTCCGGATTTCCTGTCACCAAACTGGGAATATATAAAACCCAAGTAGGGATCAAAAAAATATAAGACAGAAGACTGATGATCAGATTGAGAATGATTCCATACCCAAAAGTACTCCACCACTCTCCCCCAATAAAAGAAAGCGAGAAACCTTCCTTTATTTTTCTGTCGGCCATGACAATCAAATAACCTCCGAAAGTCAGGGTAATAAAAAAATAAATCCCGGGGATAATGAGAAATAAAGTAGCCACTAAGCTTATACATACATAACCGATTCCCCATATCCCTAAAGAAAGTCCTTTACGCCTCATGACAATCCACACTTCCCGGACGCTTATCCGATTCCTGTCTCCTGTTTCACATTTCTCCTGGTATACCCGTATATAAGATAAAGTTGTCAACATTATCCAATAGACGACTACAAGATTAAAAAAATAACTCCAAAGGATATTGCCGTTAAAATTAAATATATCTGCTGCGGATTTTCCCTCTGAATAAAAAATAAGATCCCGTAAAAAAGTACTTTTAATCAAAACATCCATCCCCAAAACAGGTAATGCCAGGTAACAAAAACATATTAAAAACGATTTAAACTCCTGCTTGATAAAAACAAAAGTATCCGTTAACAAATCCCCGAAACTCCGCCGTTGATATAAATCAATTTTTTCCATGTTTTCTTTTATTTACCAAAAACGGGTAAAGTCCGAAATAGCCTAAAACACCGATAAATGACAGGGAAACACACCCGAACCCCACCGCCGGATAAGAGTCTGCATAACGGGTAATAAAACTTTCTATTCCCCCGGCTAAAATAAAAAAAGGAATTAATCCCACGACAATCTGAATCCCTTTTAAAGCTTCCTTTTTAAAGGATTGAATACGGGTATAAGTACCGGGAAATAAAAAACTATTTCCGATAATTACTCCTGCTCCTCCGGCAATCACAATGGAAGTAATCTCAAAAGTTCCATGCGCCCAGATCGAGGAAGCGGAATGCAGAAATAATCCCTGAGCATAAAAAAAATATTGAAAAGCTCCTAACATAACGCCATTGGAAAACAAAATCCACAAAGCTCCTACAGAAAAAAAGACTCCAAAAACAAAAGCAATGAAAGACACCCGTATATTATTGAGTGTAATTTCCCAAAACATCTCCCACTCCTCGCCCGAATTATATATTCCCATAGGAGTTCCCGCCGCAATATTATCCAACGTCCGATTGACATAAGCATCTCCCAAAATAAAACGGACAAAAGATACTTCATGGCCAGCAGAAAACCATCCGACGATAACAGAAACAATGAAAAACAATAATACAAAAAGCATTGTTTTTCTCTCTTTGAAAAGTAAAAGCGGAAAATCTTCTTTCCAAAAAGCCAACAACCCCTTTTTTCTCTCTGAGCGATAATGATAAATCCTCGTCTGGAAACGGGCCATTAATTGGTTGAGGTATTTTTCTGTAGGGCTTCCCGGGTAAAATGTTCGTGCATAAGAAAGATCATCCGATAATTCTATAAAATCAGATGCTAATTCATCCGTATATTCGGGTCCTTTTCTCTCTATTTCACTCCATCTCTGTTTATTTTTTGCTATAAATTTTGCTTCTTTCATTGGACAGAAAAGAATTAGTAGCTCATTCGTTCATCCCGGACAAATGTATTTTTAATAACAAAAATAGATTATTTTATCAAAAAATAATATGTTTGCAGGACACAATTCCATTTCCCATGAAAATATCTGTCAATACTGTACAAAATGTCGGCATCGACTATGAGCTGGCAGGTGTAGGTCCCCGTATACTGGCTACCCTTCTGGATTTCCTTATTTTAGGTTCTTTATCGCTTCTTTTCGCTCTTATAGGAGGACTCGGAGTGAGTATCAGTCAGGGAAGTACAGGCAGTGTTGTATTTTTTATTATCCTACTCAGTCTCCTCCCCTTGTATCACCTGCTTTGCGAATTATTTTTCCATGGGAAAAGTATCGGAAAGATGGCTTTTCGTCTACAAGTTGTCCGCTTAGACGGGAAAAAGGTAAGCTTTTGGGATTATATGCTACGCTGGGTTTTCCGATTAATCGACATCACTCTTACCAGTGGGGTGACAGCTCTTCTTTCGATTGTCCTTACAAAGCATACGCAAAGAATTGGCGACCTGGCAGCCGGCACAACAGTTATCCGGCAGAAAAACCCCGTTAGTTTACAGGACTTAACCCGTCATGCAACTCCTACCGAATATACGGTTGTATTTCCGCAAGTCAGTCTGTTGTCCGATCGGGATATACGGATTATAAATGAAGTAATAGCCGAAGTTAACCGCAGTCTGGATTTTAAATTACTGGATCCGCTGGCTAAAAAAATAAAAGAAGTCACCGGTATTTCTTCCCCTATGGATAACCAGACTTTCATAAAAACCATTTTGAAAGATTATTATCATTTGGCCCAGGAATAAACAACAAATTTCAAAGATAAGATTGTATAAAACCTATTTTGGAAACCTGTCCTTCTCTTTGATTTGTTTACAATCTTTAGGGATTCTTCCCGGTTTTTCCTTCTTTTGTTTAACAAATAATAAGTCTTTATAATTGTCCGGTGACGGGGTAATCCATAATTTTATACGACTAAACGAAATAAAACAAATTATGAAAACAGTATTACACAAAGCGGATACCCGGGGACATTTCAATCACGGCTGGTTACGCACTTCTCACACTTTCAGTTTTGCAGATTATTACGATCCGCAACGCGTCAATTTCGGAGCTTTACGAGTACTAAACGACGATTCCATCGATCCCGGTACAGGTTTTGATATGCATCCTCACCGGAACATGGAAATCGTATCCATCCCTCTAAGTGGCGCCTTAAAGCATCGGGACAATATGGGAAATACGACCGTACTGCATCAGGGAGAAATTCAAGTAATGAGTGCCGGTACAGGGATATTGCATAGCGAATACAATGCCAGTAACGATAAAAATACCGATTTTTTACAAATCTGGGTAATCCCCGACAGACTGAATGTGGCCTCCCGTTACGAAACGGCTCGGATCAACGATATCATCCGACGAAATGAAATTACAGAAATTATATCTCCCTATCCCGGTAAAGAAAAAGAATTATGGATTTATCAACAGGCTTGGTTTTCCATAGGAGAACTCACTAAAAATACCCGTCATACCTATCACTTCAAATCTTCCCATAGTTTCGGAGTGTATGTTTTCGTTATCGAAGGGGCTGTTATCGTAGAAGGTTCCTTTTTAGGCAAACGAGATGGACAAGGGATATACGACACCCAAACTTTTGGCATTGAAGTGAAAGAAGACTCAAAAGTCCTTTTTATTGAAGTTCCAGCCGTCCACTAAGTAACGGCTTCATCCCTTAAGGCCGTTTCAAAAAGTAAAGCTTTATTTTTCTAATATTCTGTGCTCTTTTCAGAAATTGACAGTTGGGACAAAAATTTCTGATAAATAACTATCTATCAGGGATTTTCGTCCCAACTATCAATAGTATGTAAATCTGTTCCTCAAGGAATATTGAACGCCAAAAAGGCAAAATTTTACCTTTTTGGACATTCATTTTCTTTTACTTCGTTTCTAGCAAAAACTATTTTTTAGCTAACTGAAGCAAGATCTCCAGCACTTGAATAGCGCTCTTCGAAACCTTCGTTCCGGGGCCGAACACAGCAATTGCGCCGGCATCGAACAAGAATTGATAATCCTGATGAGGAATAACTCCTCCTACATATACCAGAATATCTTCCCGTCCCAGTTTCTTCAATTCTTCGATAACAGCAGGAACCAAGGTTTTATGACCGGCCGCCAAAGAAGAAACCCCGATAACATGCACATCGTTCTCTACAGCTTGTTTAGCTGTTTCTGCCGGAGTCTGGAACAAAGGACCCATATCTACGTCAAAGCCCATATCGGCATATCCCGTAGCCACAACTTTTGCTCCCCGGTCGTGTCCGTCCTGTCCCATTTTAGCGATCATAATACGCGGACGACGACCTGTTAATTCTGCAAATTCGTCGGCCATTTCTTTTGCTTTCTTGAAATCAGCATCTTCGTTAGCTACACTTGAATATACTCCGCTCACAGTTCTGATTACAGCTTTATAACGTCCAACAACTTTTTCACATGCATAGGAAATCTCTCCCAGAGAAGCACGTTTCTTTGCAGCATCTACAGCTAATTCCAACAAATTCCCTTCTCCTGTTTCCACACATTTTGTGATAGCATCCAGGGCTGCTTCCACTTCAGCCTGATTCCGGTTAGCTTTCAATTCCTTCAAGCGGGCAATCTGAGCTTCGCGTACAGCTGTATTGTCAATTTCCAGAATATCGATCGGATCTTCTTTGTCCAAACGATACTTATTGGTACCGACAATCGTCTGCTCTCCGCTATCAATCCGGGCCTGCGTACGAGCTGCAGCTTCTTCAATACGTAATTTCGGAATTCCGGATTCTATCGCCTTGGCCATACCACCTAATTTTTCAATTTCCTGGATATGTTCCCAAGCTTTATGTACAAGTTCATTGGTCAGATTTTCTACATAATAAGAACCTGCCCAAGGATCGATAGCCTTACAAATGGTTGATTCCTCCTGAATATAAATCTGGGTGTTACGGGCAATACGGGCAGAGAAATCGGTCGGTAAAGCAATTGCTTCATCCAAAGCATTGGTATGCAAGCTCTGTGTATGTCCTAAAGCAGCTCCCATAGCTTCGATACAGGTACGTCCTACATTATTGAACGGATCCTGCTCGGTCAAAGACCAACCGGAAGTCTGTGAATGCGTACGTAACGCTAAAGATTTCGGATTTTTCGGATTAAATTGTTTTACAATTTTCGCCCATAACAATCTTCCGGCTCTCATCTTGGCAATTTCCATAAAATGGTTCATACCAATAGCCCAGAAGAAAGACAAACGAGGAGCAAATGCATCGATATCCATACCGGCATTTACTCCAGCCCGTAAGTATTCCAAACCATCAGCCAACGTATAAGCCAATTCAATGTCGGCTGTTGCTCCAGCTTCCTGCATATGGTAACCGGAAATCGAAATCGAATTGAATTTCGGCATGTTTTTGGAAGTATACTCAAAGATATCAGCTATAATTTTCATCGAAAACTTAGGCGGATAAATATAAGTATTCCGCACCATGAATTCCTTTAGAATATCATTCTGAATGGTTCCGGACAACTGATCCAAGGTTGCACCTTGTTCCAAACCGGCTACGATGTAGAAAGCTAATACAGGCAATACGGCCCCGTTCATAGTCATAGAAACAGACATCTTATCCAATGGAATCTGATCGAACAGAATCTTCATATCCAGAATAGAGTCCACAGCTACACCCGCTTTTCCAACATCCCCGATCACACGCGGATGATCCGAGTCATAGCCACGGTGCGTTGCTAAGTCGAATGCCACAGACAACCCTTTTTGCCCCGCAGCCAGGTTCCGGCGATAAAAGGCATTGGATTCTTCAGCAGTCGAAAATCCTGCATACTGACGGATGGTCCAAGGACGTAAAGGATACATAGCAGAATACGGACCACGTAAATAAGGAGGAATACCGGCAACATAATCCAGATGTTCCATTCCTTTCAAATCTTCAGCCGTATATACCGGCTTAACGGGTATTAATTCCGGCGTCGTCCAGTTTTTGGCGATATGATTGGCCTTTTCCCATTCTTCAGCTGAAAGGGAAGCCTTTTGAGACGCCTTAATATCTATATTTTTGAAATTTGGTTTCATATATTTTAAATCTAAAGAGTGATAGAAATCAGAGGGTTTAAAGTAGAATTTCTTCCCGTCCCCTTTCTTTACTCGTTCATTATTAAATACCTAATTTTTGCTGATAGCCGCTCAATTCTTCTAACACATTATTCTTTACGTGTATATAATTGGTCAATCCTTTGGCTTCCAATTCAGGACGGCTTTCCGGATTACCGGCTACTACGATAATCGCTTTATCTTTGAGTCGCTCAAAAGCTTCAGGAGCAAATCCGGCATATTCATCGTCAGCACTACAAAGTACTACAATAGCGGCTTTGTTATCCAAACAAGCTTTTACACCTTCGTCTACGGTTTTAAAACCATTGTTATCCACTACCTGGAATCCGGCACAAGCGAAAAAGTTGCAGGCAAACTGAGCCCTTGCCTTCCGCATAGCCAGATTTCCCATCGGGAACATATATACTACGGGACGACCGTTCTTAGCAGCATACATATCCGTTTTTAAACGCAATGCTTCAAACGCCTGTGTACCCCGATAAGGTTTTAAGGTTTCTACTGTAGCCCCTTCGACAGCGTGATCTTCTGGTTCTAACACACAAGAACAAATCGCTTTTTCTATCTTTTCATTGAAATTGGGGAACTGATTGGTGCCTACAAAATTCTCTTTCCGCTGAGCAATCGCCAAATCTCTGGCTTGAGCCGTTGCTTTTACAGCAGCTTGAATAAAACCTTTCTTGAAAGCTTCTATATAACCGCCTTCTTCTTGTACCTGTAAAAATAATTTCCAGGCAGCTTCAGCTATATTTTCCGTCAGCTCTTCAATATAATAAGAACCTCCGGCCACATCTACGATACGAGCAAAATGTGACTCTTCTTTCAGTAACAATTGCTGATTGCGGGCAACACGTTCGCCTAGTTCAGAAGGTTCACATTCATAAATATCATCGTACGGATGTACTGTAAAAGAATCGACCCCACCCAATACGGCAGACATTGTTTCTGTCTGTGTACGCAACATATTCACATTCGGATCATACACAGTCTTATTCCATTCTGAAGTTTCTGCATGCGTATTCATTTTACAAACAGAATCACAACAAGGATTGTAAGCTTTTACAATATGAGCCCATAAATAACGGGCTGCCCGTAATTTAGCAATTTCCATAAAATATTTGGAACTCGTAGCAAAATGGAAACGAATGCGGGGAGCAATCTCATTTACACTCATTCCAGCTTCTGTCAACTTATCCAGATACTCTACTCCTGCAGCCAAACTAAATCCCAACTCCTGTACAATAGAAGCACCGGAATTATTGAATACATATCCTCCTACTTCTATGGTCTTGAAATTTTTATAAGCAGCCATTTTTTTGGTGTTTTCCAGAGGAGCACCAAAAGGATTCTCACAACAAATCTTTCCCTTTAAAGTCAAATTCGTCAACGGATCTATATTTATACCTCCCTGTATCTTTTCCGGATCAATTCCCCGTTCTTCCACTACCGCCATAAACGCATCTACAATAGAGCATTTTTTACATTCGCACACAAAATTGATTTCGACACATTCTAAACAGATATCTTTCAACAAAGCCTCCATATCAGCTTTTGAAAACTCACGACAACCCGTGAAAACAAATCCTAACGAATTTACTCCTCTGTTTAATACGTCTAATGCTTTCTTATTGGCTTCGGCAATGTCTTCTACCCGGATATCCTGCCGCACATACCAATCATTGTTATCCTTTTTATTGCCTCTTACAAACGGGAACTCTCCCGGCAAACACTCGAGATTTTTAAGGTCTTTCATGTTTTCTAACCGATACATCGGCTGAACATTAAAACCCTCATTGGTTCTCCATACGAGCTTTTTATTGAAATCGGCCCCTTTCAGGTCGACAGTAACTTTGTCCACCCACTCCTGCATAGTGTTAGGCGCAAACTCACTGAAAAGCTTCTGATTTACATTTTCTGCCATAATTTATATATTTAACTGTAACTGTTTATTGTAAAAAACGAACAAATTTAAGTCTTTTAAAGGATTAAAAAAATTATTTAGTGCCTTTTTTCCTTATTTACAACGTTTGACTCCAACCTCCAAATTTTTATTTCTCAACCAGATAAACATCTCTCTCTCCTTCTTCCTGTTAAAATCTTCTCATAAAAAAAGCTGTTCTCCCCGAACAGCTTCTTCTGTATATTTGATAAATTCGAATGATTAACTGTAAATTTTTAAAAATCTATTGAATGACAAAAATTAATTTCTCGGTATCATAACCACGTTCCCGAATTCTAGTCAATAAGTCGGTCAATAAATTTCCACTCAATTCCTTCGTCCGACTCAAGATCCATAAATATTTATCCGAAGAACTGCCTACAATAGCATAAGAATAATGCTCCTCATCCAATTCCATGACATAATAATCACTATAAATAAAAGGGAAAAAAGAAACTCTCAACTTTCCGGGCTGAGATTTATCCGGTAATTTGGCTTTTCCTTTGATAAGATGCCAAGCCCCTTTTTTCCAACCCCGATTCAATACTTTTATTTTCCCATCTTCCCGTAAACTATATTCAGCCGTCACTCCATCCATTCCTCTTTCAAAACGATGATTAAAACGGGCAATCTCATACCACTTCCCCATGTAACGCTTCAGATCAAGCCTTGCAACAGTTCTGTTATCAATATTATTCGTCATATGCGCTAAAAGATTTTTTCCTATGTACGTAAAAATTAAAAAGAAGTTATTAATACCTCCGATTCACACATATTAACGAACGTTTTTTATAGTTGAAATTTGAATGATAAAAAGAAAAGACAACTTTTTTGAAAAAAAGAAAGCAATCATATTATTCCTTCATACAATGCTTATAATCAATTCGTTTTTATATACATTTATACTCACTGTTATTATAAAAATTTATCCTTTCAATCTATCTTTTTTGGCTTTTAACACACTAATAAAACGTTCAATTAAATTAGGGATAAAAATACTATTTTTATGAGACAATAAAATATTATTATACATTAATTTATCTATTTTTCCTTGTAAAAAAAAATTTACTTTTTCAACAAAATTTAAACGACGTAAATTTTAGCTAAATTAAACTCTACAAATAATAATTAAAGTAAGTTTTTTCAGCTTTGTTAGAAAACGATAAACACTCTTTTTCGTTCTCTGATCAGCATTTCGTTGATAGGTGCACTTAAGGAACTAACAAACGAACCTTGGGTTCGGATGAAATCTGCTGTCGATTTTTTT
This sequence comes from Blastocystis sp. subtype 6, assembly GCA_000963415.1. Classification (NCBI taxonomy): domain Eukaryota; class Bigyra; order Opalinata; family Blastocystidae; genus Blastocystis; species Blastocystis sp. subtype 6. The sequence goes on along the minus strand of JZRM01000029.1, from coordinate 268,606 downwards.
ATCGGGAACCAAGTTCCGCCGACTAGATCCCGAGGATTATTCATCAGCAGTGCGCTTATCACGAAAGCTGATCTATTTAAATCTATTTTTTCCAGACATAAAAGATACTTCGGAGACGGCAAGTAATAAATAAATTCATTTTTGAGCAATTTGCTTTAAGCCTCATTTTTAATAGGTCAGACAAAAAAAATGCTGATCCCTATACAGACATAGATAAAAGCCTCCGCTATATTCATCCAATAAGCAAACCGGGGCCTTTTCATAACACCCGCAGAAAGTTTATCTGCTACCAGAGCCACAGCAGAGAATACACATAACGCCTGAAGGATAAATAAAAGTCCTAAAAAAAGCATCTGAAACACTGCATTTCCCTTTTCCATAGTAATAAATTGCGGGAAGAAAGCTAAAAAAAATAATATAACTTTCGGATTGAGTAAATTCATCCATATCCCCCTACGAAATAAACGATATACCGGAATATTTTCTGAAGAAAAACGCAATGAAACTTTATTCCGGCAAAAAAACGCCTTCCCTCCCAAATAAAGCAAATAGATTCCCCCTGCTATTTTTAACACAGTAAAAGCAAAAGCAGAACCGGCTAACAGAGCAGATAATCCCAGCGTTACAGCAGTCACATGAAAAATAAGTCCTGTACAAAGTCCGGAAGCAAATACGATTCCAGCCTTTTTCCCCCGGTTAATGCTCTGTGTAATCACAAACAAAATATCCGGCCCAGGCATAAGTGTCAAAAATATGGCAGCAATTAAAAAACTCCATACATTCATAAAATCCATTTCAATCAATTTTTCCGGATCCCAGTGCGTTTTTCAAAATCCCAGACAAAAATAAAGATAAATTTTAAAAACATCACCACTCGGAAAGCCAGGTTAAAAAGAGGAAGGCAAGTTTTAAAAAGCTATCTTTGCAAAGGTGCAAAACCTGAGGCGGGGAAAGTGCGTAAATAGCTTATTCTAAAACAAAATAATACTATGTTATTAAACTTTATCTGGCTTATTCTGGGTTTTATCATTTTAATCTATGGAGCCAATAAATTGGTAGATGGGGGAGCAGCTCTTGCTTTTCGCTTGAATATTCCGAATATCGTTATCGGATTAACAGTGGTGGCTTTTGGTACTTCTACTCCAGAGCTGGTCGTAAATCTATTCTCTTCCGCCGAAAAACAATCGGAATTAGCGTTAGGAAATGTCCTGGGGAGTAATATTTTTAATATACTAGGGATTCTGGGAATCACAGCCCTGATTTCTCCCATCGCAGTAAAAAAGGCCACCACCTGGGTAGAGGTCCCCCTGGCCTTATTGGCAGCTTTTCTAATTTTAATTATGTTTGGAGACAATCATTGGCCTACCCCCACTCCCTACATTATCAGCCGGACGGAAGGAATTGTATTACTTTGTTTCTTTGTCCTTTTTATCGCCTATACGTTAATGTTAGCTAAGAAAGGAGAGGCAGAAGAAATTAAAATTAAAAATTATACTATAGGAAAATCCCTATTCTGGATCCTTATCGGATTAGTCGGACTCATCATCGGAGGACGCTTATTGGTAAAAGGAGCTGTTCAAATAGCAGAAAGCCTCGGCATTTCTCAACGAATCATCGCCATCACTATTGTTTCAATCGGAACCTCTCTTCCGGAATTAGCCACCTCCCTCGTAGCGGCCCGGAAAAAAAATGTCGATATGGCCATCGGGAATGTAGTAGGTTCTAATATCTTCAATACTTTTCTGATATTAGGAGTATCTGCATTAATCTCCCCTATCCACATGTCCATGGCAAATTTACCCGATATCGGTATGAATCTGCTCTCTGCTCTCCTCTTATTCGTTTTCATTTTTACAGGAAGAGGCCGCCAAATTGAAAGATGGGAAGGATCTATTTTTCTATTTCTCTATATTTCCTATATAATTTGGCTGATTTTGGGATAAAAATGTCCGGATAGCCTGAACAAAAATGAGATTTGTTTTTGAAGTATTTTTTGATTATTAATAGTTTAGCAAATTTTTCGAGAAACATTTCCACAACTTTTTCTTTCTTTTTGGAGTATACTATCCTATAAAAAAGAAATAGTTATGGAACGGGAAAATTTTCACATTGAACCAGGAGCACCTATGTTTAATAAGGGATATTCAATCATTATAGATACCAAAGGTCCCTATTTTGTATATGGGAAACCTACTTTACGACAAGAATTCATTGTTCCAAATGCCGAAGGCGAAGCTTGGGAATACAAACCGGGAATTACTTATAAAGTAGATCACGAACCCATGGTCCTATGCAGATGCGGACATTCTCAGACAAAACCGTTTTGCGACGGTTCACATACTCAAATAGACTGGGATCCTACCCTTTCTGCCGACCGTAAACCATTGCTAGACAATGTTGAAATCTCGGAAGGAGAAGAATTGCAACTATTGGATAATAAAACTTATTGTGTGCATGCCCGTTTTTGTATGGCCAAAGGCACAGTATGGCATTTAGTGGAACAATCCAATCGTCCGGAAGCCCAGGAGTTAACAATCCGGGAAACATTTCATTGTCCTTCAGGTCGTTTGAAACTCAGAGATAAAAAAAAAGATGAATTTTTAGAACCCCGCTTGGAACCTTCCCTCAGTTTGATTGAAGATCCCCAGAAAAATTGCAGTGGCCCGATTTGGGTAAAAGGAGGTATTCCGATGGAAGACAGCGAATGCACACCTTATGAGATACGGAATCGGGTTACTTTATGCCGCTGTGGTAATTCCCACAATAAACCTTATTGCGACGGTTCTCATATGAGGACGCAATTCAGTGATGGCCAACCCGGCTTGACAAGTTAAACTGTATTTACCAGCTTCCGCTAGCTCCTCCTCCCCCAAAACTCCCTCCGCCGAATCCTCCGAAAGAACCGCTTCCTCCCCGAAAGGAACCAAAGCTGCTTCCTCCCCCGAATCCTCCAAAAAAGATAGGAGGAAATCCGTCCTTATCATGCCCTCCTGTCGTATACCCTTTCCGACGCTTGACAAATAAAGGTATTAGAAATAATATACCCAAAGGAATCCATAGCCAGGCGAGTCCCCCCTCTCCTGTTCGCTTTGCATATTCGTCTGCTGTATACTCACCTCCCGTTAAGTCCATCAATACATTCGTAGCTTTATCTACCCCCGCATAATAACGTCCCTTTTGAAATTCCGGAATCACCTCATTGCGAATGATACGGGAGGCAATGGCATCCGGCACTACGCCTTCCAAACCATATCCTACGGCAATAGCAACCTGTCCCTTTTCATTTCCCTTTTTAGGTTTTATCAAAATCAAGATTCCATTATCTTTTCCTTTTTGTCCGACGCCCCATTTTTCAGCCAGACGTTGGGCATAATCATTAGGCGCATACCCATTGAGCGTGGGAACCGTAGCGATAGCAATCTGGGTGGAGGAAGTATCATTAAAATTCCGCAATTTCTTTTCTAAGGCAGCTTGCTGCTGCGGAGTAAAGAGTTGCGTAAAATCATTCACAATACGTTTCGGACGCATAGGCTCTGGAAAATCCTGTGCCTGAATACTCATAACCAACACTAACAAAACCCCCAATACAAAAAAACGTCTCATAAACTTTTTCATTTTTTAAATGATATCTCATCCGAAAGTTCGTTGATATCCCCCGGTTGACAAGGAAAATATTTCTTTAATTGTATGCCGATCCCCCTTACCGCTTCACAAACCCCTTCACAAATCAATCCCTGCCGAAATCTCTCTATCATCCGGTTTTTAATTTCATCCCAAAAGTCAAAGGGTACTTTAGCATTGATTCCAGCATCTCCCAAAATCGCCATCTTTTTATCTTCTAAGGCTACATAGACCAATACCCCATTGCGCAAAGCCGTTTTATGCATTTTCAATTGGGCAAATACCTGTGCTGCACAATCCAATACATCCTTTTTACAATAATTTTCAAAATGAATACGGATTTCCCCCGAAGTATTTCTCTCTGCTTCCTGAATGGCAACGACCATAGCTTCTTTCTGCTCCAAGGTAAAATGTTTTTCCGGAGATAACATAGAATCAATATTTAAAATTCAACTTTAGGAGCGTTTTCTGCCCCGGCATTCGCTTCAAAATAAGGCTTGGGTGTAAATCCAAACATACCTGCAATTATATTCTTAGGAAATTGACGAATATAAGCGTTATACGTTCGTACGGTATCGTTAAATTTACGTCTCTCGACAGCAATCCGATTCTCCGTACCCTCCAATTGAGCCTGCAATTCCAAAAAATTCTGATTTGCCTTTAAATCAGGATAACTTTCAGAAATAGCCATTAACCGGGAAAGAGCAGAAGATAATTCCCCCTGTGTCCGGTTTAATCTCTGCATACTCGCTTCATCCAGCTGTTCAAAATTAATTTGCGTCTGAGTGGCTTTTGCCCGGGCATTTACCACATCTGTCAACGTCTGCTGTTCATGTGCAGCATAACCTTTTACAGTATTTACCAAATTCGGAATCAAATCCAAACGACGTTGATACTGGTTTTCTACATTCGACCATTGTGCGGAAACCGTTTCGCTCATTTTTACCATCCCGTTGTAACTACCCCGGAACCACAAAAAAATAGCCAGAATAATAACCCCAATTACAATTAATACAATATACCCTTTTTTCATATAGGAAATTTTACTTTATAATATAATTATCATAACTTATTCAGCAATTTTAATACCATTCGTTCCATTTATTCTACTAAAAAAAAATTCTTAGAGAATATATTGTATTATAACGATTTATAAAAACCTAAGTTTATTTCTTACCTCAAAAAAATAAAAGAATTTGCCAAAATGGCAGCATCAGGCCTGCAAAGCTTTCCAATATGATTCCTTCTTTTTAATTTTTCTCCACATTATTCCATTTTCCACAGTCTTGAACTTTATAATACAATTTTCCGAGAGAAGTAACGGATCATAACAGATTGTCCGCAATTTTTTCCGGTTGAGATTCGAAACCTTCCTTAAAGATTTTTTTCAGCGGCATAAAAAAACGTTCTATTAAACGTAAATCATCCGTTATAATATCGGCCTGTGCTTCCATTTCCGGACTAAAAGGTAATTCTTTTTTATAATTGGTATGAAGCCCGTCCGGAAGCAGAATTTCAATCATATAGTTATTCTGGTTGGGAACTAAGGAAATAGAAGAAACCTGCCCCTTGACAATACCAAATTCCTGATCCGGATAACTTGTAAACCGAATAATTACCCGCTGACCTACTTTCACTTTTCCGGAACGCTGAGCCGGCAACATGGCTTTTCCAATCAATTGTTCTTTCTCCCCGGGAACAATATTAAAAACAATTTCATTCGCCGTCACATATTGATTGACATACCGGATTTGTGTAAAAGAGACAATCCCCGAAACAGAAGCTTTCAACACATAATTCAATTCCCAATTGTTGATTTCATTCAATAACTGCTCGGCAGCGACCGAATAGTTCTGATATAAAACCTTTTCTTTTTCCGCTTGCTGTAATTCATAATCCAAAATATCCGCTTCTAAATCTCCGATTTGAATTTGTAAATTATCAATAGAAGCCTTGAGTTGCTCGTAAACTGTCCGCTTTTGCAATAATTGAGTACGGGTCACTTCCAAATCCGCTGCTGCCAGAATTCCCTCTTCAAATAGTATGGAATCCCTATCGTACTGCTTTTTACCAATTTCATACTGTTCCTGCTGTATTTGCAACTGTCCAATTAAATTGCGATGATAAACTTCGTATTTACCAATCTGCTTTCTCAAAGAATTTATTTTCTGAGGATAATAATTTAAAACTTTATAATTTTTAAAATCATATAAACTCCGCAAAAAATTAGTATACAAGGATTGCGCATTTCCCAATTTTAGCTCTCTTTCAACATTAAAAAGCAAAAGGGCAGTGTCTGGCTCGTTTACTATAGGTATCAAAGTATTCCGCAATTGCAAAATATCTTCTGTAACCGCTGTATTTTCAATAACAGCCAAGTAATCCCCACTCCCTACTTTTTGTTTATCTTCTATATATAAACTTGTCAGGCGTCCATTCGCCCGGGCAATTATTTGCACGGCAGGATTGTCACTTGTCAATGTCATCGTAGCAGTAATCGTATCCGGATAACGAAAAAAGAAACTTCCTATCAGAAGAGTGAGAATAATGACAAAAAATAAGGTGATGCCCCAGCGTAGTATCCAACTGGGCATATGTCCCATCACTTCCTGTACTTCTTCACTTCGTAATTCGATATCTTTCTCTGGCATAAAAAATACAATTAATCGTTATTTTCCCAATTCCAACTGATTTTTTACTAGCCGGTAATAGATCCCCTTCAAACAAGTCAGCTCCTGATGAGTGCCCTCTTCGACGATCCCCCCTTTATCCAATACGACAATCTTATCCGCATTCTGTACGGTCGAAAGCCGATGGGCCACAATAACAACTGTTTTTCCTCTATAAAACTCATTCAAATGCTCCATAATTTCCCTTTCGTTATTAGCATCCAAAGCATTTGTAGCCTCATCAAAGAAAAGAAAATCCGGATTTTTATAAACGGCCCGGGCAATGAGTATGCGCTGACGTTGCCCTTGACTGATTCCGCTTCCTTCCATACCGATTTTAGTATTATACCCCAAAGGCAAGGAATCGATAAATTGATCGATATTGGCAATCTGGGCAGCTTTCAATAAACGTTCCTTGTCTATCACCTCTTCCCCTATTGCTATATTTTCTGCTATCGTCTCCGAAAAAATAAACCCATCCTGCATCACGGACCCCGTCACACTGCGCCATAAATGAGGATTTATATTTTTTAAGTAAACATCTCCTACTTTTATATTTCCCTTATTAGGGGTATAAAAGCCCAATAATAATTTGATTAAAGTGGTTTTTCCACTCCCACTGGCTCCTACAATAGCCGTTATCTTATTCCGGGGAATAGTTAAATTCACATTGTTGAGTACATAATCAGGAGAACCATCATAACTAAAACACAGGTTTTCAATAGTAAAAGTATGATCCTGAGGTAAAAAAGAAACTTTATCGACAGCCGTTTCCTCCTCATCTTCCTTCTGATGAATTTCATTTAAACGCTCTAAACTGATTTTGGCATCCTGAAACGAACGGGCAAAACCGATAAATTGCTCAATGGGGGAGTTCAGTTGCCCGATAATATAAGTGAGCGACATCATCATACCCAAGGTCATATTCCCCTCCACCACAGCCCGGGCTGCTATATAAGAAATCAAAATATTGGTAGTCTGATTAAAAAACACAGACCCGACTTGCTGATATTGCTGTAAAGCCAAACCTTTTACGCTTATCTTAAATAGTTTTACCTGTATACGCTCCCATTTCCATCTTTTCTGTGTTTCACAATTATTCAGTTTGATCTCCTGCATACCCGTAATAATCTGATAGAGAGTACTCTGTTCTGTCGATGCTTGTGAAAAACGACGCAAATCCAATTCCCTTCTGTACTTCATAAAGGACAATACCCAAATTACATATAATAAATTGCCTAACAGGAAAAGTCCGAAAATAGATAAATCATAATAAGCCAATACAAACCCAAACACAATAAAATTGACAAATGAAAAAAGCGTGGAAATAGAAGAACCCGTTAAAAAAGACTCAATCCGGCTATGATCTCCAATACGCTGCATAATGTCCCCAATCATTTTGGTATCGAAAAAATGCAAAGGCAATCGCATTAGTTTTACCAAAAAATCAGAAATAAGAGAAATATTGATCCGGATATTCATATGCAATAACAACCAACTCCGGATAAAATCTACAGAAAGCCGGGCAATGAAAATAATCAGTTGGGCCACCAAAATAAGAGTGATAAAATTCAGGTTGTTGTCCCGAATACCAACGTCTACCAACGACTGTGTAAGAAAAGGAACAATGAGCTGCAATATACTCCCGATTACCATTCCCAAAACAAGTTGGACAAGCGCCTTTTTATGAGGAGAAAGATAACGGAAGAAAAAATTTAATTTCTTTTTGGCCTCCTTCCGGTCCTCCTCCATGGAGTAAAAATCCGGCGTAGGCTCTAGTACCAAAGCAACACCCGTATCCTGCCCCTTCTCCCGCGAACTGATCCAACAACGTTTGAATTCTTCTTCATTGTAAGTCACCGTTTGAGTACCTGCAGGATCCCCAATCAGAATCTTATATTTATTACGACGTTTTCGAATCCGATAGCAAACGACAAAATGCTGTTGATTCCAATGCAGAATACAAGGAAGCGGAAAATCATCCACCAATTGCTCAAAAGTAATTTTTACCCCCGTCGTACGAAACCCGATTGACTCCGCTGCCTCACTAATACCCAACAAAGAAACCCCCGAACGAGAAATAAAAGCTTTATCTCTCAAGGTTTGTAAACTATACACCCGGCCGTAATATTTCGCAATCATCCTCAAACAGGTCGGACCACAGTCCATTCTGTCTAATTGGGTATATACAGGATAATGCCACATACACTTTGTTTATTCAATATTTACAAATATAGTTTTTCTTTTTCATTTAATAAGAAATTTTCATTGTTAATTAAAAAACACATTTATTAATTCAAAATATTATTATGCACAGATGATGGTTCCTCTCGAATCTTAAAAAAGAAGGGAGATTTTTCTATTGTAAACCTGTCTCAGTCAATATCCAGATTCACAAAAGTTATCTTTACTTCAAAAGAAAGGAGGAAGGATGGTTTATTGGGCATGCTACAGAGGGCCTTCCCTTTTTTATAAAGTTTCCATCTTTTTTCAGGGCAGCATAGATTTTAATGTAAATAAACAGGGATATATGCTTGCCGGAAAGTCCTACATTTTATAACCGAATTTGTATACTTGCCAATACGCTGCGGCCCCGTATCCCATACCTATAGTTTGTTTCATTCAACATACCATAACTGGCATACCGATATTCGCGTTTGTTTAAGAGATTCATGGCGACCAAACTAAGGTCCGCCCGTTTTGATACCGTCCATCGGACGGAGGCATCAAGTAGTATCAGGTGGACAGAGTTTCCCGAACTGAACTGGGTATAATAATGCTTACCACCTGCGGCTATCTGCCAATCATTATTCGGGACGAAGGTAAAAGTCAGGTTTTGTTTCAATACAGTATAATTACTTTTCTCAACTTGGTCAATATTCAAGGCATTATTTACATACTGCAGTCGATAATCTACAGAAAACCAATTGGTGAAATATCCTTTAAGACAAGGTTGCACAGAAATCATCTTCAAGATATAGGGTAATTCTACATTCCGCCTCATTGATGTAGTCCAGACTTGTTGATAAGCAGCATCCAGACTGAATGTGATTTTTCCAGACATTAAACCTTTGCTACTGATTCCATAAATAGCAAAAGTTTTGCTATCATTATCCACTGGTGAAAAGGTGGTAAGGATATAATCGTCAATAAATAATTGGCTTTGCATACATGGGTTATGATTCCATTCGAATTCTCCGGTTAGGTTGAAGAAGAGTGAAGTGAGGGGATTCCTATACCTCAAATTAACGGTTGCAGACCGTTCCTCCTTGTATGCAGAAACAAGCTGGGGCCTATACAAGTTCCGGAAATTCGTCATAAAGATATTCCGCATATACATATCGGCCTCCGGAGGTGTCAGCGAATATTTGAGCCGCGCTGCAAAATCTAGCTTTGCATTAATGTGATAAAGAAGATAAAAGGAGGGAGAGAGGGCTATATAGTTCTTTGTCAGATTTTCACCTGCGAACTTGTCTCTCACATCGTACAGATGATAGTATATAGGAGCTGACAAAGTAAGTAGCCATTTTTGCGAGGTATAGGATGCTTCAGGCGAAATATAAGTATTCACCAAGGAGAAATGCATATCGTTTTGTGTCGGGTATGATATTTCCAAACCTTGTAAATTACTATGGATGCTATAGTAGTTGAAATCTATTCCGGCCCGGGCATAAATGTTCCATCGGTTGATAAACCAACCATAGCGTGCCTCTGTTACCGAGCGGAAATCATCTGTCGTAATACCTTGTAAAATTGGTTTGCCGGTAATGATGTCCAATGAATGTGGCTTATAAATGTACCTGTTGCGTGAGGAAACCGTAACCAAATTATTATCAATACGCTTTACGAATTGTAAATCGTTCGTAGCACCGAAAGACGGTGTTTTAGCCCTCTGTGAAAGAGAAAGAGTACCCCCTATGTCTGATACTGTCTTATTCCAGTGAGCATCGATATAAAAATTATCTTTCAGAAAGAGTGTCGGACGATTGAGTTGATACGCCCACTGACTGCCCAAATGATGGGCTTGCGTCCGCATAATGTTGCTTTCTGTAAAGGATGCTATACTTGCATCAAAGTAGTCGGTTTCGTATCCTGTCCTGTAATCCAGCCTGTCGCTTTCATACATAAGGTTGAATTTAATATCTTTACTTTTTCCCACACGCCATGAGTTTGATATATTTGCAAGAACGGAGAAATTATCACGCGTACGCCGCTCATCAATCGGAGAAGAGGGTGGCCTCACAGAAATGTGATCTTCTCCTAAATTGTCAGTATAACCGACATTGAAAATTCTATCCTCCAGCTGTCTCTGACTCTGGGATGCTGGATTCCAACCGTCGTTATTTACACGGACTGTTTCCATGTTTTGCCAATTACCGGCCATACGCATTGCAAACAGTGAAGCATCGTATAATAAAGGAGAAAAGCCTCCTCCCCCCTTAAAGATGCCTACCCACTTATGTCTGGCCTCCTCCTTTAGTTTTATATTCAGTCCAGCCTGTTGGGAGAATTCTACCCCCCTCAAGACCTGTATAGGCTGATGGTTTTCCAGTATTTCCACACTTGCGACATCCGAAGGAGCTATATTCTCCGTCGCTAATCCATAGCGTCCATCCATAAAATCAACCCCGTCTATGTAGAATTTGTTAATAGGCTCTCCATTGTACTTTATCTCTCCATTCTCCTCCACCTTTATACCTGGCAATCGCTTGAGTACATCGGCAATATTCTTGTCCTGAACCCTCGCATATTTGCTCGTATAATAAGTCAGAGTATCACTACGTTGCTCAATACCCGGAGCATTGACAATGACATCCTTTAATTGGGTCGGCTGAAGAATAAGATGGACAATTAGTGGAGAAATAACCTTATTCAATGCTAATTTGTAAGGACGATAACTCATACATTGGAAACTCAAGATAAAATCCGAATTTTGAGTTTTATACTTTATATTGAATACTCCTTTATCATCAGTGATAGCATACTGAATCGTTACATCGGAAAAGTCTTTGATCCGTACTATTACTCCTGCGATAGGAGAATTATCCTCCTTATCGAGGACCACACCACTCACCTCTGCATCCTGTCCATAGGCAATGGCCAGCCCCAGCAATATCATAATGATCGTGGTAATGGTTCTCATAAAACAAATCTATCTAGTAATTCTTCCAATCGGTTTCGATGTAATCATAGGTCAATTTGCGGGGCTGCGCCAAATCCGGGCGAGATTTCCCCTCAGGTGTAATTATATGGACTTTTACTCCGCCTACCGTTTCCAAATATCCCATCGGATTGATGTCGTATCTATACTTAGTCCGATAAAATTTTTCTCGGGAAGTTTTGTTATACTCGACTTCCGGCATTGTAATCTGACGATTCGCTTTAGAATTGATTCCCACACACACAAACGAATAATGATCATGGATATCCCGCACTTCCATTATAAAACCAGGGAGGCCGCCGAATTTCCACGGACCGTCAGCAACGGGTATTTCATCTGTATAATAGGCGATATAATCCCTACCTCTGAAATTACATGTAGCACGACGGCATTTATAGCCAAGTATCTCTTTCGTACCCTCTGTCATAGCCCACTCTTGAGTGGGGATAAGTTCTTCTATGAGGAACCAATCTGTTGCAATCTTATCTGTAGTAGTAAATTTACCTGTCGGATAATTCTTATAAAGGGAGAATGTTTCTCCACCGACATAACGGCCCGGATTTGCCTTTATCTGATCCGGGGTAGACACGCTGATAAGAGAATCAATCAGCATAACACGATAGCTTGTGAACTTCGACAAACCGTAACCTACTTGAAGCACCATACGGTCTGTTACGGCTGAATTTATATCCGCCGTATCGCGCAGATAACGATAGTCATACATAAACTCCATAACTGCAGTACCGATTTCTTTATGCTCTACAGGCATACCGGAATTAACTGACATCTGCTCGCCTACTTTGATGCTAATAATCTGATTGTTTTGAGAATTGCCTGCCATAATGGAACCAAAGACAAATACCAAGACAAATGACATTTTTTTCATACTCCCCATAATTTAGTTTAACTTTTTCCAAAAGTACAGGTAAGGAGCCTTAAGCGAAAAAATAATTATTACCCAACGATTAGCGATTATTACTAAATTATTACTGAAGATATACTTTGTCCCTATAGAAGTTCCGCTGATAGGATAAATGGATTACTTTTGCAATATGGGGAAAAGAATGAAAGCATTATACGGACTTACCATCGCCACAATCATTGCATTTTGCACAATACAATGTTATTGGCTGTATAACCGCTTTAAAGATGCCCGGAACGGTTACGAAAACAATTTATATGATACTGTTTTAGAGGTAATGCATGAGGATTATAAAATTCGGCGTGCAACACAAACACCCGATATCAGCATTTTGACCAGTTCAAAGATGAAAGTTTCCTCTAATGCTGATCAAGCAGGCTTCCTGACAATGACATTTGAGGTCTATGTTGTGGATAGGAATACGTACACTATCAACGACACCACAGACATGAATAATATAACCCGTATTTATGAGCAAGAAAAACCGGAAGGGATAACCAAATACAGTTTTGAAGTGGATAACCCACCTAATGAACGGGATGCTTACGATGCGCTGGAACGTTTCCAAGTAGATGTGCGTAGTCCGTTTAATGCAGCCAAGATAGACTCTCTATTGAACAAAAGAGGCGTAAAAGCAAAAGCTATTACAGTTGGACAGGCCGATTCAATGGTATGGTCTGCATCACGAACAGATCATCCCTCAAAATGGCACCCGGAAATAACGGTATCCTATCCGTATGACATTTTCGAAGGAGAGGTGGTGAATGTCACAGTAGCTGTTGGAATGTCTCCTGTCATAATGAAAATGCTGGATACACTGTTGATTTCACTTGTACTGTCTGTCCTGCTGATTACCTGCCTTATTGTACAGATTGCGACAATCCGTAAACAGCGCAAATTGGAAAAACTGCGTCAGGATTTTATTCATATAATGATACACGAACTGAAACGACCTATCTCAACTTTGAAAATGTGCGTGTCGTTTATGCGTAACGATAAGTTAATGCAAGATAAGGAAAGCAAAGAGGCCATCATTTCCGACTCTTATCATGAACTGGATAACCTTTCCTCTTATTTCTCGAAATTGCGTGACCTTACCTTCAATGACGTAACAGAAATTCCGCTTACATTATCAGCATTTAACCTCCAGGATGCAATTGAAGAATGTATTGAAAAACTTACCATCCCAAGCGGTAAGTCGGCGACAATCGATGTCGTTTCCCATGCGGATATCATGATTACAGCCGACAGAATGCATCTTATTAATATGCTCAGTAATCTTTTGGAGAATGCATTGAAATACTCTAAGAATAAAGTCCGAGTCGAAATTAGCTACTACGAAAGCAATGGGGAATCTATAATTATATCTGTCAAGGACAATGGATTCGGTATCCCTAAATCAGAGTGCAGATATGTATTCGACAAATTTTTCCGTAGTCAGACAATTGTTGATAAGAACATATTAGGCATGGGACTGGGATTGGCGTATGTCAAATTATTAGTTTTGGCACACAAAGGTTCCATTGAAGTAGAAAGCGAAAAAGGTCTCGGCACTGTCTTCACGATTAAGTTACCGCAATGAGAGATAAGATAAGCATATTGTTAGTGGATGACGATTTGAAGAACTCCATGCTACTGAAGAGGTTTTTGGAGGTAGAAGGATATGGTGTGACCTACGCCAACAATGGTTGCGTCGGTTGGGAACTTTTCCAAACAACACATCCGGATCTTATCCTGCTGGACATAAATATGCCCGAAATGAATGGATTCGAACTCGCAATGAAGATTCGTGAAGTCAATCGGAAAGTGTTGATTTTCTTCCTTACAGACCGTACGGAAAAAGATGACAGACTGAAAGGTTTTAGCCTAAAGGGTAACGATTACATCCCCAAGCCGTTTTACCCGGAAGAACTTATTGCTAAAATAAAGGAACGTTTCGAGCATAGGACCATAGAAGCACAACATGAATTTGTCATTGGTAAAACATTATTTGACAGTAATCTATCCTCTGTTACACATAACGGGATTTCGCGTACCTTAACTGCAAGGCAGACCGACATTCTTCTATTGTTGTCACAGAAGATAGGAACTATGGTAGAACGAGAATATATCCTCAAGACAATTTGGGGGGATGATAGTCATGCAAACTCTTTGGCCCTGAATGTTCAAATTACTTATCTCCGGCGCATTCTCGAAGAAGATCAATCGATATCCATTACTTCACTAAAGAAAAAGGGATATGTATTGAAAGTGAAGGGATACTATGCTGGATTAGCCAAAATTTAATCTGATTAATACGAATAAAAATATTAAAATGAAGCCAACCGAACATTTTATTTTTCAGTTCTATAGCTTTGTTTTCTCTGAGTAGGGGGTTTTTTATTTGTCAGGTAATCTCGTCGTTCTGGGAACTCGAACTGATCCGGATAAAGTAAGGGAATAAAATTGCCTTTCTGTACCGGATCCAACTAAAAAGTTAAAAAAGTATCATACCCCCTGAAAAGGTCGGTAGGGATCTTTTTATCATAAAAATAGAGTTTTAAATTCACGAAAATACCCGGGGAGTTTTTATTTCTGTTTCTTAGAAAAATCAATTGTAAAGGCCCTCCAGAATCCAGTTGACAATATTCCTCGTTTTTTCCGGAATCTCAGAATGAAGAGAAATAAGTAGTATTGTTAAAGTATATATCCGGGATGCTGAAAATCCAAATGAAAGGTGGAAAATGAATTGAAAGCAGCAAACATCTGGAAAAACAGAAAGGGAAAAGGAGAAAAGTTTAAAAATTACACAAAAGGGCACGTCCCTAATGTGTAAAAAGTTCCCGATAGAGAAATCGGGAACTTTAGTCTGTCTAACCAAAACCTATGAAAAAACGATTTGAATTTCTTCGTTGCAAAACTAACGGAAGGTTGTTACAAAAATGTAACAAAACCATGAAGTCTCTATGACAATCTGTCGATTTTTGGATTTTGAGGAGGAAAGGTGAATCTAAAATGTTTTTTAACATTCAAATGTTCAAAATGGTTAGGAGTATTTCGCGGCAGAGAAAGTTTACTCTACTCGTGGCTTTTCCGAACTTTTGCACAGTTGAATGTCTTTTGAATAAATCTGCATTCGGGTTGATTGCTAGCTGTCAGTAGCGGATTATTTCAACGTTGGGAACCTTTAGACGGGTCGCTAACCAGGATTTGAAACGTTCTTCCTCCAGCGCTACCGGCGCTTTCTGATAGGATAAGAAAGCAACGGTTAAGGTATCGCTACGCTGCAATTCAACTTCTGTACGTACTAAACGAGACACAGCAATGGAGCGGATATAAGGGAATAATATTTTCAATTCCGGAGAAATAGAAAGTGCTACAGAATCATATACGGTATATTTCTCCAAACGGGATTTCAAATAATTGATTTCCTGAACTTGCTGCTTCATTTCTTCCTGATTGCGACGATAAAAATCCTGCAATACCAAATTATTTAACCCCTCTCTCCCAGCATCTTCCTCTTTCTTACCAAACCCCTGAGAAATGTCCAACCGCACATTTTCTAAACCGTATTGTTCCATTTTTTGTCGCAACATGATAATCGATTCCTCCGGTACTTCTTTCCCTACTAATGATACTGAGATTTTACGATCAGGTGCTTCCGCATCTATATATTTATTCACCACAAAAGTGTTGGGGAAGTTAATTTCATTGACAATGAAACGATCCGCACTTGTTTGAAAGATATTTTTCCGGATCATATTGTAAGTGATGTATACACTCGGTACAATGGTTAAAAAAAGGATGGTATACACCAATTGCTGTACTCTTTTGCCCCGGGCCTTATCTACAAAAGTTTTTTTGGAAAAATGCATTAATTTTACCCCAAGGGTCGTAGCAAAAGCAATAAAGACAGAATTAATCATATACAGGTAAAAGGCTCCGAAAAAATAGGAAAAATTTCCACTGGCAATTCCAAATCCCGCCGTACACAATGGAGGCATTAAAGCCGTAGCAATGGCCACTCCCGGAATTACGTTTCCTTTTAAACGCGTACTGGAAGCCACAATACCCGCCATACCACCAAAAAAAGCAATGAGGACATCGTATATGGTGGGGGTTGTCCGGGCTAATAATTCTGAACGGGCTTCATTTAAAGGAGAAATTAAAAAATAAAAGGTAGAGGTCAGAATACCGAATACCGTAGCAATAGCCAAATTCCGAAAAGCTTTTTTAATCAATTCGAAATCGTTGATTCCCAAACCTAATCCGATTCCCATAATAGGCCCCATCAGAGGAGAAATCAACATGGCACCGATAATGACAGCCGTAGAATTAACATTTAGTCCCAAAGAAGCAATGAATATAGCAAAAATCAATACCCACAAATTACTTCCCCGGAAATTGATCCCTTTACAAATATTCTCAATGGTTTCGACCTCACTCTCCCGATCTTCCGAAGGATCGAAAATTCCCTTCAGGTAATTTTGAAACTGAAGAAATAATTCTGAAAAATTCATACCCCTTTTTGTTTTAATACACAAATTTTAAAATATACCTCTTACACCTAGAAACTGCAAAATAACGGTTTTTTTTCGGGAAAATCATCGATAAGTACGCTCTATCGATAAATTTCAGAAAAATATATTAAAATGTTTTAGCCTCTTATCATCCTTTTCATTTTTATATATACAAATAACATCTTTTTGATGTGTTTTTCATCAAAACAAAGGATCGGCTTGGACGCGGATAAGTAGCACTTTTATTACAGCCTATGACGATCAGGATTTAATACAACTTATCTTTTCTGACCGGAGAGTCCTTCGGGAAGTCATATCGTTTGTATTTTAAGGCAAATTATATTTATTACGAAAGCGGAGCCCGCGTATACGGAGCCGTGATCCGTTGTGTAAAAGAATATAACGTCTTTATTCCTTCTGTGAATTCCTATTCTTTTCGAAAAAAGAATCATTCCCGAAATCAAAAATCCCCCTCAAAATTCTGTGTTTCACTTTATTTTGAGGGGGCGAATAAAATAAAAGTTATTTTCTCCCTTTTGTTCCCGTCTGCCTTTTCCTCCCGGAAGAATTTTCTTTTAAGGAAGATGACGTTTTCTGCTCTTCTGCAAAAGGTTGTGAAGAATCGCTTTTTCGCAAAGTATTCAGATATTGGACGACAGCATATTTAGCAGCGGCTATCGTCTCCCGGTTTACTTTCTGAATAACACTTCCCCGAGCGACATCCGCCGTTGTAATATACCCTTCCATCAACAGCAACTGAACAATCATATTGTTGATATTGGTTTCCTCACTATACCCTTCCACCTGATACAACTGCTCCACTTTTTCAGCAAATTCCCGGGCAAAATCTCCATAATTCGGTAAACTCATCAATTCTTCAAAAGTCTCACTGAAACTAGTCAGTTCTATGTTCAGATTAGGATTGACTAATAAGGGGCTAAATTCCTTTTCCGGATCTACCGGAACAAAATGGACCAAATTACTCATATCGACTTTTCGGGTAATATCGTCCATACGACGATAATCTGCTTTCCGCATATTTTCCAATTGGTATATAAAGAAATTATAACGCCATAATTCCGAACTGTTCATTTCTCCTTGAAAGATATGCTGATACTTCTCATTCAATAAGCGTTTTACCTTTATCTTTCCCTCATTGATTTCAGGACGGGTGACGCGAACTTCCTGAATCAATTTTTTCAATTCCATGGCAGCTTTTTGAGGCCCTGTGATTTCCCGTCCTTTTTTCCCGATTTCTGTGGAAAGTATACCACATTGGATGTTCCGGGCCCCGCCCTTTCTGTCCTCTCCTCCACGCATAATCCGAATCAGGTTTTGCACAGCAACCAATTGCCCCTCTTCCGCAATAAAAGGCTGGCCTCCAGGAGTACTGGCCAACGAATCGAATATGGAACTGAACATTTTCCGGTCGATCCACATTTCCTGCGTTTCCCCTTCCCTCACAGATACCCGGGCAGCAAAACGGTTCCGGATCATATCAAAAGTCACCGTATTTATAGTATATAGCACTTCCTCCCGCCTGAATTGTTTACCGGCAAAAATCAGATTCACGACTTCGGTAATATCAATTTTATCCAGCAATTTATAAGAAGAAGCCAAATAATATTGCTTTTCTGTCGTGCTGTAATCCCAATCCAAGACATCATCCAGATAGTTTCCATGCCGAGCCATCACAGTTACGATGTTTTTATCGGCCGTATATCGCTTTAAGGTACGCTGGAAATTCGGTCCGTCCTGGCTGGTAGCTTTTTCTTTCCGTTCCCCGTGAGAATCCATATACAGCAGAAAATTTTCCGGATTATCGACCCGGATAATGCCGGCCTCTTCTTTGGAATAATTGCTGGCACTCAACATGATATCAATCTTATAAGGCATCGTAATATCACACATTCCACTGACGGTACTCCGGGAATTCAAATCTTCCACATTACTGTCGGCACTACTTTCAAACAGGTATTTGTAATACTTGATATAATCGGGATCGAAATCCGTCGTACGCGAAAAATCACCTACTTCCGTTCCGATACCATATAAATTTCCCTGAGCATCCTGAAATTCATGAAACATATCCCCGGCAATCAATTTTACCGAACGTACCCCCTGTAAATTATTCCGCAGCCACTTCAATATAAAAGCAGCAATCATCTCCGATTTCCCGACGCCACTGTCTCCATTGATCTCTATCACAAATATACTACCGTCATTTTCCTCCACAGCAAATAAAGAACCGTGCCGGGGATTCCCTCCGATTTCTTTGATTTTCTCATTGATAACAGTCAAACGAGGTTTCTTGACATCTCCGAAATAATCCACTTTCTGCTTTAAAGGCGTCACAATAGTCTTGATGTTTCCAGAGGGCCCTTTAATGTCAAAATATCCAATTTGAGGAAAAGAGATCAGCTTTTCCGGAGCTCCCAGAAAACTGATTACATCCGGTACGAAACACTGAATATCTGACAAAGCTATATCCTCGGTATAATTCAACCGATAATTATCCGTCAGGTATTTCATATACCCCTTCTGAAAAATTACCAGCTCTTTTACCATCCCATGTTTCACTATTTTACAACGGTAATCGTCAGAATCCATATTGGCAATAAACCGGGCCAACCGATCGGCAAAAAAAGAAGAATCCGGTCGCAGGTCCAATAATTTCAAATAATCATTCGCCCCGGCTTCCTCAGTAAAATTCTTTCCTTTCGATTCCAGCCGATCGATTTTATGAAAGGGATATTCGCGCTTTTTCGCGTCTGTCACAATACGGGTGTGCTCCTGTACAGGTTGTTCAGAAGAAATTACTCCGCATTTTTGCATTAATTCGTTCACCCAGCTAAGCTTTCCTCCTTGATAGGTCTCCAGCACTTTATTTTCCATCTCAAAATCTTTGTAAATAGAAATCCCATGCTGAACCATTTCATTTACACTGGAATTCTGTTTCCGAAAAGCAGTCTCTACCAAGCGCACCATAATATGGGTATACCGCTTGTAATAATCCGTTCCTTTGGTTCGTTTAACCAGGCTGATATAAAACAAGACAACGCGGCGGCTTACACGGTGAATCTCGCTTTCCGCCACCTTGATATCTTTTTTACGCATGATATATTCGTTGATCTCATTCAACTGCGAAGGCATGATTTCATTGATAAATTCCTCCCGAAACATCCGGAGTTCATTATCTTCACAATTTTCAATCTTTTCGCTAAAATATTTTAGTTTACGAATGACCAATTCATAAAACGAATCGTCATTGCGCAAAAGATAGAGGTAGAGAATTTTATCCGTAATACTCGTATTCGCATCGTTAATCCCGGCAGAAATCGCATCCATAATATAGCCTATCGATTTTTGCGATAAAGTAATTTCCTTGAATTCCGACAATTCCCGCAAGTGTCCCACAAATTCGTCAATCCAGATGTTCAGATTCAAATCCTTTAACTGAATACCAGTTATCTCTTCAAAAGTCTCCCCAGCGACTTTAATAATTTCACTTCGGCTGGGCTCCAAGCTCTCTTTTTCAAAAGGCAAATTAAAATGAAGCAAAATTTCCCGAATGTATTTTTTGAGAATGCTGTTTATTCCTTCCAACTTTGACTTATCTAATTCAGGAGTTCCCGTTGCTTCCACCGTCAATATTTTTACTTTACTGTCTGAGAAAAGAATATGTTCCATTTCTATCAATATCTCCCGCATAATATTCTTTTCCATAGGGTCGTCCAAAACGTTGTGATGGGGCTGGAAGGTCCGCTTGTTGGTAATGTATTTCAAAATAACGGCTTTACTGTATTTCGAACTGACCGTATTGAAATCCAGATCGGCAATATCCGGTATTTTCTTATAAATCTGAGCCAGGAGATTTTCATATACTTTCGTAAATGCCGCACTCCGGATAAATTCCAAGACATCCCGGCAAGTACCGATCCTATCTCCCTGTAACTCAATGACAGAATTTACCGAACGGTCGATTGTGGTAATCGTTATACCGCTTTTTTCCGGAGAAGCATGATATAAGGTCCGAATATCCCGGATTTGTAAAGAAGGAGCCTTATCTTTTTTATAGGGAGCGGAAAGAGAATAATCAGCAATAATCTTCTCTATCAACTCTTTATCTTTCTTATAAGCAAAAATTTCCTCTATTATTACCTGGCTTTCCACTTCCTTATAAGCGAGATTATCACGTTTTGCGGCAAATAACAACCAATATTTCAGAAAAATGGTAAATCCATCTTCCAACTCACACTGAAAGACACGCCTACTCTCTTCCGTATCGGATAAAAATCCACCTAAAGCAAACCGGACTACGCCTGTAGAATAAGGAACCGCCGCTATTCCCCGGTTCTGAGCCAGATACCGGCAAAAACAAAGCACATCTGCATAGGAAAAATGCCCCTGTACCCGGAAATTAAATAAATAGGAACCGTCGGAAGGCAGATACGTTATGCCACTTTCCGGGAATTTCGCCAAAGCCCGTTCTGCTGCCTCTTTAGCCCACTTCATCCGCTCTAAAGACTCGGTCCGAAAATTTTTATTTACCCGGAAGCGATTCAGATTCTTGACCAAGCGGTTTTGGTAATAGACAAAAAACGGTTCTTCTTTGTATTTGAAATCATCCGGTAAAGCCAATATATCCAGTTTATCCAAAGAAACCAGCTCATCCAACAAAAACAGATAGAGAGGACTTCCTTCAAAGCCGGCAGTTTTATGCAATTGCCGATTCGTTCTGCTATTCTGATTCATCTTTTCTGTACGTCCGATCTGTTCATTTATAAAACGGACTAAGGTCTCTTTAATCTTATAGCGGGAAGCATTTTTTGGCAGTTCGCTTTCCAGGGTATCTTTAATTTTTTTAGCGACCTGGGCTACTTCCAAAAGATTATTCAACATCAAAAGCGAGTTGTTATTTCCATGGGAACTGGAATTATGCTGCCGCACAAAAGCCGCCACGGCATGAGCTTGAGGGGTCACGGCCAAAGCCCCTAAACGGTCGCCCGTAGCCGACAAATTTTTTGTCGTAGACAGGGAAGATACCGCCCGGATATTTGCCTGAGCCGTAATATTATTCAGAATATAACGGGAAAGGGTCCGCCATTTCGGCATTTGTTGATCTGCAACTTTCACACTGTCTGCATAAGCCTCATCCAAAAACAAAGTAATCTTAGAAGTATTCAACAGCCGCAAAAAATTATTCAATGCTTCCGTATTGAAATCCGTATAACCAGTAGGGTTATTGGGATCATTGATCAAGATGGTCGTATTTTCACAAAACAAATCCCATAAGCTACCGCTATCGTCAAATAAAGCCAACGTAGATTTTATCCGTAATAATTTATCTGTCAGCCGTTCGTAGGCCAATCGCCCGTCTTCCAAATTTTCGATCTCAATATCAAAAGGGTTGATATCAAAAATATCATCCGGTAATAAATCTTTATATTCCCAGGCCTGAATGGCATTATAGATGATATAAGGCTTAGGCCGTCCACTCGGGTTAAACAACAAATCCCGGATAATCATCTGTACGGAATCGGAAACAGAGGTCTGCTCTAAATTACCCAAAGCTGAAAGAAAATTTTTGACAACATCCTGTTCCTTTTTATTCAAGCTATCGTATTTTTCCCGAATTCCTAAATCAATTAAGAAATTGTCAAAACGTCCTTTATTATTGGACTCGTTATCGACTTTGGTGATATAAGCCTGGTATTTTTCTAAAAACAGGTTGATACCGAAATTTTTATGAAAATGGTTTTTTAAAGTTCGTTCATAATTACTGGGAATAATATCCAGAATCAAACGACAAGCTTCCCGAACCTGTTCACTCAAATGAATAAAGGGTTTCTGTAACAAATATTGCCCATAGGTGCGAATCTGGTTTCGTCCTCCTCCTTCCAGAACACTTAATACTTCAATATGCGTATTGCCGGAATAAAAGTATTGACGAATCCGGGTTTCAAATTCCTCTATTAATTCCTGCGTCTGTACCTGGCGTTTTTCCTCTTTATGACAATTTTCGAGAAAATAAATAAAATCACGCAATTTTTCGAGTGAGTATTTATCCTGTATAATCTTACGGGAAAACATATCCAATTTGAATACTTGAAGACGTTTTACAGCATCTTCAGCCGTACCTAGCTGTTCTTTTAATATCTTACTGATTTCTTTTTCGTACACCCGGATCTGTCTTTCTATTTTTTCCCGGAATTCCGTCAGGTATAAGGGATTGACATTTTCCAATATCAAACGCAAATTCAATTGGGTATTTGCAGGAGAACCTAATTTTTTCGTATGAACTTTGTTCAGGGTATTGATGATTCCATTATGAAAACAAAATACCAAGGAAGTATTGGAACTACGGGATTCTTTGGAATCATCCACAATCACCAAGCGGGTCAATAAGGGAAACCACCTCTCACCGGAGTATAAATTTACCCGCATATGCTTTACTTTCACCGCAAAAATAGAAGTGGTATCCACACACATTTGCTCATACAGATCTTCCGCAGCAGGATTTTCCAAAACCTGTACACTGGCTTTACTGAATACATCTCCCCGGATTAAACTGACAGCTTTATCTGCATTTCCGGAAACAACCGTCCGGATCATACCATTCAAACCTTTAAAATTCACCGTCCAACGGGTCCGGTTAATAAAATCAGCCACCTCTGCCTTAGTCGTATAATGGGTGCTTTGACTGATCATCTGCTCCAGGGTATCCATCAGATAGTTCCAATGCCCCTCGTTCAGATCTCCCGTTACTCCGATTACGTCCCTGTATTTACGCAATTCACTAACCTGCCCGCCTAACTGTACCTGAGAAATAAAATCGATATGACTACTTTTTACCGGAGGCGTCCCCACAGAAAAATCATGAGTATCTTTAATATTACCCAACAAAAACTTGTAATCGGGAGATACGGTCTCGGTATCCAGAAAATTGTTCAACTTTTTGATAAATTCCCTGCGGCGCCCACTGAGTTCAAAAGCTTTGGAAGAGGTATGCGGACATAGCATCAATGATACATCCGTATAGCCCGGTATATCTTCTCTGAACTTCAGCAAATAACGGTTAATCTCCGCCTGCTGGGCAACCGGATCGTCCGGCTCTTCAAAACACAATTTTACAAAACTGGTCAGGTTATCATATATATGTCTCGGTAAAAAGATTTCCGCTCTTTCCCCGAGCAATTCATAAAGATTTAATAATTGTTGAGCTTCGTTACTCAAAAATGCCTTGGGTTCTCCTTTTATGTACATTATCGTTCTGGTTACAAATTATAGCTTAATATTCCGAATAGCAGTCCTCCTAAAGCGCCTTCTGCAAAAAAAAGCCCGCCTTTCAGCGAGCTTTTCCATTCCTGTCTGATCTTTTCGGTAAGATAATAGAAGCCCGCAACGCGATCCCGCGTTTCATCACATCATACATAAACTTTCTATTATTTACCATAATATCCAATTCCTTTAGCAGCACAATATTAAGAATTAATGCTTTAATAAAAAAGGAATTGTAAAAGAACAACTGTTTTATCCTGTGGAAACGTTTGAAAAAAACGAATATTTATTCATTCGTTAAATTTACAACAGGCCACCTCTTTGTAAGAAAACAAATAAGAAAAGACAGAAGGAAAAAATACAAAACGAATGATTCTGGGTGATTCCTCAAACCGCTCTGCTTTTATAGCCCTGAAAAAATTTTATAAACTTAAAAAAGAGGGATGTGTCAGCAATTTTATCTGCTGAGAAGCTACAAAATTTTCAAAAACAGCAGGTGTTTGATTGATTTCACCCCGTTTTAAAGCATTCAATAATTGAGAGCGGTCCTCGGCAAAAAGGATAATCAACGGTTCCTGATGATAAAGCTGAATATAATTCATCAACAACAATCCAATTTCCAGATTACCTGCCCCAAAAGGTTTGATATGTGCAAATTCATACATAAAATCAGCGGCTAAATGGATCGTCTGGACTCCCTTGACTTTATTGATCCGGACATTTATATCCTGACATAAAGCTTGAAGCCGATCCGGAATTTTACGGAAATCTGACAAGGGATAAATTTCATCATAATCTTCCCCCAAACGAAAATCTCCCAAAGAAGTGTCATAACTACCGATAGTGGTATTGGTTTCTCCCCCCGTATGTTTCATTACTTTGGCTGCCGTAGTCTGTACAAAGGATAAATCCAGTTCTTTTTTTGTCCCGGCATTCTGACACACATAAAGATAAGCTTGCCACAAATCGTAAGCCTTCGTTCCCAATCTTCCCAAAGGGCGTCTGCCCGTAGAAGTAATATCGATAAAAGTTTGCTTCTGTATCGCCGTACCAGTGAGCTTCAAAACTTCATATAAAAATACCAGCATTTCCCGATTCTCGTAGAAATCAGGGTTTATCTCTCGTTTCTGCCTGTAGGAAGCCCTCAAATCACTTAACTCCTGCCACATCGTTTTTTCTGTCTATTACGGCAGTTTACTTTCTAAAGATTTATAAAAAAACTTAATCCCTTTCGGAGCCTAAGAAAATCTACTCTTCTGAATCGCTTTCAATATTCATTTTTTCTGCTGAAGAATTTTTTCCAAAATTTATTCTATTTTTAGATCCTTCCGATAGCCCTCTTTATCTCTTTTTTTGTTATTATTGCAGTAGATAAACAAGATATTATGGAAAAAATTATCATTACCATCGGTCGGCAATTTGGAAGCGGAGGACGGGAGATCGGGAAAAAATTAGCTGAAAAATTTGGAATTTCCTATTACGATAAAGAATTATTGCAATTGGCAGCCAAAGAAAGCGGATTATGCTCGGAACTATTCGAAAAAGCGGATGAAAAAACATCCGGAAGTTTTTTGCAAGCCTTGGCTATGGGATTTTCGATGAACGGAGCGATTTACCAGCCAAACGATTATTTTACAGATGCCACTCTTTTCCAAGTACAGTCGGATGTCATCCGGAAATTAGGTACAGAAAAATCTTGCGTTATCGTAGGCCGATGTGCAGATTATATTTTGCAGGATGAAAAAAACTGTACAAATATTTTTATACATTCCTGCCTCTCTGACCGCATACGGCGGATTCAGGATTCTATGTCTATATCTGAAAAAGAAGCTTTGGAACTTATCCGCAAAACGGATAAGACAAGAGCCAGTTATTACAATTACTATACAGACAAAACCTGGGGTGCAGCAATGTCCTATCATCTCTGCATTGATTCCTCTATTTTAGGTGCAGATGAAACCGTTGAAATTATCCATACTTTTATATGTAAACGATTAAATTCCTGTCCTGAACAATAGCCTTCTTTACGAAACAGGAAATAAAAGCAGGAGTCTAAAGATTTTATTATTCATTAAAAACAAAGCTATCCTAGGAAAGCCGACTCAATCTTGCTGATTCCAGGAACAAATGTCTCTGGATTCATGCTCAACCAGCACTGAGCATACGTTCCTCAGCGAATCAGAAAACGGGAATTTACCCGGTACAAAAGAGTATAACCTCTTATACTTTTACACATCAGGGTATTTTAACTTATTTCTCTCTACTTTTTATTCTCTTTTTTAGCAGGTGAAGGAGAGAGAAAATTTTTTTTTGACAATATATTTTTACCTGTTTTTTCTTCCAGTTCCTTGCGGGCATTACGAGCAATCTTACCTCCGCATTCTGCAGAAGCGATATTGGCTTCGTAGCCATTGCTCTCCCGGCCTTCAGCAATCTGCCTTACAGCCATTTCAGCCAAAGCCATAAAAATTAACTCTGCTTCCGTCATATGATCCCGCAGATTCTGACTTTTTAAACCTTTCAAATCTTTATGTTCCTGTACCGTCATATTACTCCAAGCCTCATGTACAGCGTTCGTCAGCGTCCGATATTCTTCTCCTTCGGTTATTCCGTGGGATCCCCAATATTCCGTCAACCGATGCCGGGTTTCCTGGCTCATCATGCGTTGTAAAATCCATTTCTCATTTCTTCCCATTTTTCGCCAATTTTCTAAAGCCCGGTCCAACCCTCTTTCCGGATCCTTTATTTCCCGGATCCGTTCTTGTCCTGTCGTGGCCAACCAAATTCGGAAAAATTCTGCCTTATCAGAAGGAATTCTTTGTATACACCTGAAAACGGTCTCCAAATCAGCCATATCGGTATACCTTTGCTTACCGTCTTTTGAAAGAATTTTTATACGGCGGAGTCGCTCCAAAAACGATTGCTCTTTTTTTCGCCATCTTCTCTTGATATCTCTCCAATATCCTTTCGGATCTGATGTATCCGCTAGTTTTTCGCAGACATCAACCAAAGCAAAATATCGTTTTCCCTCTTCTTCTTCCCAAAAAGAACGAATCTCCTGTTCAAAAAATTCTACAATATACTCCTCCGTTTTCTTTTTCATTCGCTTTATTTCTTTTTACAAAGAAGGAAACGATAGGCATTTTCCCTACCGTTTCCTTTTTATTTCCTGAATAATTTTAAAATCTATCCGGACGATTTATCCGGCCTTATCGTAAGATTTCTGTCTTTAACTGACAATTTTCCCGGAAGCATCTACATTTATTTTTTTCTCTTTGCTCCCTTCATTCATCTTTATCTGATAATAAGAATGATCAGCCGATTCATAGAATGTTATATCATCAATCGTATAATTTTTATACTCCGATCCTCTCAATGCGGTCATTACAGCTGAAGGCACATCTGCCTTATCTACATTCCAGGAAGTAGAAACCCAATTATCATTATCAAAAACCACTTCTTTCACACGTCCGTTATCCAAGATATCCACATATCTTTTCCCCCTTTTATCCGTCATTTCAATAACAGAAGCATCGGGATATTTACGCATAATATTATCTCTCACAGCCGGTTCCAAAGGCATAAAATCACTGTCATGCCCCCGGTCTCCATCTTTTACCGTTTTCACCAACATACCATTGGCCGTATAATAGAGATCCACATCTTGCCCTTCTTTCTCCACTTCAATGACATAAACGGGCTGCATTCCATACCGTTCGATTTTGTCTACATCGCCTTTTTTCCAGTTGCCATACATGCTTTTTTCAAAAGTATTCCGGATAGCACCAGGCAGCCCGCTATATTTTAAGTCGCTGTCCGTCATTACCCATTTACCGTTTTTATCAAACCAAGCCTTGGAGCTAACTCCATTTTCATAATATTCAGCCACCTCGTAATTGTGCTTTTTTTCCCATTCTATTTTTGTAGCCTTGGGATATTTGGCATTCATAGCTGAAACAATATTCGCATCAGGTCTATATTGCTTTTTGTTATTACATCCAGTCAATATCAGGCCCGCAATCCCGAATAACATAAAGATAATTACCTTTGTTTTCATCACATTTTAATTTTATTGTTTTTACCTATTTCCATTCTGTCAATTATACGGCTTGGCCTCTGCAATGTTCCATCAAAAAGGAAAAGTAAATGCCAGATTTTCAATCTTAAAAATTCCTTTACAATTATTGGAAATAAATCCGGTTCCAAAATCCTTCTCCTTGTTGCGACTCTCTGAAATTTATCGTATTATTGTTTTTCTCTAGCGACAGAAAGATGAACAAAAAGCAACGGAAAATTATAGAACTCACTGTACTCCTTTTGTGTATCCTGCTCATCCAATTTATACGGCACTTTCCGGCTGCCGGTGAATTTTATGCACAGCATATTTATCCTCTCATTGCTTCTTTTCTCTCCGCTTTTTCTTCTCTCTTTCCTTTTTCTATCGGAGACTGCTTTCTATTCATGGCCTCCGTAGGTATTCTAGGGTATTTTATAAAGACATTGTGGAAAAAGGGAAAGAGAAAAAGGCGGTTGGGAAATATCGCCTTATTTTTAGGCTGGATTTATGTGTGGTTTTACTTTGCCTGGGGGTTGAATTATTTCCGGGAAAATTATTACGCCCGGACAACTATATCTCCTGCAACTTATACAGCTGAAGATTTCAAACGGTTCTTGGCCGATTACATTGCCCGCTTGAATGCCGGTTACGAACCAGCACAATTTCTTCCGCCTTCTGTTGTTTCAGAGGAAATCCGAAAAGGATATACGAATTGGAAAGACACCTTCAAATTAACTACCCCACCTTCTGTCTTGAAACCTAAAACAATGCTTTTTAGCTCTCTGTTTTCGAAAGTAGGAGTTTCCGGCTATATGGGACCTTTTTTTACAGAATTCAACTTAAACGGAGAACTACGGCCAGAAGAATACCCTTCCGTATTCGCTCACGAAGCAGCGCATCGTCTGGGGGTTTCCAGCGAGGCCGAGGCAAACTTTTATGCCTGGCTGATATGTACCCAGTCGGAAATTCCCCAAATCCGGCACAGTGGTAATTTTATGGTAATGGGACATATTTTAGGCAATGCATCCCGTCTCCTGCCCCCAGAAGAATACCGATATTTCCTTTCCACAATCCGTCCCGAAATTCTGGAACAATACAAATCCCGTCAAGAATACTGGCAACAAAAATACAGTCCGGGCATAGGTAAAATACAAAACTATATTTACAATCTTTTTTTAAAAAGCAACCGGATCTCTTCGGGATTGAAAAATTATTCCGAAGTGGTGGGACTCCTCCTCTCCTGGCAAAGGTATTCTTCTTTAAATAAGCCGACGATTTCTCCAAAAACTGCCGCTAAAGAAAGCATATCCGGAAACAAAATATCGGCTCCGGCTTCATAAAGCTTTTGAGGAGGTATAGGTCCTGTGTTTACAGCTATGGTGAAAATTCCGGCAGCCACGGCAGCCTGGACTCCCATTGGGGCATTTTCGATAACAAGGGCTTCATCCGCCCGTACACCTGCTTTTGCCAATCCCCTTAAATAAGGTTCGGGAGAAGGTTTACCCTGTTTTACATCGGCAGCCGTCACCCGATATGCCGGCAAAAATACACCGGGAAACTCTTTTTCCAAACGATCTAATAAGGAATGCTGAGCCGATCCCGTCACCAAAATAGCCTTTAAGCCGTATTTCTTTAAATCAAACAGTATATCCCGGATACCAGGCATAATTTCAACCGTAGGCATTTCATTGAAAAAACGACTTTTTGCCTGATAAATCTGTTCTACCTCCTTTTCATCCGCCTCCCTTCCATAAATTCGCCGGAAAAATTGATCGATTGTCCCCTTTCCCGTACACCCTTCATACAGATAAAATTCATTCCTATCTGCAGAAATTCCTCTGGCTGCCATTGCTTTCTGCCAAGCCAACGTATGATTTTTCATGGAATCGAATAACACGCCGTCCATATCGAATAATACCGCTTTCAGCCGAATTCTGCCATAACCACTGGAAACTAAAAATTGACGTATACTTTCTCTTATATCCATCCTTATATTTATCATCAGATTATTCACTTATTTACGGTTTAACGAAAGCATTACTTTCCCGGTTGCCTGTAAGCGCAAGACTTTTTCCACCCCCTACAAATATGTAAAAATGTTTCAAATCATCAAAATAAGTTATATATTAGTACGCTAAATTATTTGTTTTCTATTCCAACATTTATAGTTATTAAACGGAACAGCATGGATAAGAAGAAGAATCCATAACAAAAAATGGAACAGCATAAAATCTATTCACCATAAAAAGTAAGTATGAAAACATTATTAAAAACCACTTTTATCTGTGTTTGTGCTCTATTTTCCCTTTCTTCCTGCCAACGGGGAATAAATTTAGAAGCCATACAAGATATGAAAAACGGACCTGCTAAAGATTCTGCTTTGCTTTATTATTACTATGGTCTGAAACCGGGTTATCTAGTCGTAGCTACCGATAGTTTTTACATCAATACACAAGCGAAATCAAAATTCAGTGGGAAAAAAGAAAAAATCACTTACAAAGGAATCAAGGATTTTGAAATGGCCGTTGATGATTACAGGGGAGCAAGAGTTCGACAGGGGGATACATTACAAATTTTGGGCGGATTTCACAGAGAAATCCTGAAAAATGGGAAAGACTGTGATTTTATACAGGTCCGCCTCATCAAGAACGGAAAGACTGTCGCAGATGGCTGGAATTGGTTTCACATTAGCCAGATGGCATTACCTTACACCACCTGGACAAGTATTTTTTCAAGCGATTCCACGGAACGGATGGAGAATATCCTCAGCTTCATAATCATTGCTTTAGGGATTATCGTTTTGTATCTTGTATGGAAACTGATTTATTGGATAATCGTAAAAAAAATCAGGAAAGAAATTTGTTTCTGGCAATATTCCAAAGCAAAGACCGTCCCTTTCTATTACCTTTCATCTGTATTAGTCGGTTTGATGTATTTTTTTATCGATTTTAGTAAACCACTCACCTATGCTTTGCGATTTAACCCGGATTTCTTTGCCCATTGGTCCGAATATCCGTTAATCGTAAAAATGTTACCGTTTATCGGCGGATTATGGATCATCATGGCCATAGCCATGTTATTTGAAATGATTATAAAATATAGAACACTTTGGTTAATCATTTATTATCCGGCAAAAATAGCAATAGGAGTATTGATCGTATCGGCGGTAATTCTGGCAAGCTGGTTAATTTATATTATTCTACCATCCGTCATAGCAATGGTTGCTGTCATGTTTTTTGGGAAAGTTGACGATTCTGTGGGAGGTGCTCTTTCCGGAAAAGGACGAAGACGCATCATCGGATATAATAACGGTACGCCCGTATATGAAGGTTCCGGCATGCAAGTTAAAAGTCAATCTGCAGGTAATTAAAAAGTCCTCTATCGGGAATCATCACTGGCATTTATGGTTCGGAAAATGTAAATGAACAGGAATATTTTCCCCAAGCCAAACTTAACCGAACTAGCTTATTACAAGTTAGTTCGGTTTTGTACATCTTTAAATATTCTCCCGAAACGAGGCGAAGGATTACAGAATCTCCCTTGCAATCCAGGCGCATGCTTCGGCATCCGCTAAAGCATGGTGGTGATTCAACAGCTTGTAACCACAACTGGCAGCAACTGTCTGAAGCTGATAGTTCGCCAATCCTTTTATTTTTTTCCGGGCCTGCCGGTAAGTACAGAGAAATTTATAATCCGGATAAGACATTTCATGAAGAGCATACACGGCTTTTAAACACCCTTCGTCAAAAAGACTATTATGAGCTACCAGAGGCATTCCTTTTATCATCGGAATGACCTCCCGCCATACAGTAGGAAATTCCGGAGCTTCTTCCGTATCGGCACGCGTCAAACCGTGAATCTGAGTATTCCGACGGGAATAAAAATCAGGCCGGGGATGAATCAAACTATAAAATTTATCTACAATCTCCCCTTTTTCTACCACCACCACCCCTACAGAACAAACACTGGTTCTCTGCCAGTTAGCCGTTTCAAAATCAATCGCTGCAAATTTGTCCATTTTTTTCAAGATGATATATTTTTTCCCGTCGGTAAGGTAAACCCCCAAGTGGTCCCTTTTCCCAAAGCCGAAACAAGTCCTATTTGCCCTCCCAGATTTTTGACAATACTCTCGCAGAGCGGAAGCCCTAATCCGGATCTTTGAGCAAAGTTATTTATTTTTACAAAACGGCGAAAATATTTGCCTGTTCGTTTCCTCTATCCCGTATCCTGTACCCGTCACATAAAAATCCCCTCTGTATTTATCCCCTAAAGTCATACGTCCCTTTTTCGTAAATTTTAATACATTGGACAATAAATGTAGCAAAATCTGCCGAAGCCTGGAAATCTCTTTTCCTTAAAACCCGTCCAACGGAAAAATTACCGTAGGAATAAGTAAAATAAAACCCAAGAGAATGAAAACAACCAAAAAACGGAAAAACCATTTCACCCAAATTTCATAAGGGATACGCGCTATCCCCAACGCTCCGATCAATACGGCGGAAGTAGGAGTAATCATATTGGTAAATCCATCTCCGAACTGAAAAGCCATCACCGTGGCCTGACGGGAGATACCGATTACATCCGAAAAAGGAGCCATTATCGGCATTGTCAAGGCCGCTTTAGCCGAACCCGAAGGGATAACGATATTTATAAAGGTCTGGATCAAATACATTCCACCGATAGCGGTTACTTTTCCGGCATCATTCATAAAAGATGCCAAACCATGCAGAATGGGATCGATAATCCGGCCATCCTGAAGGATTTGAATAATTCCCCCTGCCAATCCGACGACAATTGCCGCAGATAAAATATCCTTGGCCCCCTCCAGGAAAGATTGAATTAATTCATTCGCATTTTTTCCCATAGCAAATCCCGACATAATTCCCATGGCCAGAAATAAAGCCGAAATTTCCGTCAAATACCAACCATAGCCCATCACTCCCACAACTAAAAAGATAATCGTAAATCCCAAAATAGTCAATACAAAAAAATGGAAGGACTTTCGTAACCCCAACCATCCTATAAAAGCATATAAACCCGTCAGGAGCGGCACGGCATACGTCGTCACCCCAGCACCCCCTATACGCAAAGTCATCACCGGATAATATACGGAAAATAAGATCAAAGCTCCCAGAATTAAAAAATATACTACCCGGGCAGAAAGAGGAGTCACATAGGCGACCCTTTCTCCTTCTTCCACGCTTCTGCTCCGCCAATAATTGTCCGCCTCATACATAGGAGAACAGGCCGGATTTCGTTTCACCCGACGGGCATATAGCAAAACCCCTACAATCAATACGGCCGTAAGTATCCCCCAACACAACAACCGGTAAGCAAAACCCGAAAATAACGGTAAATCCGATAATCCTTGCGCAATTCCGATCGTAAAAGGATTGAGTACTGCTCCGGAAAAACCGACATGAGCTGCTACATATACCATACAAAGTCCCGTTATCGAATCGTATCCCATCCGAATAGCCAACGGAACAATAATAATTACAAAAGCCAGCGTCTCCTCACTCATACCAAACACTGACCCAAAAAGACTAAACAAAATAATAATAAAAGACAGAATAATATTATTCACCCCTATCCGTTTCATAAAACGATACCGCTCCAGTCCTTGAGTAAAACGTAAAAAAGAAAGGATACCTACATCCACCGCTTTTCCGCTATTCAAAATCTGAAAGGCCCCTCCAATAATTAACAGAAAAGCGATAATGCCGGCTTGCTTTTCAAAACCTTGCAATAAAGCTCCAAAAACCTGCCAGGTTTGAGGAGATTGCTCTACCCGATGAAAAGAATGATCCACAATAACGGTTCGCTTTACCCCTTCCACCTCTATTACATGCCGTTCATATTCGCCGGCCGGAATAATCCAGGAAAGAACTGCACAAACAAGAATAAGGACAGCAATAATGGTATAGGTATGCGGAATTTTTTTTAACAACGCCATAACACAGGTCATTTAAATGAGGCTGCAAGATATTAAAAAAAGCCAAAAAACGGGAAAAGACTGCAAATGTACTTTTTCTTCTCATCCAAATTTTAAACATTGCTGCTGGAATTGGTTTTAAGTTTAACAATCCGGAAGAGGGATTTTGTCATATAATGAAATATTCGCAAATTTGTATTCTAAATAAAACACTGACAATATGGAAAAAATCAGAGCTGCCATTGTAGGATATGGCAATATCGGGAAATATGTATTGGAAGCGCTTCTCGTAGCGCCGGATTTTGAAGTAGCTGGAATTGTACGCCGTAATGCACAGGATATACCGGAAGAATTGAAAGATTTCGAGGTCGTTTCCGATATCCGGAAATTAAACAAAGTAGACGTCGCTATTCTGTGTACCCCTACCCGCAGTATAAAAACTTACGCTGCAGAAATATTAGCACAAGGTATTCGTACCGTAGACAGTTTTGATATTCACACCCAAATCCCGGAGTTACACCGCTATTTAAATGAAGTGGCCCAAAAATACAATACCGTATCTATCATTTCTGCAGGCTGGGATCCGGGTAGTGATTCTGTCGTACGGGCTTTATTAGAAGCCTGTGCACCCAAAGGTGTTACTTACACCAATTTCGGACCGGGCATGAGCATGGGGCATACCGTTGCTGTAAAAGCCATTGAAGGAGTAAAAGCTGCCCTGTCTATGACGATTCCGACGGGAACAGGAATACATAGGCGCATGGTATATGTAGAAATAGAAAAAGGCCATTCTTTCGAAGAGATTGCCCAAAAAGTTAAAACAGATCCCTATTTTGTAAACGACGAAACCCATGTACTGCAGGTAGAATGTGTGGATGCTTTGCTAGACATGGGACACGGTGTAAATCTGACGCGTAAAGGCGTTTCCGGAAAAACTCAAAATCAATTGTTTGAATTCGATATGAAAATCAATAACCCGGCGCTTACCGGCCAGATTCTGGTTTCGACAGCCCGGGCGGCCATGCGCCAACAACCAGGATGCTATACGCTCATCGAAATTCCCGTCATCGATATGCTTTATGGCGAACGCAGCGAATTAATAAAGCACCTGGTGTAATCAAAACTCACCCCTTATCCCTAATTCCCCAGTCGTGTTGGCTGACTGGAATTAGGGACCATAAACCTCCAGGTTACTTTTTCAGAAATAGGCTCGGATTCTT
This sequence comes from Blastocystis sp. subtype 6, assembly GCA_000963415.1. Classification (NCBI taxonomy): domain Eukaryota; class Bigyra; order Opalinata; family Blastocystidae; genus Blastocystis; species Blastocystis sp. subtype 6. The sequence goes on along the minus strand of JZRM01000029.1, from coordinate 233,241 downwards.
TTCAGAACATTTTTATTATCTGAGAAACTTTAGTACTTTCGCAAAACAGGAGTACGAATATTATCCGGAGATTTTATCCGGGAATGGTTTATAACCGGTCTATGGAAATCAAGTTAAAAGAAGAAGTTTTTAAAGCCACTGAAATCCTCAAAAAAGGAGGGATTATTCTGTATCCTACCGACACAATCTGGGGTATCGGATGCGACGCAACAGATGCCAAAGCCGTACAACGGATTTATGAGCTGAAGCAAAGAGAAGATAACAAATCTATGTTAGTTTTACTGGATGATGCCGGAAAGATTGCCTCTTATGCCGATGTCCCGGAAATAGCACTACAACTGATCGAAGTCAGCAATAAACCCACTACGATCATTTATCCGAATGCCCGAAATCTAGCTGCGAATCTCATCAATGCCGATCAGACAATCGGGATCCGGATTACGGAGGAGGCATTCAGTAAAGCTCTCTTATTCCGGTTCCGTAAACCCTTGGTTTCCACGTCTGCCAATATCAGTGGGCAGCCTTCTCCCGCTTGTTTTGCCGATATTAGTGAAGAAATTAAAAATGCTGTGGATTATATAGTGGATTTCCGCCGGCAAGAAACCCGGCCTTGCAGTCCTTCCAGCATTATTAAACTAGGAATGGACGGAAGTATACAAATACTCCGAAAATAAATCCGGATGCCGGAAAGGAAAATAAACAGAATCATTTCATATAAACATGGCACTCATTCTCAACATAGAAACAGCAACTTCCGTTTGTTCTGTAGCTCTGGCTAAAGAAGGAAAAATACTGGGAATAAAAGAAAACACAGAAGGTTTGAATCATTCCCTTTTATTAGGTACATTTATCCAGGCATTGTTCGAAGAATGTGCTCTAACGGCACATGATCTGGATGCCGTTGCTGTTAGCATGGGGCCTGGATCCTATACCGGCTTACGAATAGGGGTATCTATGGCGAAAGGACTTTGTTTTGGTGCATCCAAACCCCTTATCGCTATCAACACGCTTCAGGCACTTGCCCGTTCTGTCTCCGAACAATTAAAAGAAGATGTCTGGTATTGCCCGATGATTGACGCCCGCAGAATGGAAGTCTATACGGCTTTTTTCGATTCCCACAACCGGACCATGCTGGATACAAAAGCTGAAATTATCGACGAACATTCTTTTTCCGATATTTTAGCCACCCATAAAGTTTACTTTTTTGGTGACGGAAGCGAAAAAGTAAAAAATACGTTGGTTTCTCCTCATGCCTGTTACTTAAACGATAAAGCGGCTTCCGCTGCCCATCTGGTGGAAATAGCAGAACAAAAATTCGCAGCGCAGCAATTTGAAAGCGTTGCTTATTTCGAACCTTTTTATCTAAAAGATTTTATCGCTACCACGCCCAAACATAAAATTGTATAGTGTTCTAAACCTAAAAGGCTTATTTTAGATGAATTGACAAATATTTTCAGGGAAAGAAACATTTCTCCGAAAAAAACCGAAAGATACTATTGATCCCGATGGCCTCCCAGGCCTTTGACAGACAAAGCGGATATTTATTTATCAAAGAAGATGCAATAGGGATCCTCTTCGTTGCTGAATTCGCTGAATATTTATACAATTATATTTAAACAATTCAGAAAATAGAAATGTATTCCCATTTTATACACTTGAACTGATTTTATACGAACAAAATACAGAAAGTTTTATTATTTTTGCCGACAGGAAAAAAATTAATCAAAATAAAATCAAATACATGGCAACAACAGCTGATTTCAAAAATGGATTATGTATCGTATTCAAAGACGATTTATACACAATTGTCCAGTTTCAACATGTAAAACCCGGTAAAGGTCCTGCTTTTGTAAGAACAAAACTCAGAAATGTAAAAACCGGCAGAATGCTGGAAAACACATTTACTTCGGGAATTAAAGTGGATACAGCCCGTATCGAACGCCGTCCGTATCAATTCTTATACAAAGACGGAGAGGATTATGTAATGATGCATACCGAAACCTACGATCAGGTCAATATTCCGGAAGAATTAATCAATGCACCCCAGTTTTTAAAAGAAGGAGATGCCGTAGAAATGGTGGTTCATGCAGATACGGAAACACCCCTGTATGTAGAATTATTGCCTTCTGTTGTATTGGAAGTCACTTATACCGAACCGGGCTTAAAAGGTGATACGGCTTCTTCTACAGCTTTAAAACCGGCAGAAGTAGAGACAGGAGCGAAAGTGATGGTACCTCTTTTTATCGAAATGGGAGAAAAAATCCGCATCAATACGGCTGAAGGAACCTATGTAGAAAGAGTAAGATAAAGAGCAACTTTTATAGTTGAGATCGACCCGTCGTTCTCAGCTATAATTATTTTATTCTTTACTTAAAATTCAGGATTATATTTCCAGTTCCCCCTCTGCTTCTTCAGTAAGCTTTTCAATTACTCGTTCTGCAGCATTTTGTTCTGCTTCTTTTTTAGAAGCTCCATTTCCATTCCCCATGACCGTTCCACCGATCGAAATGGCACATTCGAAACGATTTTTATGATTTTTCAGGTTCTCACGAACATCAAAGGACAGTTCCTTTCTGTTTTTTTGTCCCCATTCGATTAAACGACTTTTATAATTCCGGTCGACTGTCACCAATTCCCGGATATTAAAAAAATTCGGGAAAATAAATTTCTCAATAAATTTTTTGGTATTGACAAATCCCTGATCCAAAAACATAGCACCGATAAAAGCCTCGAATACATCTCCGTACACGTGTTTATTTTTAGAGATGTCGGATTTTGCGACCACAGCCTTATCCAAGCCAATATTGATAGCCAGTTCGTTTAAAGATTCCCGACTCACCACTTTCGAACGGACGCGGGTCAGGAAACCTTCGTCCTTAATCGGAAAAAACTTATAAAGTAATTCAGCGATAATAGCGCCCAATACAGCATCTCCCAAAAACTCAAGCCGCTCGTAATTCAAAACGGTACCGTTTTTCGTATACCGGGAAGCGGACTTGTGAAGCAAAGCCAATTTATACAAATTCCGATTGCCCGGAACAAAACCAATTTGAGAAATAGACAATCCATAAAACTTATCGTTCCTGTGAAGATAAAGTCTTATGGATTGAATGATTTTCCTAACCACTGCCCAAAAAATTAGAAGTGATTATTTCTTAATAACGACACAGGCATTGTGTCCACCAAAACCAAAAGTATTACTCATGGCCACATTAACTGTTCGTTGTTGAGCTTTATTGAATGTGAAATTCAATTTAGGATCCAGCTCAGGATCGAGGTTCTGGAAGTTAATGGTGGGAGGAATCACATCATTTTTCACAGCCAAGACACAAGCAATAGCTTCTATTGCTCCGGCTGCCCCCAAGAGGTGACCTGTCATTGATTTCGTAGAACTAATATTCAAATTGTAAGCATGTTCTCCAAATGCCTTCTGAATGGCTTTGGGTTCGGCTACATCTCCCAAACCGGTGGAAGTACCATGAACATTAATATAATCTACATCCTCAGACTTGAGACCGGCATTTTCAAGAGCATTGAGCATTACGTCACAAGCCCCTTCACCTGTGGGATCGGGAGCTGTCATATGATAGGCATCACAATTTGCACTGCCTCCGGCTAATTCCGCATAAATTTTAGCTCCTCTCTTTACGGCATGTTCGTATTCTTCAATGATAAGGCAAGCACCACCTTCTCCGATAACAAATCCGTCTCTGTCCGCATCAAAAGGACGAGAAGCAGTCTTCGGATCATCATTACGCGTAGAAATCGCTTTCATAGCACTAAAACCACCCACGCCCGGAACTGTAATAGCAGCTTCGGAACCACCGGCGACAATAACATCAGCTTTTCCTAAACGTATAAGGTCTAATGCATCAACCAAGGCATGAGCCGACGAGGCGCAAGCAGATACAGTTGTATAGTTAGGACCTTTAAATCCATGCTCTATAGCAATCATACCACCCGCCATATTGGCAATCATCTTAGGTATAAAAAAAGGGTTGAATCTTGGCGTCCCATCTCCTGTTGCGAAATCTCGACATTCCTCAAAAAATGTTTGTAAACCGCCAATTCCAGCCCCCCAAATTACACCAATTCTCTTAACATTTTCCTGTTCTTTATCCAGACCTGAATCCTGAAGCGCCTCCCGGGCTGCAATTAACCCGAATTGCGTATAAAGATCCATTTTACGAACTTCTTTTTTATCAAAGTAAGAAATCGGATCGTAATCTTTTACTTCACAGGCAAATTGTGTACGAAATTTTGATGCATCAAAACGAGTAATAGGACCGGCGCCACTGACACCTTTTATTAAATTGCCCCAAAACTCCGGTACGTTATGACCAAGAGGGTTGATTGTTCCAAGACCTGTAATTACTACTCGTTTCAAATTCATAGAATTGTTATTGGTTTTTTACTTTGCGTTAGCTTCTACATAAGAGATAGCATCACCTACAGTAGTGATTTTTTCAGCTTGATCATCCGGAATCGTAATATTGAATTCTTTTTCCAATTCCATAATCAATTCTACTGTATCCAAAGAGTCAGCTCCCAAATCATTTGTAAATGTAGCTTCCGGAGTAACCTCTGTTTCATCCACTCCTAATTTGTCAACGATGATAGCCTTAACTCTACTTGTAATGTCAGACATAACTTTAAATTTTAATTAGACATTTAATTTTTACTCTCACACGTATTTTTCCATACGCATATTTATCAAAACTCGTCGCAAAGTTAGAGTTTATTTTTTTTCTAAAAAATTTTTTGACAGGAATATAAGTTTTATTACCTTTATGCAATTGATTTTTAACGTTTTACAAGATGAAAAAAATAGCAATATTTGCCTCTGGATCAGGTTCTAACGCCGAAAATATCATCCAATATTTCCTTTCTAAGCCTGAAATATCCGTGGATTCGGTCTTTTGTAATGTAGCGGAGGCTTACGTTTTGAAAAGAGCTGAAAAATACAATATACCTACTTTCTTATTCAACCGGGAAGATTTGAAAAATCAAGAAAAAGTATTGCAAATTTTACAGGAACGCCAAATTGATTTTATCGTATTAGCCGGCTTTTTATGGCTGATGCCTTCTTTTATCGTATCCGCTTTTCCCAACAGAATCATTAATATTCATCCGGCTTTACTCCCCCATCATGGCGGAAAAGGCATGTATGGCATGAAAGTACACGAAGCTGTTATTGCTGCCGGAGAAAAAGAAAGCGGTATTACCATTCATTATATTAATAATCAATACGACAAAGGGGATCCGATTTTTCAAGCCCGCTGCCCGGTTGAAGCCGGAGAAACCCCCGAAAGCCTGGCGAAAAAAGTACATGCATTGGAATACGCACATTTTCCCCGGGTAATAGAGGAAATCCTCCAAAATTTAAAAAGCTGAAAACAGCATTAAAAACAAAGGGAAGTCATTAAATTTACCGGCTTCTATTTTCTAAATTCATCTGTATGAAATTTACGCATTTTCACGTCCACTCCCAATATTCCATTCTCGACGGAGCCGCCAGTATACCCGGTTTGATTGAAAAAGCGACAGCCGACGGTATGACGGCTTTATCCCTGACCGATCATGGCAATATGTTCGGAATTAAGCTCTTTTACGATACTTGCCGTAAAAAAGGGATTAAACCCATATTGGGGTGCGAAGCTTATGTGGCCCGGGAATCTTTATATCATAAGGAAAAACCCATCGACCGCTCTGGAGAACACCTTATTTTACTAGCCAAAAACCAACAGGGGTATACCAATCTGGTTCAACTTTGTTCCGTTGCTTTTATTGACGGTTTTTATTATCGTCCCCGTATAGACAAGGCCTTACTGGAAAAACATCACGAAGGACTGATCGTCTCTTCCGCCTGTCTGGGAGGTGAAATATCCCAAAAGATTATGGCCGGAAATATCGCCGGAGCAGAAGCCGCTGCAAAATGGTACAAAGATCTGTTCGGAGAAGATTATTATCTGGAAGTGATGCGCCATCCGGCAACGGATCCCAAATTAAGAACTGAAGTATATGAAAATCAGGAACTTTGCATCAAGCATATTCTTCAAATTGGTGAAAAACTGGGTATTAAAGTCATTGCCACCAACGACGTACATTTTCTCAACGAAGAGGATGCAGAAGCGCACGACATGCTGATCTGCCTGAATACCCGAAAAGATGTCGATGACCCCAATCGCATGCGTTATACCCGCCAGGAATGGTTTAAAACGACAAGCGAGATGGTAGAATTATTCAAAGATATGCCTGAGGTTATTGAAAACACTCAGGAGGTCGCCGATAAGATTGAAGAGTATCAACTCGATTCTGATCCCATTATGCCGGTTTTTCCCATTCCACTGGAATTCGGTACAGAAGAAGAATACCGGAAGAAATTCTCGACGGAAGATTTATTCCAGGAATTTACCCGGAATGAAAAAGGAGAAGTCGTGATGTCTGAAGAAGAAGCGGCTAAGAAGATAAAAAAATTAGGCGGCTATGAAAAACTTTATCGAATCAAGCTGGAAGCGGACTATTTAAAAGCTTTAACGATGAAAGGAGCCGTTAAACGTTATGGGGAAGAGCTGTCGCCGGAATTACGGGAACGTTTGGCTTTTGAACTTCACATCATGAAAACGATGGGCTTTCCGGGCTATTTTTTAATCGTTCAAGATTTTATTCAGGCAGCCCGCGATATGGGGGTAATCGTAGGCCCTGGCCGGGGATCAGCAGCCGGCAGCGCTGTAGCCTATTGTCTGGGGATCACCAGCATAGACCCGGTAAAATACGATTTACTATTTGAACGCTTTCTGAATCCGGACCGTATTTCACTACCGGATATTGACGTAGATTTCGACGATGACGGTCGCCAGCGTGTATTGGAATGGGTAACCCAAAAATACGGAGCAGACAAAGTCGCCCACATTGTTACCTTCGGCAGTATGGCCGCCAAAATGGCTATTAAAGACGTAGCCCGCGTATTGAAACTGGACCTCTCGGAAGCCAATCGGCTGGCAAAAATGGTTCCCGAAGCACCTAAAATGACCTTAAAAAAAGCCTATAAGGAAAATCCGGATTTAGAAAAAGAAAAAAACTCACCGAATCCCCTTATTGCTAAAACCATTCAGTTGGCAGAAATCCTGGAAGGTTCTGTACGTCAAACAGGAGTACATGCTTGCGGTATACTGATCAGCAGAGACCCTCTCACAGAGCATATTCCGATTATGCCTACCGAAGGAGAGAGTTTAATGACTACCCAATACGACGGACATTTTGTGGAACCGATCGGCTTAATCAAGATGGACTTCCTGGGTTTAAGAACCCTTTCTATTATCAAGACTTGTTTGGAAAATATTAAAGCTTCCAAGCATTTAGAAATAGACGAAAATCAAATTCCGCTGGACGATAAAGCTACCTTCGAACTTTTCTCCCGGGGAGAAACGACCGGACTGTTCCAGTTTGAGTCGCCGGGTATGAAAAAGCACCTCAAAGCGTTACAACCCAACCGTTTTGAGGATTTAGTCGCCATGAATGCTCTTTACCGTCCGGGGCCGATGGAATATATACCCCAGTTTATAAAGCGGAAACATGGGGAAGAACCGATTGTTTACGACCATCCCATGATGGAACCTTACCTGAAAGACACTTATGGGATCACGGTCTATCAGGAACAAGTCATGCTGCAATCCCGGGCTTTGGGTAATTTTACCAGAGGTATGTCGGATACCTTACGAAAAGCCATGGGTAAAAAACAAATCGATACGATGAATAAGCTGAAAGACCAGTTTATTCAAGGTTGCCGAAATAATCCGGAATTTGTCAAAGGTTGCCAGGAGAAAGAGAAAGATGTAGATACTTTAGTAAACAAAATCTGGGGGGATTGGGAGGCCTTTGCCTCTTATGCTTTTAATAAATCACATTCGGTATGTTACGCTTATATCGCTTATCAAACCGGTTACCTAAAAGCACATTACCCAGCAGAATTTATGGCGGCCAACTTGAGTAATAACCTTTCCCAGATTGAAAAAGTTACGGTATTCATGGACGAATGCAAAAGGATGGGTTTGAAGGTATTGGCACCGGATGTGAACGAATCCTTTAACGATTTTATGGTGAATAGTAAAGGAGATATCCGCTTCGGTATGGCAGCCATTAAAGGAGTAGGAGAAGGAGCAGTAGATAAAATCATCGAAGAGAGGACTAAAAACGGTCCTTATAAAGACGTATTTGATTTCTTCGAGCGGATTGATTACAAAAGCGTAAACCGGAAGACACTGGAGAATTTAGTTGTAGCAGGAGGACTAGACAGTTTTGGTTACCACCGGGCTCAATATTTCCAGCAAGTAGACGCTACGGCGACGGTATTGGATACTCTGATTAATTTCGGACAGAAAAACCAGAAAGACAGTCTGAATCTGCAGGTATCCCTTTTTGGGGGAATGGAAGGCTATGAAGTAGCCCGCCCGAATATTCCGCATTGCGAACCCTGGACAGAGCTGGAGAAATCGAAAAAAGAAAAGGAATTAATCGGGATTTATTTAACATCGCATCCTTTAGACCCCTTTAAACTGGAAATAAAAGCACTGTGTACCCCTTTGGAGGAACTCAGCAGCAATCTAAATGTTTATCGGGAAAAAGAGATCACAATAGCCGGAATCATCATTAATAAGCGGGAAGGCAAAACCCGAAAAGGAAATGATTTCGGCATTCTGACAATAGAAGATTTTAGTGGAACCTACGAATTACCATTTTTTGGAGAAGATTATATTAAATATCGCAACTATTTTATTCTGGAAACCGCTATATACATCAAAGGAAAGGTTCAAGCCAAAAAATGGAGCAATGATCCGAACGAGCTTACTTTTAATATCAATAGTATTGATTTATTAAATGTCATTGGAGAAAAACTGATTAAATCCATTACGTTAATGGTGGATATCAGTCAGCTAAATTTAGAAACGCTGAATGAAATAAACAATCAATTTATCCGGAAACATGCTACCGATAAAAACACGGACGCTGTTCCTTTAAATTTTATACTTTACGATCAAAACGGGTATAATGTAAAAATGTTCTCAAGAAGTTGCAAAATAGAACGTTCGAGAGAATTATACGAATATTTTGAAAATAATGATGCTATTAAAATGAAAATTAATTAATTTCGCAGGGCAAAACCGTCAGATCTTGTAAATAAATAACAAGACAAAACGAACCATAAAATACCATTCAGCTGGGAAATGACCCCAAAGCTCATTTCCCATTATATATTAAGACAAATATGAACTTTTAAAATAATTATTATGGCTATAATTGTTAATGATTCTAACTTTGAAGAAGTAGTATTGCAATCGGAACTACCGGTTTTAGTAGATTTCTGGGCAGAATGGTGCGGCCCTTGTAAAATGATGATGCCTATCGTAGAAGAAATTGCTACCGAATACGCCGGTAAACTTGTTGTTGCAAAAGTCGACACAGCCAGTAGTCCCGGTACAGCAGCACGCTTCGGCATACGTCATATTCCGACTATTCTTTTTTTTAAAAACGGAGAAGTAGTAGAAAAACAAGTAGGTGCTACTCCTAAAACAGCCTTGGTAGAAAGAATAAAAGCAATCTTATAAGGACCTGTGTAAAAGGATTTTTTGTATAAATTAGCGTTCCTCCAACCTCAGTAGCAAAATTTTTCAGTCTTTCGAGGGGCAAACTCGGCTCTGTTACACAACTCTAAATTAAGGCTATTTGTTTTGCCAATCTGCATCGAACGGATCCGGCTCCAGCAAAGAACGCTAATCTTCAAAATACGCCAGAGTCATTTCACGATTTCTCAATAAAAAAGTGGATTTAGAAATTTATTCCTAAATCCACTTTTTCTTTCAGATCCTTCGTGTAAGGATGTTCTCTCTCCACAAATTTTATTTACTTCCGCTTAGCCCCGAAACGATATCCTACAGTCAACCGGTAAGTATTTTTCAGTGCACTGTTGGAATCAGCCGACAACCAAGAAAAATCTCCCGTAATATTGCAAATATTCAATCCGCAACCTACAGTCGCATAATTTTCTCCACCTTTATCTTCATCGGCAAAATGATAACCTCCTCTCACGGATACCAATTGTTTAAAAGTATACTCAGCTCCTACTCCCCCACTAAATAATTCGCTGCCGGAAGGAATAAGCTGATAATTCAGATCGACTCCACATAACAACTGATGACTCTTTGAAAACGGAAGAGAGAGAGAACCGCCTAATTTGGCTACCCCTGGTAAATCATATTTCGTATCGGCATATTTTATTTTCGTTCCAATATTGGCTACCTGCAAACCAACTGTCCACACAGCCCCTTCTAATAAAGAAGTTTTACGATGGTAATACAAACCCAAATCAAAAGCCACAGCAGAAGCTGCATCCGCCATACCCATATCCGAATGAATATAATGTGCAGTAAGAGCTAGAGCAAAATTTTTAACGATAACTCGGGAATATCCCAGATCTACTGCCCATTCATTGGGCTCTGCCTTACCTGCCGAATTTCCATCCTCATCTATAGTCTCTATCGAAGGATACGTTAGATAACGAAATCCGGCTACAATCCCTTGTTTTTCTCCAATCTTAAAAAATCCACCTCCTGTATGGAAATCATAACCCGATACTTTATCCCTCATCCAAGGAATATAAGAATAGGCAATAGCAGCCTTTTCACGAGCAAACACAACAGCTGCCGCATTATGATAAAAAGCAAAAGCATTTGTCGGCAGAGCAACCCCTATTTCTCCCATCCCTCCCGAACGTGCATCCGGAGTAATTTTCAGAAAAGATACAGCTCCCGAATCATTTTGCTGGGCAGATACCTTTAAAACGGAAAAAACAAAAATACATAAACTAATATATAGAAATTTACACCACATAATTTTTACAATTTAATTACATTATTTTTATACTCTTTTCCTCCATAATTAACAACGACCAAATAGGAACCGCCACTCAATTTACTCATATCAACAGCTACCGGGGCATAAGGATTAATAGCGGTATTTTCTTTCACCACTGCTACACCGGCAGCATTATAAATATTAACCTTTATCGCTCCTTCTACATTTTTACCCATCCGGATATTCAATTTATCTGCTACCGGATTCGGATAAAATTCTATTTCTTTGGAGTCATCGCGAGAAGTCAACATAAAACTTGAAGTACAAGCTGTTTGAGAGTCTTTAGCCGATACCGTAATTTTTACGGTTCCGTATTTTAAAGCAGTAATCGTCAATATTCCTTCCTCACTGATTTCCGCTTTAACAACTCCGCTCTTATCCATACTCACTTCATAGTCTAACCTCTCTCCGTCTTTATCTTCGAAATATTCAGCCAGTGTGATTTCTTGACGAGAACCTAATTTTCCAAAATACAAATTACTGAATTCTTTTATAAGCTGAGGAGGATTATTCACCGTAGTTCCACTTATATAAGCAGCCTCGGAAACATTTCCCCAAGCATCCACGGCAACAACCGCCATATAGTAAGTATTTCCCACCTTCAAATCAGTGACCGTAGCTTCTACCTTATCCCCTACATTTCGATCTTCGATATCCACCGTTTTTCTCTGTTCTGACGGAAGCGTATTTAAATTCACTCCAGACAAAGAAGTGGTACTCCAATAAATTTCAAAACCAGATGGTTTGCCATCGTCTTCATCTTCCGGCACAGTCCAAGTTAAATCAGCAGAAGTAGCTCGCCAAGCTACCTGCAAATTTCCCACTTGCTGAGGAGGAATCCCGGCCCCTCCCCCTAAAACCAAAGCCGCATCGATATAGCCAGAACCCATTTTGCCTTGATAAACAGGATTATAAGAATCAATATCTTTCACTCCTTCTACTAACATCTTCCTCAAAGCATCAGGAGTAAAACCAGGCCCTCCTTTTTTAGAAACCACCAGAGCTGCAATCCCGGAAACATGAGGACAAGCCATGGAAGTTCCTTGCATATACCCATAACCATTATTCGGAAGAGTACTTAATACCATACATTTATCCGTATATTTATATCCTAATCCCTGTGTCCCTCCAGGAGCTGTAACATCTACCCAATCGGCATAATTTGAATACCAAGCTTTTACATAATCCGGAGCGATAGAAGCTACAGAAAGTACTTTCTGATAAGAAGCCGGATAAGCCAGATAATCGTCATCTTCATTTCCCGCAGCAAAAATAACAATTCCACCTTTCATAGGACCTACCTGAATTCCGTTTTCGTCTATACCGGCATAATTGATGAAATAATCAATAGCTGCCCGGGTAGCTCCGTCCATGCTGGTATGGTTTCTATCCGGATATTGAAATCCCCAGCTGTTCTGAGAAATAACGGCACCGTTATCCGCTCCGTATTTTATAGCAGCAGGTAGCAAACTTGAACCCAAATCTTTCTCCGGATTCGAAGGATTTGGTTTGAAAATCTGGCAACTCATCAAACGTACCCCATCCCCATGGCCACTTCCACCTGCAACCCCACATACTCCCTTGCCATTATTATTCACAGCAGCAACCGTTCCAGCAACATGGGTACCATGCGAATGAGGGACAATAGTCGCGCTATTATCGACAAAATTCCATCCATAAACATCATCTTTATATCCATTGCCATCGTCATCTTTCCCGGATGTCCCATTCTTTTCGGCCGTGTTTATCCATATGTTAGCCGCTAAATCTTCGTGATTTATATCAATACCTCCGTCTACAATCGCCACAATCACATTCGGAGAACCATGCGTTATCTCCCACGCTTTAAATAAATTGATATCCGCTCCTTTCTTGGAATAAGCCAAAGTTCCATCGTTTTGATAATGCCATTGATCTTGTAAAAGCGGATCGTTCATCGGCAAAGATGAATTCGCCACCATCGCCTTATACGTCTCTGCCGGCACAATTTTATTCGTATTCCCTATCTGTACAATCTTGCGAATCGGTTCTACGTAATCGATTTCAGGAATATCTGAAAAATCCGATACTGCACGCGTTGTAGGTATATCTTCATCATAATAAACATTATACCATAAATGTAAACCCGCTTTCCTAGTCCTGGCTTCAAATTTTCCCGCATCAGGAAATAATCGTTCAATCCTAGAAGCTCCTAATTGGGCCGCAATTTCATCCAGACGCCCAATTCCGGTTTGTGCTTTACCATCCACCGAAGACAATTGTATATTCGGTTCTGCACTGGTTTTCAAACGGATTCTTATACAACCCTTCAGGTAAGCATCTTCATTCAAAACCACTTCTCCTGGTTCCTTTTGCAGATCGTTTTCCCTAAACTCATCGTCCTGACACGAAAACAGGAAAATAAGAATAAATACGGCAAATAATTTAAATTTCATACTTTAGTATTAATATTGGTTTAAGTTTGTTATTTTTTAATTCGCAATTATACACAATTATTATCGAAAATATACTAAAACCATCCAATTTTTTAAAAAAGAAAAATCGGATAAAAGGACTTGGAACAATTTTTTACGAAAACGTTTATAAAGCTAAACCGAAAAATAAAGTACAAACTTTTTCCAGAAAAAAAGCCTTGAAAGAATATTCACCTATTCATTTATTAAAAATAGTGTAAATACTTTTTGTATTTATAACCTTTCTCAGAAATCCAGGGGCACTCTGTTTTCACCCATAAAAAAATGCTCACCGGATAAACTCCTTAGGACTCTACCTTTTGATAAGCAAACCCGCAACAAAATGACGGACCCGGAAGGATACAAAACACCCTATATATTCTTAAATAAACATTGTATTGAGATCATTATTCACTGCACGGCAAAATCCCCAAAAGTATCGGCATCGGTAAACAATCTCTTTCCCGGGATATCGGCGGTTGTATTAGAGGTCCAGATGGTAAATACGGCGCTATTGTCCCATCTAAGGTCACACACTCTTCCCTCTCATTATACGGGCCGGAATATAAATAATCGAAATCATCCTCACAGGCAGAAAATAGAAAGGCAAGGAAAAATTAAAAATATATCAATTTCATTTTCATATTTTATCCGTTTAAGAGTATTAATCGATTTTTGTCCAGTAAGCAGGGGTACAGAAAATAAAAAAAGAACAGTAAACAAAAAACATATATGTATATTTATTATAAAATATATTAAATAAATACAATATTTTGATGATTTACTGGAAAAGATAAGCTGCTTAGTAAGCAGGTGACAAATTCAAAAGTAGTTGATTATATGCTACTTAGTTGTTAGTATACTATTATCGTTATGTAAAGAAAGACTTTTTAAGAAAATATTAATTCAATATATATACAACAATACAAATATATGTAAAATATTATCAGTTCCAACATTTTTGCTGAAAATTTTCCATATTTGAATAATTATGTAATTTATTTAGGCTGGATAAGCCTTGTATTTTTTATAAAATAGGTTTTTTTGATAAAATTAAATTGTTCAATTTTTATTGAATAATAAATCTAAATATAGATAAATTATTTTTCTTTTAAGATGTTGTTTTAATAGGAGATTTATTACAAAAAAATAGTTCTATAAATGACTGTAAATAGTGTATTTACTGTATTTCATTTATGATATTGTTTGATAATTTAATTCATTTCAATTATTATATATTACAAATTTATGTAAATAATTAATTAACTATAAATTGTAATTATAATGATTTTATAATTATCATATTAATTTATATTGTATAATAAAATTGAAAATGAATATTTATTTTCAATTTTGAAATAAATAATGATGAATTTCCCCTAACTATTATCTCTTAAAATTATAAAATTCATATTGTAATAGGATTTTTTTGAATTTGTCACCTGCTTACTAAGCAAGTATGCATTAAAAAATATTTTCATTTGTTAAATTTAATATACACAATATGATTTAATCTTAAAAACAAACCGCCTAAATGATGTCTAACTTAAAATTACAATGTATGAGAAAATTAATCGGACTATGTGTGTTCCTGATGATGTTGGGAATACAGCTTAGTATGGCCCAGGAGAGGCAGGTAACCGGTACGGTTACAGATGCCTCTGATGGTATGCCGCTCCCCGGGGTAACTATCGTTATCAAGGGAACAAGCACAGGCACATCGACTGACATCGATGGTCATTATGCTTTAAATGTTCCGGGAGATGTAGTGTTAGTATTTTCTTTCGTCGGCATGAAATCTCAGGAGATTGCTATTGGGACAAAAAAGGTGATTGACGTAAAACTGGAAAACGAAAGCATGCGTATGGACGAAGTCTTGGTAACCGCTATGGGATTGAGAAGAGCAGAAAGGGGGTTGGGATATAGCGTTGCAAAAGTGGATGCCGACGAAGGAGTACAGAAAGCAGAACCGGATATTTTACGGGCTTTGGATGGAAAAATTCCAGGAGTTGTCATCAATGCTCCTTCGGGAGCGGCAGGGAGTGCCACTCGAATTACAATAAGAGGAAATTCTTCTTTTTTAGGAAATAACCAACCTCTTTATGTCGTAGACGGAATTCCCTATAGTAATAATGAAACGACATCCTCAAATCAGGCCAGTGAGGCCGGAGGTGCATACGGAAGCGGACTTTCTACGCTGGACCCGAATGATATTGAAAGCATGAGTGTTTTAAAAGGAGCGGCAGCTTCTGCTCTGTACGGATCGCGTGCTGCGAATGGGGTAGTATTAATTACGACTAAATCCGGTTCCAAAAAAACCAATGCGCAAAAAGGTCTTGAAGTGACGCTTACAGGCTCTTACACTATTGAAACCATAGGTAAGTTACCGGATTATCAAAACAAGTACGGAACAGGTAATAACTTTATTCCAGGAGGTGCCAACGGATCTTGGGGAGCAGATTTTGCAGAGGTAACAGAAGTACCTTTGGATATATACGGAGGAGGCATTTACAGAGCCAATTATCCGGATTTACCGGAAATGGTTCCTTATAAAGCCTATAAGAACAACGTAAAAGATTTATTCCGTATCGGAGGTATTTACGAAGGATCTTTGAATATTTCTCAAGTAGGAGAAAAGGGCAATTTCAACACCACTATCTCTCGCATGAAACAGGATAGTTATATTCCGCATGCCGATTTCGAAAGATATTCTATCGGCGTAGGAGGAAACTACGAATTATCAAACGGATTACGTGTAGGCGGTAATTTATCTTATTCCCGGACTATTCAACACGGTCCGATGTACGGAAATAACCAGTCTAGCGGTATCGGAGCTTCTTCTTTCGCCCGCGCCCTCATTCTCGGACGCAGCTGGGATATGTCACTCCCTTATGAAACTCCTTCCGGCGGCTCTCTGTTTTTCGTAGGAGATCAAGCCGATAATCCTTTATGGTCCTGGAAAAATAACAAAATTGAAACCACGATGGACCGTACCGTTGCTAAGATAAATCTGGGATACGATTTTTTAAGCTGGCTATCTGTGGATTACACTTTGGGTATCAACGATTACAAAATGGACCGTAAAGAAGTTTTAAATCTGGGATCCCGGGCATTAGGAGGAAAAGGCCGTATCCTGACAGATGAATATACTACACAGGAAATCGAATCCACTTTGTTGATCAATATTAATAAAGACATCACCGAAGATATCGGCTTTAAAGCCACTCTCGGGAATAATGTCAATCAATTAACCGAAACTCAAAGGAAAATAAGCGGTCTGAATATTATGTCTCCGGGAGTATATAATCTGGAAAATACAGAGTCTCAAACAGCCGAGGAATACTATTCCCGCAGAAGCCTATGGGCCCTTTTTGCTGATATAACATTCGACTTCAAAAACTATCTGTTCCTGGGAGTAAGTGCCCGTAACGACTGGTCCTCTACCCTGCCTAAAGACCACAGAAGTTATTTCTATCCTGCCGTAACAGCCTCTTTTGTATTTACGGATGCTTTCCATATCAATAGCAATGCATTGAATTTTGGTAAAATTCGGGCAAGTTGGGCTAAAGTAGGAAATGACGCCAGTCCTTATTACAATAACGGCACTTATCTGTTAGGACAACCTTATCTGGGACAAGCTCAAATGGCACTACGCGATGTAAGATTTGACCCGAAATTAAAACCGGAGTTTACATCGGAAGTAGAAGTCGGACTGGATCTGCAAATGTTTAACAGCCGGCTGAACCTGGATTTTTCTTATTATAACCGCAACAGTACCGACCAGATTGCACCTTTAAGTCTGCCTTATTCTACAGGTTATACCAGTTATTACACCAATTTCGGTAAGATGAACAATCACGGGCTGGAAATCGGATTGGATGCTACTCCTGTCATAGCAGGTGGCTTTAAATGGAATTTATACGGAACCTTCTCTAAAAACTGGAGTGAAGTCAAAGAATTAGTCAACGGAGTAGAAGAAATTACTGTCGGCGGAGCTTTTTCCACTCCCAAACCGGTATTGAAGGTAGGAGAGCCTTACGGAATTTTAAAAGGGACTAAATTAGCCAGAGATGAAGAAGGAAATTTGCTGGTAGACCCGAATTCAGGAGCTTATTTGATAGCGGATGAAGAAGGCATTATAGGCGATCCGAATCCCGATTTTAAAGCCAGTTTAAGCAACACTTTTTCTTATAGGGGATTTTCATTTAATATCATGTTTGATTTACAATATGGCGGTTGTATGTACAGTACTTATGTGACCGACCTATTGGGAAGAGGGGTTACCAAGGACACAGAAGACCGGTTGGGCACCCGTATTCTTCCGGGAGTATTAGGAGATCCGACGACCAAAAAACCTTTATTGAATTCTCAGGGCCAAAAGATTCCGAATTATGTACAAATGACGGAAAGTGATTTATACTTTGTAAGCAGTTCCTCGGTTTCCACCTTTGCTATCAACGGTGTAGACGAAGTTGCTACCTACGATGCGACAGTACTTCGTTTGAGAGAATTATCCCTCAGTTATGATTTTCCTAAAAGATGGCTGAAAAAAACCTTTTTAGGAAGTGCTAGCCTCTCTTTCGTCGCCCGCAACCTGTGGTTCTATGCACCGAATGTACCGAAACATACCAATTACGATCCGACAGCGGGTAGTTATGGCGGAGGAAATGTACAGGGTATCGATTATACCTCAGCACCTTCAGCCAAACGTTATGGGTTTAACCTGAAGTTGACATTCTAAATATGAGACGATATGAAAATAAGATATTTTACCAAAATATTTACGGGAACGTTAATATTGCTTGCCACAAGTTGTCAGAAAGATTTTCTGGATATTAACACCGACCCGAATCTGCCGACCACGGCAGAGTTGCCGAAATTGCTCACGAACGTAGAATACAACGCCGGCATGACGTTTGCTCCGGGATATTATATGGGTTCTATACTTCCTTCTTACGTTCACCACCTGACTTCCCGGGAAGTGGATAATTACGGAATCTCAGCCACTGCTGCAAACCTAGGCAACACCTGGTTGCAAGCATATGTATCCACGCTAAAAAATGCCGATGCCGTAATTATGTCAGCCGAAGCGGAAGAGAATATGATTTATGCAGGAATCGGTAAATTAATCAAAGCTTATGTGTTTGCCGGTTTGGTTGATCTGTGGGGAGATATCCCTTATAGCGAATTTAACGTAGAAGCAATTACAGCCCCCAAAGCAGATGCCAGTCAGGATATTTACAACAACCTCATCAGTCTGATTGAAGAAGCCAAAGCGAACCTGAACGACACAGAAGCAGCCAATTTATTAAAACCCAAAGATGCGGATATTATCTATAAAGGTGACGTCGAAAAATGGATCCGCATGGCCAACACCCTTGAACTAAGACTGTTAGTTCAATCCCGGAAAGCAAAAGGGGAAATTACCGATTGGTCCGCTAAATTGACGGCTTTACTGAACGAAAACAATTTCCTGCAAAATGGAGAAGATTTCGAATTAAAACATTCGGCACAAGATAATCCGGATGAACGAAATCAAGCGTATGTGGATGAATATTTAGGCGGACAAAGCACCTATTACATCAACCCCTGGTTTTACGAAATTATGTCTGGCAAAACCTATAACGCGAAAGAAAATCCGTTTGCCGGTATCACGGATCCCCGAATTCCTTATTACTGGGTAAATCAGAAAAGGGCAACAGATGAAGCTCAGAACGAAACAGATTACCGTGACGGAGCTTTTATTTCCATACTTATGGCCTCCAACTCCTCTGCGGCAGGTAATGACCAAAGAGCCACTTCTACTTTTATCGGTATTTATCCCTGTGGCGGGAAATATGATGAGGGGCAAGGCGGAAAATGCGACCAGAGTGTAGGGAATGGGATTGCTCCGGAAAAAATGATTCAAGCTTATTCCGTGCCTTTTATGTTAGCAGAACTGGTTCTTGCCGGAGAAATTGCCGGAGATGCCAAAGCCTATTTACAGGAAGGAATAGAGAAATCCGTTTACCATGTAAACAGTGTTTCGGTAGCCAGCAATGCAACTGTACCGACAATAGGCGGTGAAACGTTAACGACCTTTCTGGAAAACATCATGAAAAAATACGACGCTGCCTCAGCAGAAGGCAAAATGGAAATTGTAATGACGCAAAAGTGGATTGCTAATTTCTTCAACAGCGTAGAAGCTTACAATGACATCCGCCGGACCGGTTATCCCAAATTATTTGCTCCGGAAAACGGAGAAGCCATTTCTCCTTATTTGAAAGACAAAACGCCCACTGTAGGTCCACAAATAGTACCTTTAAAAGGCTTAAACGCCTTCCAGAGAATTATGTGGTATCCAAATAGTGAAATCAGCCGGAATCCCAATATTAAAAATACCGGACGAAATGTCTCTAGTTCAAATGTATTTTGGGATAAATAGCTTTTAATAATATTAAATACCAGAGATATGAAACATATAAAAACAATATGCATAATAGGTTTGTTTGCCATCGCTTTTAGCAGTTGCGACAGGGATCTTCCTTATCCACTGGACGATGTTAAAAGAGGAGTCGCTATCGATGTCACTCGCGTAGAAGGCACGGATGGCGTACTAAATGCAGGTACAACTGAAGGGAATTACAAAATTAAGTTGCAAATTCCTTCTCAACAGGGAGATTACAGTTACATGAAAAATGCAGAGCTGATGTGTGTATACACCAACGCCGCTAAAGAAATAAAAACGGTCATCGTAGAAGATCAGATCACTACTTTTCCGGTGGAAATTACCCTGAATATGGAAAAAATCTGTCAACAACTCGGTATAGCAAGTCCGGAACTAGGTGATAATATGAGCTTTACTGCCAATGTTGTTTTAAACAATGGCTTTGTCGTGCCGGGCTGGACTTCAGAAATGGGGTATAACAATAAATTATTTACCGGCTGGCAGATCGGCAGCCGCACGTATTCCTACCGGGTAAGTTATACCGCTTTCTGTCCTTTTATAGAAGAAAATTTTATTGGTCCGGCCATATGTAATGAAGACGGAACAGAATATCCCGTAAACGTAACAGCTTTAGCGGACGGCGATTTGCCGGAATCCCTTCCGGAAGGGATATCTGAAAGCGATTTGTTCGGAGTGTTGATTACCGATATCTGGGATACAGGAGGAACGCTAAAAGTGTGGATCAACAAAGTAGACTATTCCCTCATTATCCCCGCACAGATGGTATGTGCCGGTTGGTATCAGGGACTGGATTTCTGGCTGGGTTATTATACCCCTGCCACGAATGCTCAAGCTTCCACCTGCGATAATGCACTTTCATTTACGCTAAGTGCTGATGTGCCGGACGCCGGAGGAGGATTCGGAGACGTATCTTATCTTATTACTGTCACGGGTGAATAAATAACGAATCCTTTTCCTCACTCATAGCAGGGTTTATCCTTGCTATGAGTTTTTTAATTCACATTTTTCTTTTCCTTCTTTTTCTACTTTCCCCGCCATCTCTTTATCCACCCATCGTTTTATGCAAAAATTATTAAATGCTTCTAAAATAATTCATTTCTTTAATAATTTTTTTAGTAAGTTTTGTTACTTTTGTAATCAATTATTTTCCTAAACAAAAGAAAATGCTATCGACAAACAAAAATTCATTACCCGGTTTAAAAGAAAAAAGATACCAACAAAAAAAAGATATCATCGGCTTTCTTTACAAAATGGGAGAATTGTCCAAACCTGAAATATGCCGCCTAACAAATATGACGACTCCGACAATTAGCAGAATGATCGACGAACTAATTGAAGAAGGCTGGGTAACTGATCAGGGACAGGGAATGTCTATCGGAGGTAAACGACCTCACATTTTTTCATTAAATCCGGATGCTGCCTATATCATGGGTGTAGATGTGGGACGGGAACATTTAAAAATTGCTATTTTCAACCTCCGAAAAGAAATTATCGGCGAAATAAAAATATACCGTTCCGTACTGGAAGACGAAAAAACAAACGAAGAAAACTTACAATATATTCAGGATAAAATTAACCTGACTCTTTCCGAACTCAATATCTCCTATAAAAAAATAAAAGTGGCAGGATTTGCCATACCCGGACTCATCGATAGTGATGGTAATTCATTTACTTATTTTGTATACGAAGATACCAATATTAAAAAAGTATTGGAAAAGATGCTGGGTATCCCCGTATTCATTGACAATGATTCCAAAGTGATGGCCCTGGCCGAACATACTTTCGGCGTAGCAAAGGGTATTTCCGATGCCTTATGTATTAGCGTAAATGAATGTATCGGATTAGGGATGATTTTAAATTCACAGCCTTATACCGGTTATAAAGGAATGGCCGGGGAATTCGGCCATATCCGGATATCCGGATTAAACGGACAGTGTTATTGCGGGAAAGTAGGTTGCCTGGAAACAGTAGCTTCCGGAAGAGCTATCGTCAGAAACGCCAGGGAAGCTATACAAAAAGGTACCAAAACAGCTATTCAGACGCTTGCCAAAGACGAAGAAATCACCTTAGGTATGATTATTAAAGCAGCCAAACAAGATGATATCTTTGCCATCGACTTACTTCAAAAAGCGGGAGAAAAAATCGGAGAAGGAATCTCTACCCTGATTCATTTATTCAATCCCCAAGTACTGGTAATCGGAGGAGAAATGGCCGATTCCGGAGACCTTATCATCGCACCGATCCAACAGATATTGAACAAATATACGCTTACCCGTCTAAAAAATCAATGTGAAATTAAATTGAGCGATTTGAACTCTCATTCCACCATTATGGGTACCTTGATGCTCGTCATGAAAAATCTTTATTACGATTCGGAAAGCAATTTTTCACTCTATTAAAGAGAATACAATAGCCATAGAAATAAAAACTTATATAATATCCAACCTATGTTAATGAATACATACATCGCTACCGGTGAAGGAGCCAACAGGTATGAAAAGATACCCGTACAGATTTACGAAGAACCGGCCACAGCCGTCGTTACAGTTGCGAAAGAAATTGCCAATTTAATCCGTTCTAAAGCAGAAAAAAACGAAAAATGTGTACTGGGACTGGCAACTGGTTCATCTCCGATAAAGTTATACGAGGAATTGGTGAGAATGCATAAGGAAGAAGGACTTTCTTTCCAAAATGTCATCACCTTTAATCTGGACGAATATTTGCCGATGCCTAAAGAATCTGAACAAAGTTATCACTACTTCATGCATCACCATCTATTCGACCACATAGACATTGACCCAGCTAATATTCACATCCCCGACGGGACACTAACATCCGAAGAGATTGAAAAATTCTGCAAAGCTTATGATCAGCAAATAGAAAGCGCAGGAGGCATAGACCTTCAAGTCCTGGGAATCGGTAGAACCGGACATATCGGTTTTAATGAACCGGGCTCCCTACCTACTTCCACAACCCGCATGGTTTATCTGAACGATCTGACCATACAAGATGCAGCAGGAGATTTCGGCGGAAAAGATAAAGTTCCGACCCGGGCAATTACCATGGGAGTCGGTACTATTTTAAAAGCAAAAAGAATTGTTTTACTGGCATGGGGCGAAAAGAAAGCTTCTATCATTAAAGAAACCGTCGAAGGAAGTGTTTCAGACAAAGTACCCGCTACCTTCCTGCAAACCCATCCGAATGTAGGATTTTTCATCGATATCAAAGCCGCAGAAGAATTAACCCGGGCAGACCGTCCCTGGCTGGTAAGCAAGGTGAAATGGAACGACAAACTGATTCGGAAAGCCGTTATCTGGTTATGCCAAAAGGTAAATAAACCTATCCTGAAAGTAGAAAACAAAGATTATATGGACAACGGGATGAGTGACCTCATCAAAACGTTCGGTTCTGCCAATAAAGTGAATATACAGGTTTTTAACGATCTCCAGCATACCATCACGGGATGGCCCGGAGGGAAACCTCACGCAGACGATACAACGCGTCCGGAAAGAGCATTCCCCTATCCGAAACGGGTATTGATTTTCAGCCCCCACCCAGACGACGATGTCATTTCGATGGGCGGAACTTTTGCCCGCTTAGTCGAACAAGGACACGATGTACATGTAGCTTATGAAACTTCCGGTAATATCGCCGTACTGGACGATTATATTTATCAGCAAATGGATATTGCCGCAGCTTTTACTCATCTGGTAGGAGGAGATACCCAAACGATGGACGCCGCTTTTGAAAAAGTAAAACAAATTATAGCTGACCGTAAACCGGAAGACGATGAACCGGAAGAATTACTCCCTTTCAAAGGAGCTCTTCGCCGGGCAGAAGCAAGAGGGGCAGATCGGTACCTCGGTATCCCTGAAGATCATGTACATTTTCTGAATCTACCGTTTTATGAAACCGGTTCTGTGAAGAAAAAACCCTTAAGCCAGGCAGACATCGATATCATCGTAAAATTACTCAGAGAAGTACAACCCCACCAGATTTATGCAGCCGGTGATTTAGCAGATCCTCACGGGACACATGGCGTATGCCTTGATGCCATTTTAAAAGCTTACGACATTGTATGTGAAGACGAATGGTTTAAAAATTGCTACACTTGGTGGTATAGAGGAGCCTGGATGGAATGGGAAATTGAAAAAGTGGATATGGCAGTGCCGATCAGTCCGTCTGAATTATCCATTAAACGGAAATCCATTTATAAACACGGGTCTCAAAACAATGGCCCCGCTTTCCCCGGTGATGATCCCCGCGAATTCTGGCAAAGAGCGGAAGACCGTAACCGGAATACAGCCGATATCTATAACAAATTAGGAATGGCGGAATACGAAGCTATGGAGGTATTCGCCCGCTATATACATAAAAAAGGAACTAAATAATTTTACTACCGGAAAGGAAGGGCCTTCATAAAGGCGATCCTTTCCGGTTCTCCATTTAAAGCAAATAATTTCTAAATAAGGAATTTTCAAATCTAAACATTATGAAAAATAAAACTACACTATTAATTATGGCCGCCGGCATGGGATCCAGATTCGGCAGCCTAAAACAAATTACTCCCTTGGGGCCTCATAAAAAAGCCCTATTACATTACACTATTTACGACGCAGTACAAGCTGGATTTGATAAAATTGTCTTTATCATCCGGGAAAGTTTTGCTGAAGAATTCAAAAATTTCGTCGGGAAATATGCCGAAAATTTAGTAGAAACGGTTTATTGCTATCAGGATATGAATAAACTCCCCGGTGGGTTACCCCCGATTGAAAGGGAAAAACCCTGGGGAACAGCCCACGCGATCTGGTGCGCCAAAGACGCTATCCACGAACCTTTCGCCGCTTTAAACGCCGATGACTTTTACGGAAGCGACGCATTCGTTAAAGCCCATGATTTTTTAGCAGCAAATCAAAATGAAAAAGAATATTGCCTGATAGGTTACCGCTTAGCCTCTACCTTATCAGAAAACGGTACAGTCTCCAGAGGTGTCTGCGAAGTAGATAAAGATTATTATCTGACAGCCGTCACAGAGTGTACCAAAATCGGTACATTGCCGGATGGCACCATTAAAGACGAAGAACTAGGCAGAGTGCTTAACCCTGACGATGTAGTTTCCATGAATTTCTGGGGATTCATGCCTACGGTTTTCGGAGAAATTGAAAAACAATTCCAGGAATTTTATCCTCAAAACAAAGACAACTTGAAATCCGAATTTTATATTCCGAAAGTTGTCGATCAGGTATTAAAGGAAAAAGCCGCTAAAGTAAAAGTATTGAAAACGGATGCCAAATGGTTCGGGATAACTTATAAAGAAGATACTCCCGGAGTGAATGCCGCATTAGCCGCTTTCGACGCAGAAGGCAAATACAGCAACTTATAAAATAATCCCGGGAAAGGAGGGAAAGGAGTAGTTCCGGAAATAACGCCTTCCCTCCGTCCCTGAAGATTATTTTGCAGAAGGAGTTTTCTGTTCTTCAAAACCAGACACCGGAATATTCAATTTTTCTATTGCTTTCTGCAATTTTTCCGGGGTATTTTTATCGGTCCGAAAAGTAATAGTAACCGTTTGTTTCTCCAGATTTACATCTAAATCTTTTACACCTTTTTCAAAAGGGATATTCTTTTCCACTTTCGCTTTACAAGATTCACAATGTAAAGTAGCGTGATAAACGATGGTTTTTACCTCTTTATTCGCAGCTTCTGCTTTTGTTCCCCAGCAAAAAGCCAACATCAATAAACATACAATTTTTAGTGTTTTCATCATTCAAGTCAAATTTATTATTCAAGTTATAACTTACATTTTCTATTCCCGATCGATGGCAAAACGTAATCCGATATAAAATTTACGTCCATGTATAGGTCCCCAAATCTGGGAAGCATCAAATTCTTGGCTCCAGGGAGCATCTGCCGCTATTATCGGATGTTCCTGCATAAAATCCCCTATATTTTCACAACCGGCATATATACTCCATTTCCGGAAAAATTTCGTGACCTGAGCATTCATCAGCTGATAAGATTCAAAATTTCCCCTCTCACCAGGTAATCTCCCAGAACCATTCAGTTGCATCGTAAAATCGAACTGCCATTTTTTCATATTTGTATAATACGAAAAATTGATCAATCCTTTATACCTACTTTGAAGAGGGGTACGCATGAGCTGCCGTTCTCCATTTTCTCCGACATACGTTACCCGGGCATCGTTGTAACGATAAGCCAATAGCATATCCAGACGGGGAATCAATTCGTACCGGACTTCCGCCTGATAGCAATTTGAATAAGATTTCCCCTGCAAATTGTAAAAATTAATTTTACCGGGAAAAGTCTCATTATCGGCCATAACCTGACGGGAAAAATTCGTCCGGTAATAATCTAAACTAATATTTAATATACGGTCAAAAAGAATAAATTTCCGGTTGAAAAGAACTCCAAAATTCCAGGCTCTCTCCATTTTCAATTGTTTTAATTCTTCCGGATGACTCACCAGTAATTTATTATTTACATATACAGAACGCCCGGAAGCTAACAAATAACTGTTTTCAGCCAATACATTCGCCCAGCGACTCCCTTGACCGGCAGAAAATTTTAAAGTAGTCAGTTCATCCGGAGCATACGATATATGAAAACGAGGAGTTACAAAACTGCCAGCTATGTTATGGTAATCATACCTCAAACCGGCCATTAATGTCAATTTTGTCCAAAAATGTCCCGTATATTGGAAAAAAGCCCCTCCGACTTTTTCCTCCCGGGTCCAGTATACCGGATCCGTCCGGACAAATTCCATTCCCCTCAGCACATAATCGTTGAAATTTTCTTTATACCGATCATAGTTGAAAGAAAAACCGGCAGAAAATTTCTGATCCGGATTGTTTCCGAAAATAGACTGGTAAATATAGTTGACAAAGAGAGAACGTTGGCCGGCATCATACTCCCGGGCTCCGTAGTATGCATCCTGTGTATGATCCGTATAATTTATCAACAAGGCCATACTGGTATTTTCATATTGCGGCATCAGATAACCTATTTTCAGAAATCCTTCATAACGTCTGGATGTTATCCCTATTCCATACAAATTACCCTCTCCTATTTTTGATCGCATATTTTTCCGGAATCCTTTCTGCCCTCCCAAACGATCTTCATCCAGAAATTTTCCACCAAACTGTAAAAACCAGGTATCGGTTTTATAAGCCCATCGGTTCATCAAATTATACTGAGTCTTGCGAGGCATATCCAAAAAACCATCACGATGCCCGTCGTGGGATTGATTCATCCAGTCCCCATGAGCCAAAATAGCTGTACTCCACTTATCATTTAAGCGAATTCCGGTATTCATGTTAAACTCGACCATACCTTCATCACTTCCATACAAGTTTACAAATAATTTTTCGGAATCTTGCGGTTTTTTATAATCGACACTGATCTGCCCGGCAATGGCCTCGTATCCATTAATCACGGAACCACTTCCCTTAGAAACGGATATCGCACTCATCCAAGGCCCCGGAATATAACTCAATCCATATAAAGCAGAAACACCCCGGAAATTGGGCATATTTTCCGTCATCATCTGTACATATTTCCCATTTAAACCCAATAGCTGAATTTGTTTGGCTCCCGTAACAGCATCTGCATAGGATACGTCTACGGAAGCATTGGTCGTAAAGCTTTCTCCCAAATTACAGCAGGCTGCTCTGCACAATTCCTCTCCCGTAATGACTTGTTCAATCAAAGGACTACGAGTATTGATAATGGTACCCGGTCCCCGTTTTACCACATTTACTTCATCCAATTCCTGCCCGCTTTTCAACACCACTTCGACATAATTATCTTCCGCTCTAACTGTCAACGTATCGGAACGATAACCGATAAAACTCACCACCAGTTTTGCCCCGACTCTCTTTTCTATACGGAACTGTCCCTCCTGATCCGTAGTAGCCCCAACTGTCGAACCTACCCAATATACATTAGCACCCGGCAAAACATTTTTTACTCCTGCATTCTCTTCCCAAACCCGTCCTTCTAATTGTTGTGTATAGGCCAACCGACCAATACAACAAAAAAATAAAATACATAAGAATTTCATCACGAATCATATTAGCAATAACACATTTCAAAACGACACACCCCTCCCGGCTATTTCTTCCGGAAATAGCTTATTGCCCATATTTAACAAAGATAAGTACACAACCACTCCAAAGGAGGAGCCTTCGTAAAAAAATCGTACGGAAACAAAAACAACGATTCTCTAAAAACGAAGCCAGAAGAAAAATCAAAAACAATTTCCTCCGGAAGAGCGGCAATGAAGGAGAAAGTAACACCCCTCTCTACCTGAAATAAATCCGAAACCCGGTAAAAAGAATGACGACTATCCGTATGATGATGACAGGCATTCTTTTTTTTCGCACCACATTTTTCATCAGAAGATACAGCCGTTTTCTGTATCGGACAAGTCTTCACCCGCTGACAACAACACAGCTCTTCTTGAGGAAAAATATCTACAAACACGTAATCTCTATTGCAAGGAGCACAACGGAACTGGGAAATATTTACCCCAATCATTGCCCCCAAGACAATAAGCAATATAAAAAGATTTCCTATTTTAATCATCCACTTCCGCATCATTCACAAAAATATCCTTTAAATTCTGGATTACAAAATTCCGGAATAAGAAATAATATCCCTTCCCCTTCCTTAAAATTCTTTTTTCCCCCTTCAGAAGAGAATCCACTACAAATTTAAGCAGTCCTTTTAGTTTTTAATGGCTATTTTTCTACCTTTGTACGTTCACAATTTCAAATTTATAGCCTATCATGATGATTAAAAATATTTTTTTTACAGGATTTATACTTCTAACGCTTGCCGCCTGTCAAAAATACAATGTAAAGATAGAGGGAAATATCGAAGGCGCTGATAAACAACAAATTTATCTGGACCAGTTGAATGTAGGGGGTATAGAAACCATCGACTCGGCAAGGACAAACCGGGCCGGACAATTTTCTTTTAAAATGAATGTTTCTTTACCCACTTTTTATACGATCCGGATAGGGAAGCAGCAAGCAATTACTTTACTGGCCGAACCGGACCAAAAAATAAAAATAAACGGGGCACTGGACCAACTTAAAAGTAATTATTGGGTTGAAGGTTCCGAAGGTTCTCTATGGATCAAATTATTGAACTTTCAGTTGAACCGGACTCAGTCTGCCCTTGATTCTTTGAGAAACGTCTATAATGCTCTTCCGGAAAACAAAGAATACGATATCCAACGGACAACTGTTGCTGCGGAATGGGATTCTGTCCTGATAAATCAAGTGCGTTTTTCCCGGAATTTTATAGTACAACATGCCATTTCGCCGGCCTCTTATTATGCCTTGTACCAGAAAATAAATAATGACAATTTCATCCTCACTCCGGAAACAGACCTCCAGTCGTATAAGATTGTGCTTTCTTCCCTGTTAGCGATGTACCCGGAATCTCAATATACAAAAGCCTTAAATGCGCATTACGAAAAAATCCAGAAAGATCTGCAAGCACAAAAAATGAGAGCACTGATTCTCCACTCAGAGAATAGTCTGCCGGAAATCAACTTGCCGGATATTAACGGAAATCTGGTTTCATTCAATGCTTTAAAAGGCAAATACATTATTCTGGATTTTACAGTACTTGCAAGCCCGGAAAGCGGAGAATACATCAAAGCCTTGCAAGCTGTATATAACAAATTCCACCACAAAGGAGTAGAAATTTATCAGGTATGCCTGGACCAAAACAAGCTTCTGTGGGAAGAACTTGTCCGGAAATACGACATAAAATGGAAATGTGTCCGGGATCCGGAAGCCCTCAAAAGCAAAGCTGCCCGGGATTTCAATATACAGGAAATTCCTTCCAATTACATCATAAACAAAGATTTTGATATTGCAGGCAAAAATCTTTACGGAAAACGTATGGAAGACAGACTGCAGGACATTATAAATAAATAACCTTCCTTCCGGGATTTTACACAGAAAATATAAGTTCCGGAAAAAAGATAAGCTACTGGCAGTAAGTAAAAGCAGTTTCAAAAAAGGATGCAGGAACTCAATCTAAAAAAAGATATCGCCCATAAAAAAATCTATTTCCTCTCGGACGTTCATTTAGGAGCTTCCGCTTTAAACAATAACCGGGAACGGGAAATAAAACTGATAAAATGGTTGGATTTTATCCGACCAGATTGTTCCGTCCTTTTTTTACTGGGAGATATTTTTGATTTCTGGTTTGAATATAAATGGGTAGTACCTAAAGGATACGTCCGTTTTTTATCTAAAATCTGTGAATTTACGGACGCCGGCATAGAAGTGCATTTCTTTACAGGTAACCACGACATCTGGGCTTTCGATTACCTGAATAAGGAATGCGGTATGAGTGTTCATACTCACGATGAAATTTTCAATATCAGAGGAAAAAAATTTTACATCGGACATGGAGACGGTTTGAATCCCCAAGACAAAGGCTATCTATTTATTTATCGTATTTTCCACAATCCTTTTCTCCAACGCTGTTTCAGACTGGTTCACCCGGATTGGGGAATCGCTTTGGCCCGGAAATGGTCTTCTCACTCCCGCCTGAAAGGAGGCGAAAATCCGGCAGCAAACTGTTACAAAGGAACAGAACAGGAAGATATCGAAATTTATGCCCGGAAAATGCTCGAAACCCAACATTTCGACTACTTCGTTTTCGGACACCGGCATCTCCCCCTGGATATTCTCTTAACGAAAAACAGCCGTTACATAAATACGGGAGACTGGATCACCTGGTATACTTATGCTGTTTTTGATGGTCAGAAATTAGAATTAAAAACTTTTGAAAATCCGGTAAAAAAAGAAGGAAACTGACTTTTCTGCCTTTCTTTCCTCTTTAAGACCTATTTGTTTTTTGCCAAAAAAGTCTTAACTTACTTTTGCGTTTATTTAAATTACAGTCACCATGTTGGTTAAGATTTTTAGTGGTGCTGTCAGTGGTATCGAAGCGACAACCATCACCATCGAAGTAAACATCCTTTGGGGAGCAAAATTTATCATTGTAGGACTTCCCGATAATGCAGTAAAAGAGAGCCAGCAAAGGGTAGATTCGGCCCTGCGGAATATCGGCTCTAAAATTCCGGGGAAGCGGATTATTGTAAATCTGGCTCCCGCCGACGTAAAAAAGGAAGGATCTGCTTATGATCTGCCCTTGGCGGTGGGGATATTGGCGGCCAATGAAGAAATTCCGGCAACAGAACTTCCGCATTTCGCTATGCTGGGAGAATTGTCCCTAGATGGCAGCCTGCTAGCTGTCAAAGGGGTGCTCCCTATTGCTATCAATGCCAAAGCAGAAGGTTTTTCCCATATGATTGTTCCTTATGAAAATGCAAATGAAGCTGCCGTAGTGAAAGGATTGAAAGTATATGGTTTTTCTCACCTCCGGGAAGTCACCTCTTTTCTCAAAAAAGAACAGACATATTCCCCCATGCTCTTTCATTCCCCTAAAAATGAAATCGACAACTCCCGTTTTTTTTACGATTTTAAAGATGTAAAAGGACAGGAAAATGTAAAAAGAGCAATGGAAATTGCTGCTTCCGGAGGACATAATATGCTGATGATCGGTCCGCCTGGAAGCGGAAAGACTATGCTCGCCCGCAGATTACCTTCCATACTTCCTCCCATGACAATAGAAGAATCTTTAGAAACGACAAAAATTCACTCCGTAGCAGGTAAATTACAACGCAATAGTTCTTTGATTACGACACGTCCCTTCCGGGCACCACACCACACCATTTCCGACATAGCCCTCATCGGAGGAGGTTCTTTTCCCCGCCCCGGAGAGATTTCCCTAGCTTGCAACGGAGTACTTTTTCTGGATGAATTGCCAGAATTCAAAAGGGCCGTACTGGAAGTGATGCGCCAACCCTTGGAAGACCGGACAATTACAATCAGTCGTGCCAAATCAAGCGTCGATTACCCGGCCAATTTTATGCTGATTGCTTCCATGAATCCTTGCCCCTGCGGCTATTATACTCATCCTACAAAAGAATGCAGCTGTAACGGAGGGGCAATTCAACGTTACCTTTCCAAAATTTCAGGACCGCTTCTGGATCGCATCGATATTCATATCGAAGTGGTTCCCGTAGAATTGGAAAAAATAACCGGAAATCAGGAAGAAGAAAGCAGCCAAACCATCCGGGAAAGAGTTATCCGCGCCCGGGAAATACAAAACCGACGTTTTAAAAATTATACCGGCATATATTGCAACGCCCAGATGAATTCAGCTCTATTAAAAAAATATTGCCCCCTAAACGAAAAATGTACAGCTTTATTAAAAATAGCCATGCAAAAATTCGGACTTTCCGCCCGGGCCTACGACCGAATTATTAAATTATCCCGGACGATTGCCGACTTGGCAGGAAACGAACAAATCCTCCCCCAATATATTGCAGAAGCTATCCAATACCGAAGTCTGGATAAAGCTTCCTGGGGGAAATAAGATAAAAATATTTGCTTTGGATAGAAGGACTTTTGAAATGTCTACTCCATTATACCCGGCTCAGAATATCTTCCAAACCTTCAAAATGGTTCTTATAATCTTCCAAACTACGGCGTATCACTTCATGCGCTTCTTCTTTTCCATATATATTCGTGATCTCCACCTTCCGCTGTCCGTCTTCTCCAGGCATATCTTTGTAGGTCAAGAAATAATGCTTTAACCGGTCTACAATAACCACCGGCAACTCCGAAATGTCATCATACCCGTGGTAAGTAGCATCGTGTCGCAATACCGCAATAATTTTATCATCCGCTTCATTTCCATCCAACATACGGAATCCGCCAATGGGACGTACCCTAGCAATAATATCCCCATGAGCAATGGTCCGCTCCGTCAGTACGCAAATATCCAAAGGATCGCTATCCCCTATAATTCCGGTCCGATGAGATTGCTGCATACAATATTCGGCCACCAAATCCCCGCAATAACTCTGCGGAATAAAACCATATAAAGCAGGTACTACATTGGAATATTTCTGAGGGCGGTCGATCTTAATATAACCACTCACTTTGTCTAATTCATACTTCACGGTATCCGTAGGTACCATTTCAATAAAAGCAGTCAACACTTCCGGTGCTTCCTCCCCAACTTCCAAACCATGCCAGGGATGAGATTTATAACGCAACCCCATCAAACGCGCTATCGGGTCATTGATTTTATTTCCCATAATTTAATGTGTTATAAAGCCCTTCAGGACTTTTTCTTTTTTCAGACAATCCTTAATGATTCTTCCACTCGACAATCTGTCCTCTCTTTTTATCCAACATCTCTTTCGGAACGACAGCACGAATTTCCTCACACAACAATTCTATCAGTTTGTGTTTAATATAATAACGGGAATAAATCACACTTACTTCCCGTAACGGTACATTTTCCCGGAATTTTCTCACCTGCTTTTGCTGCTCAGCTGCCATATAGAGCACAGCCAATTGCGGAATCAGAGTAAATCCTCCCTCTTTATCGACAATCTTCATCAACGTTTCCAGAGAATTACTCTCAAAATCAAAAGGCAGATTCCGGTGCTGGAAATTTCTCATTTCACACAGATTAATCACCTGATCCCGAAAACAATGCCCGTCTCCTAACATCCAGATATCCGGAGTAGCGATATCCGAAACACTGACTTCTTTTTTTTGCAATAAAGGATGCCCCGGACTAGCATATACCAGCATTTCCTCATAAAATACAGGCTGTTCTACAATTTTATCATCTCCGTATGGAGTTACAAATATCCCCACATCGATAGCGTCCTGCTTCAAACGACGGATAATATCTTCCGACACCATCTCCTCGACTTCTATTTTGACTGCTGGATATTTACGAATATAGTCTCCGATGAAAATTGGCAATAAGTAAGGAGCTAGCGTAGGAATAATCCCTATTTTTAAGGTTCCGGCGACTTCCTGTTTGTCTTCTACTATGATTTCCTTTATCCGA
Organism: Blastocystis sp. subtype 6; assembly: GCA_000963415.1. Lineage (NCBI taxonomy): Eukaryota > Bigyra > Opalinata > Blastocystidae > Blastocystis > Blastocystis sp. subtype 6. The sequence continues at coordinate 199,443 of JZRM01000029.1, read as the reverse complement.
CTAGCTGAAGCCAATGCTACACGAGCCTGTGTAAGGATCCGGGTTCCGATATCAGTCGGCACTACCGGCTGACGGGTTCGGTCGAAAATAATTACCCCCAGATCATCTTCCAACTTTTTTATCTGCATACTCAACGTTGGCTGAGTGACAAAACATTTTTCCGCAGCTGTTGCAAAATGACGGCAATCGTCAACAGCTACAATATATTCCAATTGAGTGAGAGTAATCACAATCCTCTATTTATTGTTCAAAAAAATCTTTCATCTTCTTGAAAAAACCTGTCTTATTGTCAGCTTTTCCGGGCTTGAATACATCGTAATCTTTCAACTTCTCCACTATTTTTTTATCTTCTTTGGATAAACTCTTGGGGATCCATACATTCACTTTTACCAGTAAATCTCCTTTCCCATATCCGTTTACATCCGGCAAACCCTTCCCTCTCAACCGAAGGATCTTCCCCGGCTGAGTTCCCGGCTCTACTTTCACCTTCACCTTTCCTTCCAAAGTGGGGATTTCAGCCGAATCTCCCAATACCGCCTCCGGGAAACTGACAAATACATTGTAGAGCAAATCGTTTCCGTCCCGCACCAACTGAGGATGTTCCTGTTCTTCCACCAACACAATCAAGTCCCCGTTCACACCCCCGCGACGAGCTGCATTTCCCTTACCGCTCAAAGATAACTGCATCCCTTCTGCTACTCCGGCTGGAATATCCAAAGTAATCACTTCCTCCGACAACTCCACTCCTTCTCCATTACAATAAGTACATTTCTCATTGATGATTTTCCCCTCTCCCTCACAAGTCGGACAGGTAGAAGTCGTTTGCATTTGCCCGAGAATGGTATTCTGTATACGCGTTACCTGCCCGCTTCCTTTACAAGTAGAACAGGTTGAATACGAAGAACCCTCCTTCGCTCCCGTACCCTGACAATGCTGACAGGCAACATATTTCTTTACCTTGATTTTTTTCTCCACTCCAGTAGCGATCTCCTCTAATGTCAACTTGACTTTCACCCTCAGATTCGATCCCCGGTTCACTCTGCGGGCACGACGTCCTCCCCCGCCAAATCCACCAAACCCACCAAAACTACCGAAAATATCTCCGAAATGAGCAAAAATATCATCCATACTCATCCCTCCCCCAAATCCTTCGGCTCCACCGCCTAAACCGGCATGACCGAACTGATCGTACCTCCTCCGCTTTTCTTCGTTACTCAGTACATCGTAAGCTTCTGCCGCCTCCTTGAATTTTTCCTCCGCTTCTTTATTACCTGGATTCTTATCCGGATGGTATTGTATAGCCAGCTTCCGATACGCCTTCTTTATCTCTACAGCATCAGCACCCCTCGATACACCCAGCACTTCATAGTAATCTCTTTTCTCTGCCATTATCCTAATTTGTATTTCAGATTCGGCCGGAAAGCTTCCAACCGAAATCTGAATTGTTATTATTCGCTACACCCAAACGGACCGTTATAAACGGTCTCTTTCGCTTTTTTCTATTCTCCAACCACTACTTTTGCAAAACGCATCACCTTATCATTCAATTTGTATCCTTTTTGAATACAATCGACAACTTTCCCTTTCAGATCAGCCGATGGCGCCGGAATTTTTGTTACAGCTTCGTGCTCATCCGTATCAAACGTATTGTTTACACAATCTATTTCCGTCACCCCATTCTGGGTCAGAAATTCCTTAAAACTATTATAAATCAACTTCACTCCTTCCCGGATAGCCTGCATATCATCAGACTTTTCCATACTGGCTAAAGCTCGCTCAAAATTATCCACAACAGGTAAAATCCCTGACAAAATCTGCTCCCCTGCATTCTTCGTCAGCTCCATCTTCTCTTTTAAAGTACGTTTCCGGTAATTATCAAACTCAGCAGAAAGACGCAGATATTTATCATTCACTACAGCCAATTTTTGTTCCAGCTCTTTTACTGCATCTGCCTGAACGTCCTGTTCTTTTTCCGAATTTACTGCTCTTTCCGATTCTTCCGGATCAACTTCCTTCTTTTGCTTCTCGGCTTTCGCTTTTTCTTCTGCTTTCATCGCCTTCTCTTTTTCTGCCATGTCTTATATTTTTAATGTTTATTTTCCATTTAACGTAACAAAATTAAGCAAAAACTTTGCCAATACAAAAGATGTCAGTTTGTCGTTGTCAATCTGACATCTTTTTCCGGCAGGATTTAATTTTTTTTGTCTTTTTGAAGGTACTCTCTAAAATGTCATCATCCACAAAACTAAAATAAGAACCTCCTCCGACAATCAAATGATCGTGTAATAAAATATCGACGATTTCACCAGCCTCCCGGATTTTTTCCGTTACTTGCTTATCCTGGTCACTGGGCCACAAAGCTCCGCTCGGATGATTGTGTATGACAATGATGGCACAGGCTTTTACCTCCAAAGCCTTCCGGAAAAGAATCCGGATATCAATCACCGTCCCCGCCATCCCTCCGGAAGAGATTTTTTCACTATCGATCACCCGATTGGAACGATTCAGATAAATCACCCAGAATTCTTCATGATCCAAATCTTTCAATATCGGAGCAATATAGCGATAAGCATCTACACTGGAATGTATGGAATAGATTGGCTTTTCCGTTTCTAAAGGACGCCTCCGGCTGATCTCAATCGCTGCAATGACTCCGGCAGCCTTCGCCAATCCCACCCCGTTGTAATTCTTCATCAGCTCCCTCATCCCCAAACGAGCTAAAACATTGAGATCATATCCACAATCGGCTAAAATACGCCGGGCTAAATCTAAAGCTGATTCCCCCGGTTTTCCGGAACGTAAAATGAGAGCCAACAACTCATTGGTAGATAAAACGGAGACTCCTTTTTTCAAAAGTTTCTCCCGGGGCTGATCGTCATCCGCCCAGTCTTTTATAGAAAGATATAGCTTCTCCATAACACCGAAAGTTTTGAACAAATAAGTTACGACTTTTTTACAAAATAAAAAAGCAAACCTAAATTTGCTAGAAAAAATTCAAGTGTTCATCGGGAAACTAATCCGAATCTTTTAGCTTTTTACACATTAGGGCACGTCCCTAATGTGTAAAAAGAAGTAGAGAGTGTCGTCTCTGACACTCTCTCCCTATATCCATATGAAGATCAATTACAATTTATTGACGTATAAAGCCAATTTTGATTTCAAGTTAGAAGCTTTGTTGTCGTGGATCACGTTTTTCTTTGCCAACTTATCCAACATAGCTGAAACTTTCGGTAATAATTCAACAGCTACAGCTTTTTCCGTAGTATTACGCAATTTTTTTACGGCATTCCTTGTTGTTTTTGCATAATAACGATTCCGAACATTTCTCGTTGCTGTTTGTCTTATTCTTTTTTCTGATGATTGATGATTTGCCATCGCTACAAATATAAAAATTCAACTTCTTTTGCGTAGTCCGTACGAGAATCGAACTCGTGTTACAAGAATGAAAATCTTGCGTACTAACCCCTATACGAACGGACCATAAATCCTTTTTTCTTGTAGTCCGTACGGGAATCGAACCCGTGTTACAAGAATGAAAATCTTGCGTACTAACCCCTATACGAACGGACCATTATTTTGCTTTAGCGGATGCAAATATACGACATTTTTATTTCACTCCAAAAAAATGCAAATTTTTTTTCAAAATGCAAATGCTTACAACAGCAAAACTCTGACAATAAATCGTTTATTCAAATAAACGATTACATTATTTCAAGAATAAAGATAAATAATCTATCTTTGGGCAACACAAAATATAGCAAAGGAAATATCCAAAAAAACTGAAATGGGAAAATTGTACCTGATTCCAACGCCTGTAGGAAACCTGGAAGATATTACACTTCGGGCGTTGCGCCTCCTAAAAGAGGTAAGCTTGATCCTCGCGGAAGACACTCGCACCACCTCCAATTTATTAAAACATTATGACATCAAAACCCCTCTGCAATCTCATCATAAGTTCAATGAGCACCAACAAGTGGAAAAGATTGCCGAACGGCTGGCTCAAGGGGAAGATATAGCACTTGTCAGCGATGCCGGTACTCCCGGTATCTCCGATCCCGGTTTTCTGCTCACCAAAACCTGCATCGAACACGGTATTGAAACCGAATGCCTACCGGGAGCCACGGCCTTTGTCCCTGCCTTGGTGAATTCCGGATTCCCTTGCGACCGCTTTTGTTTTGAAGGCTTTTTGCCCCAGAAAAAAGGTCGCCTCAAACGGCTGACAAGCCTGAGCGAGGAAAGCCGTACCCTGATTTTTTACGAATCTCCTTACCGTCTGGTAAAAGCACTCCAGCAAATGAGTGAAATATTCGGACCCGATCGTCAGGCCTGCGTCGCCCGTGAAATTTCAAAAGTATTCGAAGAATTCAAAAGAGGAAATCTGCAAGAACTGGCCGACTACTACACCGAAAAAGGAGTCAAAGGAGAAATCGTTCTGATCGTAGAAGGGAAAAAGAAGGAAGAAGAAGGAGAAGTGTACATCGAAGTGATGTAAACAGGAAAATGTTCGAATGTGTAAAGGGAAAAGTGTGTTGCCTCCGTTCCAACGAGGAACATTTTCTTGAAAAAATAAAATTAAAGTCTTCGTTTCCTCTCCTTTTGGCAGTACCGAAATATTAAATGAACTTGGGAGGTATGGCCATCAATCACCAGACAACCTCCCCCATTACTCAAAATTTTGAACATTCGAACATTTACCGTTGTACTTTATATTTAATTAAACTTCCATTATCCACTCCCGCAAAAAGATAAAAATTACCATTGTCTGAAAATACAATAGAGAAGGGCGAATCTCCCGGAATCGGAAATCCGGCCGACATTCCGGTTTTTAAATTCCACAGCAACATTTGCTGCCGGTCTCTATCCAATAACCCAATCCGGATATCATTGCCGGAAAAACGGTATACATATGGGAAATCAAGGCTGTTTGCCTCAATCTCTTTGGAATAAATCTCCTGCCCCGATAAATTATAAATCTTCAACCGTTTCCCTGCGGTGAAAATCAATTCATCTTCATTATCCTTATTGATGTTCGCCACATTCAAATGCCAGCCCGGAGCTAAATTCTCATATTTTAAAGGCTGATTTTTCCCGTTGAAATCGACCAGATTCAATTGCTCGTTCGAATTGGCAAAAGCCAGCAAAGGTTTTCCCCCTTTATGAGTAAGATAGATTTCCGTACCTTCTCCGAGATCAAATACGTCACTCACTCTTACCCGCTCTTTTCCTTTACGGTCCAAAATATACAAACGATACCGATCTGCCAATACAATATAATCTTTATTCCCTACCCGAAAGTGATAGACCCGGCTCACAATTTCCTTGTCCGTTTTCACCCCTTTCCAATCCGGAATCAGATTCCCTTTTATATCGTACAGACTTACCTGCTGATTGAGTAAAGGAGCAAATATGCGGTAATTCCGGTTCTGATCGTAATCGAACAGGGCAATTCCCCTTTCACACTTCGCTTCAAAAGCAAGTGGAAAGCGATCTACGTACTTGCCATTCCGATCCACCAAATACAATTTGTCCGGTGTAGAAAACAAATATTGCAATTTACCGTTCTTAAAAGCATCTACCTGATAAACCTCGCTGTTAATCTGCCCGTCTACCTTCAATTTCCATAAAATACGACCGGAATTGTTCAACAAATAAATCGTCTGCTGATCGTCCTGTACAAAAATCTCCTGCTCTTTCGTAATATGGTTAATCACGGGAACCGGCTTCATGCTCACCTTTGCTTCTAATTTTGTCTGCCATACCTGATGAGGCAAATTCTCCTGCTTTATCTCTTCCGTACTCAGAAATAGATTGCTGTACAACATCTCTCCTTCATTCGACCACTGAACTGCCAAGGTGGAAAAAACAGCTAATTCTTCCTCATGGGTAGCCAGATATTTTTTCCAATCGCCTTTTGTCACATAGGTATAATAAGGAAGCATCTTGCGAACGTTAGCAAAATAAGCTAAATTCGATTTTGCTGAAAGTTTTGTTTCGGCCTTCTTAAACCAATCCGTATTTTTTATAAAGTTTCCGTGTATATACTCTTTTATAAAATCTCCCATCACCTTCTGAGAAGATCCCAACACCAGATAATTGTCTACGACCAATAAATATTTTGCAGGAATACCTTCAAAAATATACCCCCAGTACACAGCCGCCCAATCTTCCACCGGCGATTTATAATAGGGTATCGTTTTCTCCCGGTCAACGGTATAACGTAAATAAAAATTTCCAGGATTCTGCTGAAGCTGTTTCGCCCGCTGTGTCACAATTTTCTCTATCCAGTTTTTACACAAACCGCCCGATTTTACTTCCGCTACGATCAGTCCTTCATTTTTTCCCGTAGCTTCGTTAAAACTCATATTGGCCAAAGCAAACTTGCCTTGCAGCAGTTCTTTCAATTCTGCCTCAGCTCCTTTTCCCCAAGCCCAGGCATACTCCTGTTTCCGTTTCCGTACATTTCCTATCAACCCGGCATCCCGTCTGTATTCTTCTAAATTCTTTAAATATAAATCCAACTGACTGATATTTAAAAACATCACAGAAGAAGCGTTGCCAGGAAGCATTCCGGCCAGATTCGTCTCTTCCGGTTCCTGCCCGCTGAAGGTCTTCATATAAGAAGCCTCCAATCCCGTGTAATCCATGAAACCGTTCAGACTGATCCCCTCCTCTTGCAATTCTCCGTCCAAAGCTCCCCATTTGAAGCAAGAAGAAATATTCAAATGAGGGAAAAGACGATTCGTCTGTATATACAAAGGTAGTAACTCCGAAAAACAATCCGTATTCAAAAACACATTCACTCCTGCCCGGGGAGAAAAATATTTCGTAATATTTTGGAATTTAGTGGGTTTACCCTCATTTGCAGCCTCCTGCTCAAATTGCTTTAAAGCATCTTCAATAAATAACTCCGAGTCGGAAAGCAAAATTTTCCCTTCTTCTGCCGTACAAAAGATTTCCTCTTCCCCCGATTTTAACGTATAAATTTTATACTGATCGTATTTTCGCGGTATAATAGCCCTCCAACTCATATTCTCTCTCAAACAATCGAAAACTTCCTTACCCGATAAAACGTCACTGTTATCTCCAACAAACAAATATACAATCTTCCCTTTCCCTTCCTTGCGCAGAGCAAGAACCCGGGAAGTCGGAGCAATAAAACCCTTTTTTTCCAATAAAGAAGCTACCTGGTAAAGCAAAATTTTCTGAAAATCGGAAATATTGGACTGAAAAGCCAAACCTACTTTCTCCGGCAAAGAAACACCAGCATTTATCTGAACGACCAAGGCTGAATTATAAGGAATAAAAGAATCCTTGCTATTATTTTGTAATTCTCCACGTCGATAAATATACCATATGCTATAGACAATCACGCCCGATAACAATACTGCCAGAATGGATAACCATACCCCCTTTTTCATAAAAACAATTTCATTTAGATAGCAAAATTAGTAAATTATTGAAAATAATAACAAGAAAATAATGTACTCCTCTTTTTTATCGATGTTAAATACGATAGCTCCTTCGGATAGCTTTTCTATTTTCCTTTTTTTTGCTTTATAATTCTTTTCAAATTTGCATTTTTTATTTTTATTTTATATAATTGTACATTATTGACATTTTTTTATCTTCCTTCATAAAGCATAGCTTTATTTGCCTGAACCGGATTGAATAACTAATCTTTTCTTTTATGAAATACAAATTTTACATTGGATTGCTTTTTTTATACGTATTCATTCTTTCCTGCACTTCAGGAAAGGATAGCATTACCAAATTTATTTCGGTAGATATACAAAATATAAAAGAAGAAGTTGAGCTACCGATTTCAGAGCTGACCGATTCCCTGGAAATCATACAACTGGATAGCATCTTAAAAGGATTCATTGGTATGAGAATTATTACAGACCATTATATTGGCATTATGCTTTATGATCCTTCCAATTTTTTACTTTTCAATCGTCAGGGAAAATTTATTACCTCCATAGGAGGGGAGGGATATGGACCAGGAGAATATCAAGCTTTATATCATGCCCAGTTAGATGAAAAAGTCCAAAGAGTATATCTGGCTCCTTATACTGCAAAGCAAATCCTCACTTATAATTTAAAAGGAAGATTCTTACCGAAAGAATGTATCAAACTCTCGTATTTAAGTCCTAAAAATTATTTTTATGTAGATCACCATAAAAAAAGAGTTACTGTTATTAATTTACCTTTTAGTAAAGAGGAACCGATTGCTTGGGTACAAGACTTTAAGGGAAATATTTATCAAAAAATTGCAGCGAAACATTTAGCCCTAAGACCTGATTACAGCAATGAAATATCTACATTTCGAAATACGGAGGCAATCGATTTTAGTATATCTGCATTTTTTCAAAAACAACAGGATACCCTTTATTATTATGATAGTAAGAATAATAAAATTATTCCCAAACTGACTTTAAATGCTCCCAGACAACCAGGAAAAATAATTTATTCCTATCTGGAATTACCTTTAGATTATTTTATTATACTCTCAACAATTCAAATGGGAAATAATCCTTATACAGATATTAGTAATACCTCTTTTGTCCAAGTAAACAAAAAAACGCAACAATCTCAATATGTTAAAATTGTTAATGACTATCTCGGCGGAATAGATTTTGTACCTTCTACTCTTTTTAATAGCTTCAGAAACGGCTATTTCGCTTATCCCCAAGACGCGATGACCCTAAGGGAACAACTGACAGAAGCTTTGGAAAATCCGGACCTGTTGCCCGAAGTACGAACTCGTATAAGCAATCTTCTCCGACAACTAAAAGAAAAAGACGGTGATGTCATGATGATCGGAAAACTAAAAACGGAATAGAACAATATGAAAAATAATATTCTCTTTTCAACACCTGACAGGTTTTCCTATTAGTATTCTATATCGAATAAAGAATATATACTTTTACCTCCTCTGGCCCGTAAAATCATTATGTTGCTGGAATCGGGAATAAAGACAGAAGATATTTGGAAACAGAAAGAGCTAGAAAGGGAGACAAAAGCAGATATTTTATACTATCTCCACAAAATAGAATATTTAAAAAATCAACATTTCTGGTCGGAAGAACCGGAAACAGAAACAACATTCGGACAGCTGAAATGATACAGCAACAATTAGAAAATTTAAAGGTATTGACCTTTGAAGTAACTGATAAATGTAATTTAAATTGTAAGTATTGTACTTACGGGCAAGTGTACCAAGGCCATGATGAACGGCAAGGAAAAAATTTAGACTTCAGCATAGCCCGGAATATGCTGAATCGGATCGGAAAAAGTAAAGGATTTTTCCTAATATTGCATTTTTAAATGCACTGAGAAATGGACCTTACCGAAATAATCCGGCTGTTGAACTGCCGGGAAGAGGAAGAACGTCAGCTTTTTGCAGAAGCAGCACGTTTAAGGGATGCCCGATTGGGTAATACCGTTCACATTCGCGGCCTGATTGAAATATCCAATGTTTGCCGCAAAGATTGTCTCTATTGCGGGATCCGGAAATCGAATGTTCCCGTAGAACGCTATGTCCTTAGTGACAAAGAAATTCTCGAAACCGCCCGTTTTGCAGATGAACATCAGTACGGCTCCATCGTTTTACAAGGAGGCGAAAGAACCGACACGGCCTTTGTACAACGCATCGGTAAATTACTGAGCGAAATAAAAAGGAGGAGCCAGAACCGCCTGGGAATCACCCTTTCTTTGGGAGAACAGACGGAAGATACGTACCGACATTGGTTTGAATGCGGAGCTCACCGTTATTTACTGCGGATTGAAACCTCCGATCCGGAACTTTATAGAAAACTCCACCCGAACAATGCCCTGCACGCTTTCGATACCCGCCGGGCATGTCTAGAAGCGCTAAAGCGATGCGGTTATCAGACCGGCAGCGGCATCATGATTGGCTTGCCTTTCCAAACAACCGAAATGCTCGCCCGCGATCTCCTGTTTTTAAAATCCCTGGATATCGATATGGTAGGTATGGGCCCTTATCTGGAACATCCGGATACGCCCCTTTATGCCTTGCGGAAACAATTGATCCCTCTACCGGAAAGATTACGTTTAGGCCTGCATATGGTGGCCTGCCTGCGGTTACTGATGCCGGACATCAACATCGCCGCGACCACAGCTCTTCAAGCCATCGACCCCTTGGGACGGGAAAAAGCCCTGGCTGCCGGAGCCAATGTCATTATGCCAAACATTACGCCAGCCCTGCAACGTAAAAATTATACGCTCTACCAAAATAAACCATTTTCCGAAGAAGGAGCCGAAGAAGTGATGCAAAAATTGGTGGAAAGCGTTTCCCGCTACGGCTGCCGTATCGCTTTCGGAGCATGGGGAGACTCCCGGCACTGGCACAAAAAACATTCCTCCGATTAGGCAGCAGAAGGCAACATCGAACGGAACGGCTCGAAAACAGCCAAAATAACCAATCCTCCTAAAATCGTAATGATGATACCCGACACCCGGTTGATCGTGATCAATACCCGTAACTTAAATTTTTTCCGGAATATATTGACCACCGTCGACAATACATACCACCAAGCGCTTCCCCCCACCAATACTCCCAGGAGTACCATCACCTCCGTCACCACATTGGGAGCATCTCCAAAGACAGAAGTTCCGGCAAATACAGCCATAAATACAATCACAGTAACCGGATTGGAAGCCGTCAGAAAAAACAAAGACAAGAAATCTCCCAGTAAACCTTTTTTCGTCACCCGCCTCTTGGCCTTAATCTGTTTCAGCGGATTATCAAAATAAATTTTTAAGCCTACGATAATCAGGAAAATACCCCCTATGATTTGTAGAATTAATTCGTGGGTTTGTATCGTATTAATGACAAATCCCAGACCGAAAGCTGCTACAGTGGCATAGAACAGATCTGCACAAGCAGCCCCCATACCGGCAATAAAGCCGGAAAGCGCTCCTTTATGCAATGTTTTCTGAATAATAAGCACACCCATAGGCCCCAAGGGAACAGACACCATCAGTCCGATCAACATCCCTCTGAAAATGTATACGATATCGTACATTTCTGTTCTGTTTTTACTCTCTGCCGTTACAAAACCACATTATCTGACGTAAAACGATTTAAAATGGTTTCGTCATTGATCTCTTTCGACAAAGATTCAATTGTATTCATCGGGACATCAAACAAATCTAAGATCAACAGCCCATCCAGACACATATTAAATTTAGGATCGATATTAAACCCGATAATTTTTGCGTTTAACGAAATATATTTTTTCAGTAAAATCGGAAGTTTATCACTCGACGGTTCGATATCCCCAATCATCTTATCCAATAAAGCAAGATTATTCTGAGAAGCTTCCAGCATCACGTCCACATCCGGATCTTTGGTTTCCACCCGATATTTACAACGGGAAGATACGTAACGCGCCAGCTCATTATTATAGTGATTCTGAATGATAAACTTCATAATGAGTTCTTTGGAAACATCGGTATACTTTCCACTAATGGTCACCGGTCCAATCAGATAGCGATACTCCGGATTCTTAATCAGGAAATATAGAATACCTTTCCATAACAAAAACAAAGGCAAGGGTTTCCGCTGGTAATCTTCAATGATAAACGAACGCCCTAATTCGATCGATTCATATAAAATCGGCAACATGGCTTTCCGGATTTTAAAAAGCGAATGAATATAAAATCCCTTTAAACCATAACGGTCAATCACTTCTTTGCCTTTTCCCACCCGGTAAGCCCCAACAATCTTATCGGTATCGTTATCCCAGATAAAAAGATGATAATAATACAAATCATATTCGTCCAGATCGATACTCCGGTTGGTTCCTTCCCCGACAGCCCGGAAAGTCACTTCCCTGAGCCGGCCGATTTCATTGAGGATATTGGGTATTTTAATAGAAGGTGCACAATAGACACTGTAGTTTTTCATGTTAAACAACAGATAATCTTCTGCAATATTCTGCACTTCTTTTTTCAATACCGCTACATCCACTTCCGAAATCACCGGTTCGGCCTTGGGTTCGGCTTTCTGCGACTTCAAAAAGAATTTTTTCACTTCTAAAGAAGAACCCAACAAATACGTTTTCGCCCGCAAAAACTTTCCGTATTGGATAATATCTGCAAAAGAATTTTGTGTCTCGACACTGATCGGATTTCCGATTCTCAATTTCACGATTCTATTTTTCTTATTTAATAATTCCGACGGCAATTTCACCGTCCTCAACATCGGATGAATCAACCCCAGCAGATGAAATAACAAACTATTCGACCCCTTAAAATAAATCGGGATCACCGGCACATTTGCCTTCCGGATCATCTTCAATACGGAAGTTCCCCATTCCTTATCTTCTATATTGTTCGACTCCGCCTGATAAGCAGAAACTTCCCCCGCGGGAAACAATCCCAACGGCTTTCCTTCGGACAAATGGCGCAAAGCTTCTTTAATACCTGCCGTACTCGATATGGTTTTCTGACTTTCAAACGGATTTACTCCCAGAAAATAATCTTTAATCGGTACGATCTTTTTTAGCAAAAAGTTTGCCATAACTTTATAATCCGGCCGGATTTTACTCAATAGCTTAATCAGAATAATCCCGTCCAATCCTCCGAAAGGATGATTGGATATAGTAATAAAAGCCCCTTCCTTTGGAATTTTCTGTAAATCTTCTTCATTGATTTCGATCGTTACTCCCAGCGCATTGATTAAACGATCTAAAAATGCATTCGGATCCTCATCGTATACATCCGAATACAATTTATTGATTTTATTCAACCGCATAATATGCATCACCATTTTCGCCGCAAAACTCCCTCCGAAACGATTCAACCCTTCCGATGCCTTTAATAAATCACTCGATTCTATCAAATTCATAATTTTACCTCCTTATCCTACCCCTTTCTTTCCCAACTATTCTGGTTTTTACTTTAATACCGGATACTTTCAGTAGCACACTCTTCTTTGTCACCCGCACAACTTCTTTTTCTCTACCGGATTTCCGGATATCCTTTACTTTATAATCATTTCCTTCACCACCTTCTCTCCCAAACGGTCATTTAAAGCCGCAATAATCCCTTCTTTCACCATCAGAATTTCATTTTTTACTACTGAAGAAGTAAAGCTCACAAACAATTTACCCTCCGTCATATAAATATTTTTTGTCTTCGAAGCAATCAATTTTCCAACTACCTGCGGCCAGAGTTCGGAAACTTCACATTCCTTGAACTTCCGGTCCAACCCCATCTGTTTCAGCACAAGTGCTACAAGCTCATCCAACTTCTGCGTTTTTCCCTGATTGATCATCCGACTCTCTCTTTAAATTGCAAATATAATATAAATCATACGTCCCCCTCCTCTGGAGGTTTAAAATTAAAAAAGAGTTCCGCCTTCTACCCGGAACAATGTATATTCTTTCCCCTGTGTTCTCAGCATTTCATCGATATGTTCCCGGTTCGTATCCGTAATAAATATCTGTCCGAAAATATCTCCTCCCACAATTCTGATAATTTGCTCCACCCGTTCGGCATCCAACTTATCGAAGATATCGTCCAACAATAACATCGGCTTTAACTGGTTCATCCGATACAACCAAACGTATTGGGCCAGTTTCAGAGCAATTAAGAAAGTCTTTTTCTGTCCCTGGGAACCGATCTTCTTCACCGGATACCCTTCAATTTCCAGGGAAATATCGTCCCGGTGTATTCCAACTGTGGTATACGTCAGCAAACGATCCCGCTCAAAAGCTTCCTTCAAAGCTTTTTTTAGATCCCCTTCTTTTACCGAACTGCAATAATGTAAACTCACTTTTTCTTTCCCGGCAGAAATCAACTCATAATATTCCCGGAACACTTCCTTAAAATCTTCCAGAAAATCAAGCCTTTTTTGCTGCACTTCCTGTCCACATTCGATCAATTGTTCATCCCAAATCTCCAAAGCCTCCCGGTCCAATTCACGGCCGGCAGAAGCCTTCAGCAAAGCATTCCGTTGCGAAAGAGCTCTATTGTAACGGATCAGAGCGTGCAAATACGTGCGGTCGCACTGGCAAATAATGTGATCGATTAAGCGACGACGTTCTTCACTGCCTCCCTCTATCAGAGTCACATCCTCCGGTGAGATCATCACCAGCGGCAATAAACCAATATGCTCCGATAGCTTCGTATAAACCTTTTGATTTTTTTTAAAAATCTTTTTCTGTCCTCGTTTTACCCCACAATAAATATCCAATTCTTCTCCCTTTTGTTCATATTTCCCCTGCAGGACAAAAAAAGGCTCGCCATGGCGTATATTCTGAGAATCGGGTAAGTTAAAATAACTTTTACACATCGACAATTGATAGATCGCATCCAGGATATTCGTCTTCCCCACTCCATTATTGCCAATAAAACAATTAAAACCAGCACAAAACACCACCTCTGCCTCCGCAATATTTTTAAAATTGACGATATTTAATTTCTTCAGTCTCATAAATCTTACGATCTGCCCTAAAAACCTGTTTTTCCATTCTTCTTTCTCTCGCATACAAAGATACAAAAAACAATACGGTAACTTTTCAAGGGAAGGAAAAGAAAAACAAAAAATAATTTCAATTTTTCATTTCTTCTTTCCAATTAAAAAGCTACTTTTGCACGTTATTAATATGTTTATCAAATTCTGGAGGAGGAAAAATTATTTCGTCAGCGTGCGTCGTAATTTATCAAATCCCTTAACAGTAAAGAAAATAACTATGTCAAAGTCAAAGGAAAAAAAACACGAGGACAAATTCGAACACATTGAAGATGCATTAACCAGAGGGGAACAATTTATTGAATCAAACCAAAAAATGCTGATTAACATTGTAATTGTGGTTCTGGTCATCATCGCAGCTTTTTTAGGTTATAATAAATTTATCAAAAATCCTCGCATTCAGGAAGCTTCACAGCAGATTTTCGGAGCTCAGAATTATTTCGCCAAAGATTCTTTTAACCTGGCTCTAAACGGAGATGGTAATATTTCAGGTTTCCTGGAAATTGCAGATAATTACGGTTCTACCCCGGCTGGCAATTTAGCCAAATACTATGCAGGCTTGTGTTATTTATATACGGGAGATTACAAAAACGCCATTCAGTACTTGGAAAAGTTTTCTTCAGACGATTTGTTATTTTCCAATATGGCAATAGCCAATATCGGCGACGCTTATATGCAATTGGGAGATTATAAAAAAGCTGCTGAATATTACAAAAAAGCAAGCGCTTCCAAAATCAATAATTTTACAACTCCTCTCTTTTTAATGAAAAATGCTTCTGCTTATGAAAAAGCCGGGGATTATGCTTCTGCATTAAAAATTTACGAACAGATTGAAAAAGAATTTCCGAATACCCCGGAAGCCCGGGATGTTGAAAAATATATCGCAAGAGCACAAATGAATTTAAAGAAATAAAACACTAAGGAAAATTTAGGAAAACTGTCAGAATTTAATTTCTGACAGTTTTTTTTATACCCCTTTTCAAAGCTCTTCTCCTCGGGAAAGATTACTCACAAACAAAAAAGCCGCCTGAACATTCAGACGGCTTTCGTATAAAGAAAATTGGAATCTATTTCACTTCCCAGATATCTCCGCTATTCAACAAATCATCCATACAATGAATCTTGGAGATTTTCTTCACTTCTTCAATTTGTTCATCCAAGGCTTCGTCATAAGTATGAGCTTCCACATCCCGTATAACTCCTAAGGCTACAGGGAATTCAGGAGCTTTCATATTGACCAGCATCCAATGCAGGAATGGATTGGGATCATGGGCATCGTGAACCAGAATATCGTTCTCCGTAATTCCGTCTTTTCCGATTTCCACTACCTTTAACTTACCACTCTTGTCAAATACCAAACCTTTATCTTTATTTTTACCGAAAATCATCGGTTCTCCATGATGTAAAATCAACTGACGATCTTCCCGGACTTCTTTATCTGTGATAGCAGCATGAGCTCCGTCGGCAAAAATCACACAATTTTGTAATACTTCGACTACGGAAGTCCCCTTATGTTTTACAGCTGTTTCCAATACTTCAGCCGTCAAGGCAACATTCGTATCCAAAGAGCGGGCAAAGAATTTACTCTGGGCACCAATAGCTAACTCTCCCGGGTTAAACGGATGTTCTATCGTTCCGTAAGGAGAAGTTTTCGTTTTGGTACCTAATTTGGTCGTAGGAGAATACTGACCTTTTGTCAATCCGTAAATCTCATTATTGAACAGCAATAAGGTCATATCTACGTTTCTCCGGATCACATGTATAAAATGATTTCCTCCGATCGCTAAAGCATCTCCATCCCCGGAAATTTGCAGGATATTCAGTTTCCGGTTGGCATTCTTCGCTCCGGAAGCAATGGCAGCTGCACGACCATGAATCGTGTGGAAACCATAGGTATTCATATAATAGGGAAAGCGGGAGGAACATCCGATACCGGAAATCACAGCCCAGGATTCTTTCGGATAGCCCAACTCAGCCATGGCTTTCCATACGGCATTGATGATCCCGTGATCACCGCAACCAGGACACCAGCGGATTTCCTGATCGCTTTTAAAATCTTTTGGAGTATATTTTAATTCTTCTGACATAGCTTTAAAATTGAAATTTGAAATTTCAGTAAGGTAAACTTGCCTTTTTCAATTATTAATCGTTCATCAATTTATTAACTTCTTCTTTAATTTCGAGCACGGTAAAGGGTAATCCTGCCACTTTATTGTATTGTTGATAAGTAAATTCAGGATATTTACTCCTCAGATAAGCCGCAAACTGGCCCAGATTTAATTCACACACCAATATTTTCTTGAATTTTGCCAATACTTCTCGGGTATTTTTGGGCAGGGGATTAATGTAATTGAAATGAGCCAGGCTCACATCCTTGCCTTCTTTCCGCAATTCTTTCACTGCCGAGAATAAATGTCCGTAAGTACCTCCCCAGCCGACAACCAATACTTCTCCTCCTTCCGGATTTCCGAATACTTCCTGTTGGGGAATATAATTAGCAATACGAGCTACTTTTTCTTGCCGAAGATCAGTCATTACCTGATGATTTTCCGGAACATAACTAATCGTACCGGTAATATTCATCTTTTCCAAACCACCAATCCGGTGTTCCAAACCTTTGGTTCCCGGTACAGCCCATGTTCTGGCCAAAGTTTCCGGATCGCGAGCATAAGGCTGATAATTGTCTCCTTCTTTTGCTCGTCTGATCTTAATTTCCGGTAATTTAGCCATAGAAGGAATCAACCAGGGCTGAGCACCGTTTGCCAGAAATCCGTCGGTCAACAAAATAACGGGAGTCATATGCTCTAAAGCAATCTTACCGGCAATAAAAGCATAATCAAAACAGTTACCAGAAGTACTGGCGGCAATCACAGGCATCGGACTCTCCCCATTTCTTCCGTACAAAGCCTGCATCAGGTCGGATTGTTCCGTCTTCGTGGGTAAACCCGTAGAAGGTCCTCCCCGTTGTACATCGACAATAACCAATGGAAGTTCCGCCATTACAGCCAAACCGCAAGCTTCCGATTTCAAGGCCAAACCGGGTCCGGAAGTCGTCGTTACGGCAAAATTACCGGCATAACTGGCACCAATAGCCGTACAAATACCTCCGATTTCATCTTCTGCCTGATAGGTCTTTGCTCCTAAATCCCGTCTCAAAGCCAGCTCTTGCAAAATATCCGTAGCTGGAGTGATCGGATAAGAGCCGCAGAACAAAGGCAAACCTGCTTTTTCTGCAGCAGCCAATAACCCCCAAGCCGTAGCCTTATTTCCGGTAATAGTCCGGTATTTTCCTTTTTCAATATGAGCCGGAGCCACTTTAAAATGTACCGCTAAAGCATGTACGTTAGCAGCATAATTGTACCCAGCCCGCAACACTAATTTATTAGCAGAAGCAATGCTCGGTTTTTTAGCAAACTTCATATCAAAAAATGCCTCCGTATGCTCAACAGAACGTTCAAACATCCAATAAGTCATACCCAAGGCAAACATATTTTTGCAGCGAAGTACCGACTTTTGATCCAATCCAGTCTCCTTCAATGCTTCAATCGTCAGTTTCGTGATATTGACAGCAATGACATTATAATCATCCAAAGAATGATCCGTCAACGGATTAGACGTATAACCTGCTCTCTCCAGATGTTTATCTGTAAAAGCATCCGTATCCAAAATAATAGTACCCGCTTTTTTAGCCCAGCGTAAATTTGCTTTTAAAGCTGCCGGATTCATGGCGACTAATACATCCGCGAAATCTCCCGGAGTAGTAATATGTTCTTCACCAATATGAACCTGGAAGCCGGATACACCACCGACCGTACCTTGCGGAGCCCGAATTTCTGCGGGATAATCCGGGAATGTCGATACATCATTCCCAAACAACGCAGCCGTATCTGAGAACTGCTGCCCGGTTAACTGCATCCCGTCTCCGGAATCACCTGAAAAACGGATGACAACATCTTGTTTTTCGATAACTTCTGTCTCTTGATTCATGACAAAATAATCTTCCTTTAAATTTTTAATTTTATTTGTTTTCAGCGAAAATTTTATGTTGTAAAACATGGTAAAGGTAGCGAATCGTGGAGACTAAACAAGTTTAAGCCGAACAATTTTTCCCACCCCTTAAGTAGCTTGATTATCAATAATTCCGCAAACGTTTTCCGTTCTTTTTAAAGCTTATAAAATAAACTCATTCTAAATAACTACCTAAAAAACAGCTTTTTTTTGCAAAATCACTGCTTACGTTTGCGGAATAATTAGGAAAAACGAAGATGCTGACTACAGATTAAAATTCGAACCGTTTTTTACTTTTTCTCAGAAAACAAATTTTGCTCCCTTACTGTCACAAGTTTTTCTATTTTTCGTATGACTGTTAAAAAACGAACCGATGAAGAAAATTTTTTTTCTATTCATTTTACTCATAAGCCTGGGAGCTTGCCGTCCCTCTTCCTCTTCCCCAGATACCCTAAATCCGGAAGAAGCGTTTCTCATTGCCCGTAATCAAGTAGGGCCTGTAAAAAAGGGAATGACTATCAAGCAATTGCGTGCTTTATTACCGGACGATCAGATGAAAAAACTGGCCAGCCGTTCTGAACTGTCTGCAGAAACAGCAGACAATTATTACATTTACGACGACAGCACCCGATTATTATTCATTGTCAGTCCCCGGCGTAAAAACGATGAAACCTCCCGTATCAGCCAGGTCATTATCAAAGACCATCGGTTTACAACACGTTCTGGTATAGGCCTAACTTCAACGGTAGGAGAAATCCGCAATGCTTATCCCGATAGTAAAATCGTTCCTTCCATAAACGACATTATTTTATATGTCCGGGAACTGGACGCCAACTTCGAACTAGATGAACGCTATTTGTCCCCAACAATTTGGAATGACACGACAGGCAACATCCAAATCGACAGTATTCCCGCCTCTACCGAAATTACCGATCTAACCCTTGTCTGGACTTATGATGCCAGCAATATTACGGACAAATTATTCTGGAATGATCTGATTCATCATCTCGTCAATTGGATCGTCACCCAAGTTCCAGCCATTCTCCTGCTTATTCTCATCTTTATCGGCTTGTTGCGTTTACTTCGGTTTATCGTTAAAAAGATAAGAGAATCTGCTACCGAACGGCTTCAGAAATTGAAACAGGACGATAGCGAAGGTTTAAAACGGATCAATACAATCGCAGAAATTACTTATGGAATCGGACGAATTTTCCTTTGGACCATCTTTATCTTAATGCTTCTGGAAAAGTTCAACATCAACATCGCTCCTATTCTGGCCAGTGCCGGAATTGTAGGATTAGCCGTAGGATTTGGAGCTCAGGAATTGGTTCGCGACTTTATTTCCGGCTTTTTTATGCTATTGGAAGACCAAATCCGGGAAGGCGACGTAGCCATCATCAACGGAACGGGAGGCACAGTCGAAAAAATAGAACTCCGTACGACAACTCTCCGCGATGCTTCCGGGGTAGTACATATTTTCCAAAACGGCAAAATCAATACGCTTTCCAATATGACAAAAGAATGGTCCGCCATGGTAGTGGAAATCGGAGTCGCCTATAAAGAAGATACGGATCAGGTAAATACCGTTCTGAAAGAAGTAGGAGAAGACATGAAAAAAGATCCGGATTTCGGCCCGAATATACTGGGAGTTGACTTATGGGGAGTCGATCAATTTGCAGATAGTGCCGTCATTCTAAAAGTCAAATTGACCACCAAAGCCGGTCAGCAATGGAGTATCAGCCGGGAATTCCGCCGTCGTGTCAAAAAAGCTTTTGAACGCCACCACATTGAAATACCTTTCCCACATCTTAGCCTGTATGCAGGAGAAGTAACAAAACCGATGCCCATCACTCTTACAAAGGAAGAAACCGAAGATAAGAAATAAAAACAAACATAAAATTCACCTCAAAATCGTCTGCATTTTCTTTTTACTTATTATCTTTATTTCTCATTTGGGTTACTAACTTTTTTGACCAAATTATGGCTCGCTTTCTCAAAAACAAATCGAAATCGCAAGGAGCTGCCCCGGGATCCCTGATATTTATCGGCCAACAAAAAATGAAAGATCCTTTACTGCGAGTAGTGCAATATAATAATGAAAGCCTGAAAGAGGAACATCCGAAATCCCTGACGGGCATCGAAAAATATATAGCAGACGATCACGTCACCTGGATTTCTCTCTACGGGCTTCACAATACAAAATATATCGAACAAATCGGGAAAATCTTCGACATTCCTTCCCTTATCCTGGAAGATATTCTGAATACAGACGAACGACCTAAACTCGCAGAAGATGAAAAACATATTTTTATCATCTTCAAAACGTTGTCATACAATCCGGAAATTCAAAAAATTCAAATCGATCAGATCTCTTTTATATTGGGTAAAAATTATCTGATATCGATTCAGGAATCCGCCTCTCCTTATTTTGAAGATAT
The DNA here is from genome assembly GCA_000963415.1 of Blastocystis sp. subtype 6. Classification (NCBI taxonomy): domain Eukaryota; class Bigyra; order Opalinata; family Blastocystidae; genus Blastocystis; species Blastocystis sp. subtype 6. The sequence continues at coordinate 178,494 of JZRM01000029.1, read as the reverse complement.
AGACAAACGACTGGCTTCCGGACTTTCCAAGATTCGGTCTTATAGTCCGGATTACCTTTGTTATGCATTAATGGATACACTGGTAGACGGTTATATCTTGACAATTGAAAACCTGGGAAGCGATATCGAAGCTCAGGAGAAACAATTGCTGACTGCCGATAAGAAAATCATAGAAGATATCTACCGTTACAAAACAGAACTATCCTATATCCGTAAAAATATCCGTCCTGTCAAGGAAGTAATGACCCGTTTTATGACCTCCGACTCAGATTTGATTAACGATAGGACGCTGAATTACCTGAAAGACCTCAAAAGCCTTGTTACTCAAGCTTTAGAAGCCATTGAAATCTATTATATGATGGTAGCCGACCAACAAAATATATACAATAGTAATATAAGTAATAATGTAAACGATGTCATGAAGATCCTGACAATTTTCTCGGCCATTTTTATCCCTCTTACTTTCATCGTTGGAGTATATGGGATGAATTTCGAATACATTCCGGCCTTGAAATATCATTGGGCTTACTTTATATTATGGGCCGTTATGCTTGTCATCGTTATCATTATGCTACTGTTCTTTAAAAGAAAAAAATGGATATAATTTTATAAAAGAAGGGCAGGAAAGCAGCATGAGTGATTTGTGTGTGTTATTTCAGGAAAGATAACTGCTTCCCCTGCCCTTTTATCTGTAAGTATATACCGTAACTTTTCAGCTTACGTCAAGAGCCCTCCCCTTTCTTTACCTTCCTTGCGGCTCTCCTTTACTTATACTAACGACGAAGAGAAACACCCTCTCCTAAAACCTTCTTTCCCCCCACAAAAACGTGGACTCGCCGTCTGTTTATAGTGAGGCTCCGCCAGGTGCCCAAACACAAACATAGACAACGCAGTCCACGCATATAGGAATAAAGTATTATTCCCGTGTTTTGTAGAAATCTGGCGGATTTCACTATAAGAATAATATAAGTGATAAACTGGTCATTACAGAACCTTTTTAACAGGCTCCTAACGACACAAATATATACTAAAATTTTCAAAATAGAACGATATAACATCCAATTTTACAAACATTGGATTAAAAAAATCAACATTTACCGATACAAAAAACGTGGATCTGCATTTATCTGAGAAAAGGCCCCGCCAGAAGCCCCGATACAAATAAATACAAGAATCCACGCTTGAACGTAAATATCACCTGCATTTATTCCTGTATCATTAAAATCTGGCGGATTTTTTCTCAAGAATAAATATAAATCTCTTTTTATTGCTTTCAGTCTACACCTTCATACTACACAGCACAAAGATAAAATAACTTCTCTGAAATTAAAAGAGTTTGTGGAAAGCTTAAATTTTTAAATACAAAACGACAGGGAAGCCAAAAGGACAGGTAAAAAAGAGACAACCGATATTTCTATATAACAAAAAGCTGTCAGTTCGTACTGGCAGCTTTTTTAAAAAAGGTTATCTGAAAATCAGCCTTGCATAGCTGCAGGCGAAGTAACAGTTTCCTCTTTTACAAACTCTCCTGCTTCACTGAAATATGCCGTTACTTTCCCCTCATCTTTCTTCAAGATTAATTTGTAATCATTTGCACTTCCTTTATAAGCCGCTTCTATCGTATAACCGGTGTATTTTGCTGCGGCAGCTTTCGTGACGGCTTCCGGAAGAGTAGCTGTTTCCACGGCTGTATATACGTTTTCTTGCTGAGCAAAATAAAGATTTTGTGAAGGTACATCTTTTTTCAAAGTATCTTCTCTAATCGTATCTCTCGACATAAACGGTCCTCCCTCAGCTGTTACAGCAGCCGAAGCCGGTACGAAAAATAAACTCAATGATACCATCACCAATACATTTGTTACTAGATTTTTCATGACTCAAAAATTTTAAAGTTTAACAATCGTCTTTCTTAAATGTGATCACTCCCCGCTTTCTTTTCTTATACCTGAAAAAGTTATACCAAAAAATACTTATGGAATTCCTATCATTTCTATTTAACTGATAAAGAGCAAACTAGGTTCGTTTCCCTTCTTGTCAAAAAAAATAAGTGTAGAATTTTGTAGAAATTCAGAAAAAAATAGGGGAATTAATCCCCATTATTATCCCTAAAAAAGTAAAATTCAAGAATTAACACACTGATTAACAATGCACAACAATTTAAATAGATATTAAATATATATTTAAATTGTTTACAAAGAAGAAAATAGATAAAAACAGTAGGTGAATTTTGCAAAATCTTTAAAAAGAAAAAGAATATTATTTAAAATTCTGTAAGTAATCCTTTTTATAAAAAAATAAAGCCGTCAAATTTTTCATTCGACGGCCTTCTTTATTTGAAATATTTCCTTACTTACTAAACTTCTTTCCACAAAATTTAGCATCTTTCCCCAGTTGTTCCTCAATCCGTAATAATTGGTTGTATTTCGCCATACGATCGGACCGGCTCAGAGAGCCCGTTTTAATCTGTCCAGAATTAGTAGCCACAGCTATATCCGCAATAGTGGCATCTTCTGTTTCCCCGGAGCGATGAGAAGTAACTGTAGTATACCCGGCGCGTTGAGCCATTTCAATGGCATCCAGAGTTTCCGTCAACGTACCGATCTGGTTCACTTTGATGAGGATGGAATTCGCGCAACCCAATTCAATTCCCTTTTGTAAATATTCTACATTCGTTACAAACAGGTCGTCTCCCACCAATTGGCAGCGATCTCCTATTTTAGCCGTAAGCATTTCCCAGCCATCCCAATCATTTTCAGCCATCCCGTCCTCTATGGAATCAATCGGATATTTGGAAATCAATTCTTCCAGGTAAAGTACCTGTTCGGCAGAAGTACGACGAGCCCCGTGAGAACCTTCAAACTTGGTATAATCGTACACCCCGTCCTTATAAAATTCCGAAGAAGCGCAATCCAAACCGATCATAACGTCCTTACCAGGTTTATATCCAGCTTTTTCTATCGCTTTCATAATAGAATCCAATGCATCCTCCGTTCCCTCCAGAACAGGAGCAAACCCGCCTTCGTCACCGACAGCCGTACTCAATCCCCGGTCGTGCAATACTTTTTTCAATGTATGAAATACTTCTGCCCCCATTCGTAAAGCTTCCTTAAAACAGGAGGCGCCGATCGGCCGGATCATAAATTCCTGAAAAGCGATAGGGGCATCCGAATGAGAGCCTCCGTTAATAATATTCATCATCGGTACAGGCAATAACTTCGCATTACATCCTCCTATATAGCGATACAGAGGTATTTCCAATACATTAGCAGCAGCTTTAGCGCAAGCCAAAGATACTCCCAGCATCGCATTGGCACCTAAATTACACTTCGTCCTCGTCCCGTCCAATTCGATAAGCATCCGGTCGATTCCCACCTGATCCATAACATCCATTCCTAACAATGCATCCGAAATAACGGTATTTACGTTCTCAACAGCCTTCAACACACCTTTTCCCATATACCGTGATTTATCTCCATCCCTCAATTCCAAAGCCTCATTCTCTCCGGTTGAAGCCCCTGAGGGCACAGCCGCCCTTCCCATTACGCCCGATTCCAATAAAACATCCACTTCCACAGTGGGATTACCACGGGAGTCTAAAATCTCCCGGCCAACGATTTCTACAATATGTGTCATAATTTTTTATATTTTTTAATTTAACGCTATTTTATTCATCCAAGTTACGACAAAAGAACGGAAAAACGAAAAAGAAAACCGAAAAAATAAAAGTCATCTATAAACAACATCACCTTATAGAAATATTCTATACCATTCTTTTCTTTTAAAATAAAGATCATTCCTTTTTCCTGACCCAGTAAAGAGGGCATAACCATTTGTCGGCAATATATTCCTCCTCTTGTATAGGGAATCAGTTCAATAACTATAAAAAAATTCCTCTCCTATTTTCAAAACAGAAGAGGAATAAGAAAAAAAGCCTTATTAGTCACGAAGTTTCTCTTTGCGAAGCGGAAGGGTTTTCATCCATTCTCCTTCTTCTACCCATCCATCTTCTCCAAAATATCCTAAAAATTGGATTTCTAAGGTCGAATCGGATTCTACCATACAGGTATCACGACGATCGAATATAAAATAATAACGGCTTTCACGAACCAAATCCTGCAAAAATTTTTGAGGAGAAGGATAACCGTATTTTTCATAAAGCGTATATAACTTTCCATTACCATAGATATATTGGCGGCTCTCCAAAGTATTCGGTTCTAAGATCAGTGAAGAATAAATCGTACCTAATTCCAGCGTATCAGAACGAAATATTCCGTAACAATCAAAACCATCCCTTTCACTCGGAGGGGGAGGCGGGATTTCCGGCATATAAACAGTTACAACACTATCACTTCGATTGATCACAGTTATATCCAAAAAGACCATACCTATAAAATAATTACCTTTCGGATACTGATTACTGTAGGCACTATCTATGGTAATAGTTATGCCATCCTTCTGACTTTTTCCGAAAACTATTTCTCTTTCCGGAAAAAACAGAATGATCAAAAACAAAATCTTGAAAAGTTTCATTTATATCAATATTTTACAAATTTATCATATACTCTATAATAATAATCAGGATTCTCTTCTGTTACGGTACGCTTATATCGTCGCATGATATCTCCCCTAAATACCGGCGTACATTTTTGCCAACTGGGATGATCTACCTGCAAGTCATAAGCCATATAATGAGTTTTATTATGATCACCGTATTTACGAACCCCATGACCGGTATACTCGTGAACCCCTAATATATTTTCCACTTGTTCAACCAGTGTAAAATCCCTCTATACACCACTATTCCCCTGATTGACAGATATACGGAAAGAATCCGGACCTTTAAGATTCTTATTAAAGAGTATTCTTTCCGATACCGCTGCCTGCAGGTTTAGCAAATTTACCCGATTTCATCGTTTCAAAAATGCAGAATAAAATCCCGTTAACCAAAGTAATTTAGTCAACAGGACTCTTTTATTATCATTTATGACTATCAAAATTACACATTATAATGATCTATTTTTCTTATACAATAAACGGATAAAATCAGTCCAAAAATAGCATAAACAACTATCACCTTTGTAGTTATAATTAACTCATAAAAATATTCTCGTTCACAAATAGGTAACAAACATCCCATATTACCATTCGGAAGACCGTCATTAAAACAATACTTAATATGAACCATTTGACTTATATTAAATATTATCTCATAAACGATTACGGCTAATGATATTAAAACAAATAATATAAAAAAGAGCTTTTCAAAAATATTTTACTCATAATTACCAATAATTTTCTGCTCCATTTCACAGATTCAGTTCTTTTTTAATTTTTTTCTAACGAATTTCCCTTCTGTAAAAAGAACCCCGGTAATCGTAATCTCAGCCAGAATAATTCGTTACGCCCAACTTTTCTCCTCCGGCCGTATAACGGTAACGGGCTTGAGGAACTCCCAAACGGCTGGCCTTATTCAACAAACTTAAATAATTATATTGATAATTCAAATCACGACTGTTATCTATTTTTAAATTACTGTTTAAATCGTCAGATTTCTGAAGAAAAAATGTCATTCTAAAGTACTCCGTATTCCTATAAAAATTAACAGGAATAGGATACAATTCTAAATAAAAGCCTCTATAAGAAAAGAAAAAGAAAATAAATAACCCCCATTTTTGTCTGCAGCCGGACATAAAAAAAACCGTTCTGTCTGAGCAAAACGGTTTTTATAAAGAGTTGAATAAGGTTATTCTGCTTTAGGAGCTTCCGTTTCGGGAGCAGCAGATTGGGGAGCTTCTTCCACTACAGCGTCAGAAACGTCAGCAGTTGCTTTTTTAGCGGAAGATCTTCTTCTGCGGGTAGCCGTTTTCTTCACTTCCTGTTTTACTTCGGTATAAGTAGCATTGAAATCCACCAATTCCAACATACAAGTTTCGGCATTATCCCCAATGCGGTTTCCTGTTTTAAGGATACGGGTATATCCACCGGGACGGTTTACAATTTTCGGGGCTACTTCTTTGAACAATTCGGTAACGGCTTCTTTTTGTCCAAGGTAACTGAACACCACACGGCGGGAATGCATATTATCGTTCTTGCTTTTGGTGATCAGGGGCTCAACATATATTTTCAAAGCTTTTGCTTTGGCAACTGTAGTATAGATTCTTTTGTGAAGAATCAAAGAAGCTGCCATATTAGAAAGTAATGCTTTTCTATGAGCGCTTTTTCTATTCAGATGATTAAATTTCTTACAATGTCTCATTTTACTTATTCCTTGTCTAATTTATACTTAGATACATCCATACCGAACTCAAGGTTGTTATTTTCAAGCAGAGCTTCCAATTCCGTCAAAGATTTCTTACCGAAATTACGGAATTTCAACAAGTCGTTCTTATTGAATTTTACCAATTCTCCCAGAGTTTCCACTTCAGCTGCTTTCAGGCAGTTCAAAGCCCGTACAGAAAGATCCATATCGACGAGTTTTGTCTTCAACAGTTGGCGCATATGCAACACTTCCTCGTCAAATTCTTCATTTCCGTATTTATCTTCTGATTCCAGGGTAATCTTCTCATCGGAAAACAACATGAAATGATGGATCAGAATTTTAGCAGCTTCTTTCAAAGCATCGGTAGGATTAATAGAACCATCGGTTTCTATTTCAAGTAAAAGTCGTTCATAGTCCGTTTTACCTTCCACACGATAGTTCTCTATCTCATATTTTACATTTCTGATAGGGGTGTAAATTGCATCGATCGGAATAAATCCCATATCGGCATCTATCGGCATATTTTCAGTGCTGGGTACATATCCGCGTCCTTTCTGGATGGTGATTTCCATCTGGAAATTAACGCTGGGGTCCATATTACAAATGACCAGGTCGTTATTCAACACCTCGAAACCTGTCAAGAACCGGTTGATATCCCCTGCAGTAAAAGTTTCCTGCCCAGAAACAAGAACAGTCAGCCTTTCATCCTCCACATCCTCTACTTTTCTCTTAAACCGAACTTGCTTCAAATTCAGGATAATCTCGGTCACATCCTCGATTACTCCCGGAATGGTAGCAAACTCATGTTCTACGCCATGAATTTTTATACCGGTAATCGCAAACCCTTCCAAGGAAGAGAGCAAAATCCTGCGCAGCGGATTACCAATGGTGATTCCGTAACCCGGCTCCAGCGGACGAAATTCGAATTTACCGAATTTGTCTGTCGACTCGAGCATGATTACTTTGTCCGGTTTCTGGAAAGCTAATATTGCCATAAATATTTTATTTATTACTTAGAATACAATTCTACGATTAACTGTTCTTTGATGTTTTCCGGGATATCGCTTCTCTCCGGAACATTCAGCAGTTTACCACTCATGGAAGCGGCATCCCATTCCAGCCAGGAATATTTGATCACCCGGTTGCTTCTCAACGCTTCTGCAATAACTTCCAATGCTTTTGATTTTTCACGAACGGCCACAATATCACCTGGCTTTACAGCGGCGGACGGGATATTGCATACGGTACCGTTAACGGTAATATGACGGTGGGACACCAACTGGCGGGCAGCTGCCCGGGTCGGCGCAATCCCTAACCGATAAACGGTATTGTCCAGACGGCATTCCAGCATCTGTAACAACACTTCACCGGTAACACCTCCACTGCGTTCTGCTTTTTCAAATAAATTACGGAATTGTTTTTCAAGCAAACCGTAAGTATATTTTGCTTTTTGTTTTTCTTTCAACTGAACTCCGTATTCCGAAATTTTCTTCCGGCGACGGGCCAAACCATGCTGTCCGGAGGGATAATTTCTCCGTTCCAGTGCTTTATCCGGGCCATAAATCGGTTCCCCGAATTTTCTTGCTATTTTAGACTTAGGTCCTGTATATCTAGCCATTTTACTTCGAATTATATTTACACGTTACAATAAATTGAAAATAAAAATCCTCCAATGATTCTTATTTCCTTACACTCTCCGGCGTTTCGGGGGACGGCAACCGTTATGCGGCAGCGGAGTTACGTCGATAATTTCGGATACTTCAATCCCACTTGCATGAATAGCGCGGATCGCTGATTCCCGACCATTACCCGGACCCTTTACATATACTTTGGCTTTTCTCATTCCGAGATCAAATGCCACTTTTGCACAATCGCTGGCTGCCATCTGTGCAGCATAAGGAGTGTTTTTCTTCGATCCTTTAAATCCCATTTTACCGGCTGACGACCATGAAATAACCTGACCGGTTTGATTCGTCAACGAAATAATAATGTTATTGAAAGATGAATGAACGTGTGCTTGTCCAACGGCTTCTACTTTAACTAACCGTTTTCTGTTTGATGTAGACTTCTTTGCCATAATTCAATTCAATTATTTAGTTGCTTTTTTCTTGTTAGCAACAGTTTTCTTCTTACCCTTCCTTGTACGGGCATTGTTCTTTGTACTTTGTCCTCTTACGGGCAATCCCAGACGATGACGGATACCCCGGTAACAACCGATATCCATCAAACGCTTGATGTTCATCTGAATGGTAGATCTCAGCTCTCCTTCAACTTTGTACTCTGCATTGATCACTTTTCGTACAGCTGCGAGCTGGTCGTCATTCCAGTCTTTTACCTTAGTGTCAAAATCGATGCCGGCCTTACTCAGAATGGTCCGGGCACTACTTCTACCTATACCGAAGATATAGGTCAAGGCTATTTCTCCTCTTTTGTTTGAGGGTAAATCTACACCTACGATTCTTGCCATAAATCTCTTTTAATTTTACAGATTAATGAATCAACCCTGACGTTGTTTAAACTTCGGGTTCTTTTTGTTAATGACGTACAAAACGCCTTTTCTTCTTACAATCTTGCAATCGTCATTACGTTTTTTAATGGACGCTCTTACCTTCATGGTTTTTAAATTTGAATATTCACAAATAATACATCGACAGCTCACCTCCCTGAAACCTCCGAAAAAATCTCAGCTCCTTAAACGTATCGATGAATTTAATTTTTATATCTGAACGTAATTCTGCCTTTCGTCAGATCATAGGGCGACATATCTACCCTCACCCGGTCCCCAGGAAGAATTTTTATATAATGCATCCGCATTTTCCCGGATATATGAGCGGTGATAATATGTCCGTTCTCCAACTCTACCCGAAACATCGCATTCGACAACGCTTCGGTTATAACTCCATCTTGCTCTATTGACGGCTGTTTTGCCATACTTTAATTTAATTGATTATCAAATTGTTCAGAGGTATTCTCTCCCTTCAGGGATTTTTTCTCTAAATTTTTTTCTACAAATTCAAACGAAGACAAAATATCGGCCCCGTGTTTGCCTATAGCTACAGTATGCTCAAAATGAGCCGAAGGCATTCTGTCACGTGTCCGTATGGTCCATCCGTCGGCATCCTGATAGACGTGACGCTTTCCCAGGTTGATCATCGGTTCGATCGCAATGACCATTCCCTCCGCTAATTTCGTCCCTTGCCCACGACGTCCGTAATTCGGCACCTGAGGCTCTTCGTGCATATCCCGTCCGACACCATGTCCGACCAACTCCCGGACTACCGAATAACCGTTTGCTTCACAATAACTCTGTACGGCATAGCCGATATCTCCTATCCTCAATCCGGCAACTGCTTTTTCAATACCTCGATACAAAGCGTCTTTCGTGGTACGCAATAATTTCCGGACTTCTTCCCGGACCTCTCCCACTTCAAAGGTATAGGCGCTATCTCCATAATACCCGTTCTTCAACGTCCCGCAATCTATGGAAACGACATCTCCTTCTTTCAAAATACGATGAGCGGAAGGAATTCCGTGTACCACCTCTTCGTTAATGGAAATACACAAGGTATTCGGAAATCCGCCGTATCCTAAAAAGCCGGGCAGGGCTCCATGATCCCGGATAAATTCCTCTGCGATACGATCCAGTTCTAAAGTTGAAATCCCCGGACGAACATGCTTTGCCATTTCACCCAGAGTCTTTCCAACCAGAAGATTACTCTCCCTCAGTAACTCAATCTCTTCTGCTGTCTTTAAAAAAATCATGCCGCAAAAGTAATACTTTTTTTAAAAGTCTCAAAGTTCCAAGCTTTTAAAAGTGGAAGATGAGCGTAAAAAAGTCGCAAAGCCCCGAATATTTTCAGCAACTTTACGACTTCTGTTTCTTAATATGCAGCAGGTCCTCCCGGAGTCTTTCCCTTGATCCTTCCCGTCTTCATCAATCCGTCGTAATGACGCATTAACAAATGGGACTCAATCTGTTGCAAGGTGTCCAATACCACTCCTACCAGAATCAGCAATGAAGTACCTCCATAGAAATGTGCAAACTGATTATTCACTCCGGCAATTATTGCAAAAGCCGGTAATATAGCAACGATCCCCAGGAAAATAGACCCGGGCAAAGTAATGCGTGACATAATCGTATCCAAAAATTCCATAGTCTTCTTGCCTGGTTTCACTCCCGGTATAAACCCACCGTTCTTCTTCATATCCTCCGCCATTTGTTGAGGGTTGATAGTGATTGCAGTATAAAAATAAGTAAACAATACTATCAAAATAAAGAACGTAAAATTATACCAGAAACCGGTAAAATTGGAAAAAGCAGCAGCAAATCCCGATAAAGATTCAGAAGCTGCATAATTGACAAATGAAATCGGCAGCAACATCAAAGCCTGGGCAAAGATGATCGGCATTACACCGGCCGCATTGATTTTCAAAGGTATATACTGGCGAACCCCGCCATATTGTTTATTTCCTACAATACGTTTCGCATATTGTACAGGAACTTTACGGGTACCTTGTACCAACAGTATTGTTCCGCAGAATACCAGGAACAACAGAATCAATTCCACCAATAAAGCGACCATTCCGCCGCCTTGCTGAGACATACGGGAAGCTCCTTCCGCAAAGAAAGCAAAAGGCAAACGGGCAATAATACCAATCATAATGATGATGGAAACTCCGTTACCGATACCTTTATCCGTAATTTTTTCACCCAGCCACAGCACAAACATAGAACCGGCGGCCAGAATAATGACAGACGAAATTGTAAAGAAAGCTCCTTTGATCACAAATGCCCATTCTGGAATCTGTGCATGTAAGTTGGTCAGATACGCTGCTCCCTGTAATACGAGGATGATCAGAGTCAGATAACGGGTAATCTGATTGATTTTACGCCTTCCGCTTTCTCCTTCCCGCTGCATACGCTGGAAGTAAGGCACTGCGATTCCCAGCAACTGAACCACAATAGAAGCTGAGATATAAGGCATAATACCCAATGCAAATACCGAAGCATTCGAAAATGCTCCTCCGGAAAACATATCCAACAAACCCATTACTCCTGTCGCAGTCTGCTCCTTCAAAGCAGCAAGCCCAGCTGGATCAATACCCGGCAGTACGATTTCTGTACCCAAACGGTATACAGCGATCAGCCCTACCGTCATGAGAATCCGGGTCCGGAGTTCCTCAATTTTCCAAATGTTCTTTAATGTATCAAATAACTTCATAAGTTCTTCCTTATTAATAGTTCATAAAGTCAATAAAGCCGGAAGTCAAAAAGTCGAAAGTCTGCGACCTTAGCTCTTTACAGACCTTACGGACTTTATGGACCCGTTTTGTTTTACAAAACGATTGCTGCACCTCCAGCAGCTTCGATAGCTTCTACAGCCTTTTTAGAGAAAGCATCCGCCTTCACTTCCAGCTTTGCTTTCAGTACACCATTGCCTAATATCTTCAAAAGATCATTCTTTGAGAGCAGGCCGGCTTTAATCAATATATCTTTATCGATAGCTGTCAGATTGTCTCTTTCAGCCAATTCCTGAAGCATACTGATATTTATAGCCTTGAATTCAATCCGGTTGATATTTTTAAAACCGAATTTAGGCACTCTTCTCTGAAGCGGCATCTGACCTCCTTCAAAACCGATCTTATGTTTAAAGCCGGATCTTGATTTGGCACCTTTGTGTCCTCTTGTAGAAGTACCTCCTTTTCCCGAACCCTGTCCGCGGCCTATTCTCTTTTCGTGGTGAGTGGAACCGCAAGCCGGTTTTAAGCTACTTAAATCCATTCTATATGTATTAAAATCGTTTGACAATTACTTTACTTCTTCCACTTTTACCAGGTGTTTCACCTTAGCGATCATACCCAGTATCTGAGGAGTAGCTTCGTGTTCAGCACTGCTGCTGATTTTATTTAAACCCAGAGCTGTTAAAGTGCCTACCTGACGTTTATCGCTACCGATCTTACTTCTTACCAATGTAACTTTAATCTTTGCCATAACTCATCTCATTAACCGTTAAACACTTTATCCACACTCACATTTCTTTGCTGAGCCACCATACGGACATCTCTCATCTGTTTCAAAGCAGCAATAGTGGCTTTTACCAGATTATGAGGATTGGAAGAACCTTTGCTCTTCGCCAATACGTCATGGATACCAGCACTTTCCAATACGGCACGCATAGCACCTCCCGCAACCATTCCCGTACCGGAAGAAGCGGGTTTCATAAATACCTCAGCACCTCCGAAACGAGCCACTTGTTCATGAGGAATTGTCCCTTTATACACCGGTACTTTCACTAAATTCTTTTTAGCTGCTTCTATACCCTTGGCAATAGCTGTAGTGACTTCATTTGCCTTTCCCAGTCCCCAGCCTACAATACCGTTTTCGTCTCCGACAACGACAATAGCTGCAAAACTGAAGGTACGACCTCCTTTAGTAACTTTGGTCACCCGATTGATAGCCACCAATCTGTCTTTCAATTCCAAGTCAGTATTATTAATTTTTTGTTCCATTCCTGCTAACTTTTAAAAATTAAGACCTCCGTTACGGGCAGCGTCAGCTAAAGCTTTCACTCTTCCGTGATACAAATAACCGTTTCTATCGAATACCACTACTTCAATACCGGCTGCTTTTGCTTTTTCTGCAACAGCAGCACCCACCAAAGCAGCTTGTTCTGTTTTTGTGCCTTTCTTTTCAGCAATTTCCTTGCTCAAGGATGAGACAGATAAAAGCGTTTTACCTGCTTCATCATCTATCAGCTGTACGGAAATCTGCGCATTTGAACGGAATACGCTCAAACGGGGTCTCTCAGCTGTTCCGGAGACAATCTTCCGAATTCTCCTCTTTATTCTTAATCTTCTTTCTTCCTTCGTTAAAGCCATAACTTTTACTTACTTTAGGTGATTAAACTTTAGCTGACTTACCTGCTTTACGGCGTACCTGTTCACCTACGAAGCGGATACCCTTACCTTTATAAGGTTCCGGACGGCGGAAAGAACGGATTTTAGCAGCTACCTGACCGATCAGTTGTTTATCGCAACTTTCCAGGGTAATAATCGGATTCGCACGTTTTTCCGTAACAGCGGAAACTTTTACTTCATCCGGCAACTGGAGAAAAATCGAGTGGGAATATCCCAAACCCAACTCCAGAATCTGTCCGTCAGCATTCGCTCTGTAACCGACGCCGACTAATTCCTGTTTGATCGTATAACCTTCAGAAACACCTACTACCATATTATGGATCAAAGCACGATATAAACCATGCATTGCTTTATGTTCCTTATCTTCTGTATGACGTGCTACATGCACATTTTCTTCGTCTACTGTTACAGTAAGATCTTTGCTTACTTGCTGGGAAAGCTGTCCCTTCGGACCTTTTACTGTGACGGTGTTATCCGGACTTACGGCTACCGTAACTCCTTGTGGTATATGAATCGGTAATTTTCCTATACGAGACATCTCTTCTTCACTTTTAAATTAATACACATAACACAATACTTCACCGCCTACATTTTTCTGGCGAGCTTCTTTGTCTGTCATCAATCCCATAGAAGTAGACAAGATGGCAATCCCCAAGCCGTTCAATACACGCGGCATTTCTTCGACATTGGTGTAGCGTCTTAAACCCGGTTTAGATACCCGCACCAAAGATTGAATGGCAGGTAATTTCGTTTCCGGATGATATTTAAGAGCAATCTTAATATTACTTTTTGCTCCGTCTTGTTCAAACTTATAATTCAAAATATATCCTTTTTCTTTCAGGATCTTAGTGATCTCCCTCTTCATATTTGAACCGGGAACATCTACTACTTTATGACCGGCTCTTATCGCATTTCTCAAACGCGTAAGATAATCTGCTATTGGATCTGTCATTTCTTTCTTACTTTTAAATATTACCAACTAGCTTTCTTCACTCCCGGTATCAAACCTGCAGATGCCATTTCGCGGAACTGGATTCTGCTGATACCAAATTGTCTCATGTAACCTCTCGGTCTGCCGGTCAGTTTGCACCTGTTGTGCAAACGGATAGGATTGGAATTCTTCGGAAGAAGACTCAATCCTGCATAGTCGCCTTCAGCTTTTAACTTTGCCCGTTTTGCTGCGTACTTTTCTACCAATTTTGCACGCTTCATTTCACGGGCCTTCATTGATTCTTTTGCCATTTTCTCTGGTTTTAATTCTTTTTAAATGGTAATCCAAATTCTCTCAGAAGAGCAAAACCTTCTTCGTCGGTATTAGCCGAAGTCACAAATGTTATATTCATACCCATAATTTTATGCACATTGTCGAGCACAATTTCCGGGAATATGATCTGCTCATCGAGTCCTAATGTATAGTTGCCCCTGCCGTCCAGCTTACTGTTAATTCCTTTGAAGTCGCGGATACGCGGCAAAGCTGAAGTAATCAGCCTTTCCAGGAACTCGTACATACGTTCTTTACGTAATGTAACCCGTACGCCGATCGGCATGCCTTTACGCAATTTAAAGTTAGATACGTCTTTTACGGATTTCGTTGTCACAGGCTTCTGCCCTGTAATAGCCGCAATTTCGTTCACTGAAAATTCAAGAATTTTTTTGTCCTGAATAGAGGAACCTACGCCCTGATTGATTACTATCTTCTCCAACCGAGGGGCCTGCATAACTGACTTGTATCCGAATTCTTTCATTAAGGTCGGTACAATTTCTTCGTTATACTTTGTTTTTAAACTTGGTACGTATTTCATTCGTTATTTTATTAATTGGCTGTATCCCACAGCATAAATATTTGCGGCGGCAAAGCTACAAATTTAATTCAAAAGTTGCAAGTCGTCTATTGACAAGTTACAAGTTCTGAGGTAACTTGCAACTTGTCCTTTCCGACTATACTACAACCGTACTGTTATCTTACTTCAAGATTTCTCCCGATTTTTTCGCATATCTGACTAATTTCCCTTTGTCATTCAGCTTGCGGCCGACACGAGTAGGTTTGTTGGTAGAAGGATCTACTACGTTCAGATTGGAAATATGAATCGGAGCTTCTTTTTTAATAATCCCTCCCTGCGGATTTTTCGCATTGGGTTTGGTATGTTTGCTTACCATGTTGATGCCTTCAACGATCGCTCTTTCCTGTTCAGGAAACATTTCCAGGACTTTGCCCTGTTTTCCTTTATCGACTCCGGCATTCACGTAAACTAAATCACCTTTCTTTATATGAAACTTTCTGTTCATCGCATTTTTTTATTTACGATTTATGATTTCAAAACCGGTTTATCGGACTTGTAGTCCCCCCGCTCCTGAATTCTAAATCTAAAATTATTAAAGTACTTCGGGAGCCAACGAAACAATTTTCGTATAACCTTCACGAACTTCACGGGCAACCGGTCCGAAAATACGGGTTCCTCTCATTTCTCCTGCATTATTTAACAACACACAAGCGTTGTCGTCAAAGCGGATGTAGGAACCGTCGGGACGCCGATATTCCTTAGCGGTACGAACGACGACAGCCTTACTAACCGTTCCTTTTTTCAATTCACCGCCCGGTAAGGCGCTTTTTACAGATACAACGATCTTATCGCCCACGCGTGCATATCTTTTCCGGGTTCCTCCCAGAACGCGGATACACAGTACTTCTTTGGCACCGCTGTTATCTGCTACTGTTAATCTGGTTTCCTGTTGTATCATGATTACTTCGCTCTTTCAATGATTTCCACTAATCTCCATCTCTTCATTTTACTCAAGGGACGGGTTTCCATAATTCTCACTTTATCTCCGACGTTACATTCGTTTTTTTCGTCGTGAGCGGTGAACTTTTTGGTCTTATTCACGAATTTTCCGTAGATCGGATGTTTTTCTTTAAAATGAACGGCAACCGTGATGGATTTTTCCATCTTATTGCTCACGACAAGACCAATACGTTCTTTTCTAAGATTTCTTTCTTCCATTACTTTACTTCTTTACCGTTAATTCTCTCTTACGTAATTCTGTCAACATACGAGCGATATCTTTTCTCTTGGCACGGATTTGCATCGTATTTTCCAGAGGAGTGATCGTATGGTTCATTTTCATCTTATTCAGAGCCACTTTTTCAGCAGTTACTCTTTCTTTAAGATCGTCTGTGGTCATTTCTATAATTTCTGAATTTTTCATCTTTCTGTCAAATTAATTTAGTTCTACAATCAACAGTCTGACGACTATTCGGAATAGTCACGTCTAACCACAAACTTTGTCGTAATAGGTAATTTCTGGGCTGCAAGACGTAAAGCTTCTTTTGCTACTGCATACGGCACGCCGTCTGCTTCGAAAAGAATACGCCCCGGAGTTACTGGAGCCACGAAACCTTCGGGATTACCTTTACCTTTACCCATACGTACCTCCGCAGGTTTTTTGGTAATCGGTTTATCCGGGAATATTCGTATCCATATTTGTCCCTGACGTTGCATATACCGCGTAACAGCAACACGGGCTGCTTCAATCTGGCGTCCTTCGATCCACATGGACTCCAACGCCTTTATTCCGAAAGATCCGAATGCCAGTTCATGTCCTCTCTGGGCATTTCCTTTCATTCTTCCCTTTTGACTTCTTCTGTATTTAGTCCTTTTTGGCTGTAACATAACTCACTACTTTTTTCTTTTTTTGAAATTCTTCTTACCAGCGGGATTTGCATTAGCAGCATTACGGGTTTCGCGGGAAGCCAAAACTGAATTCGGTACTAATTCCCGTTTCCCATAAACTTCACCTTTACAAATCCATACTTTTATACCCAGCAAACCGTAAGTCGTCAATGCTTCTGCCTGTGCGTAATCGATGTCTGCACGAAAAGTGTGCAGTGGAATTCTACCTTCCTTAAAGATTTCGGCACGTGCCATTTCAGCTCCGTTCAAACGACCGGATATCAAAACTTTGATTCCCTCAGCCCCCATTCTCATGGTAGACTGAACAGCCATTTTGATAGCTCTACGGTATGCAACACGTCCTTCCAGCTGACGAGCGATGTTATTGCCTACGATAACGGCATCCAATTCAGGACGTTTAATTTCGAAGATATTAATTTGTACTTCCTTATCGGTAATTTTCTTAAGCTCTTCTTTTAACTTATCCACTTCCTGACCGCCTTTACCGATGATAATTCCCGGACGGGCGGTGTTAATGGTGATGGTAATCAGCTTAAGGGTCCTTTCGATAACAATCTTTGCGATTCCGGCTTTCGCTAAACGGGCGTTCAGGTATTTTCTGATCTTATAATCTTCTACCAGTTTATCGCCATATTTTTTGCCGCCGAACCAGTTAGAATCCCATCCACGGATGATTCCTAATCTATTGCTTATTGGATTAACTTTTTGTCCCATGCGATTTTATTCTTTTACAACATTTTCAACTGCTGTCTTGCTACCCAAGACGATAGTCACGTGATTTGATCTCTTGCGAATCCGGTGAGCTCTCCCCTGTGGGGCTGGTCTCAGTCTTTTCAGAATGCCAGCACCGTCAACGAAAATTTCTTTGACAAACAAAGAAGCATCTTCGATCCGTTTACCTTCATTCTTGGCACTCCAGTTGGCAATAGCCGAAAGCAAGAGTTTTTCCACTTTACGGGCAGCTTCACGAGGACAAAATTTAAGTATATCCAAAGCTCTCTGTACGTCCTTTCCACGTACCAAGTCTGCCACCAATCTCATTTTCTGAGGTGACGAAGGACAACCACGCAGGATCGCAAAAGCTTTCTCCTTTTTGGCCTCCTTTATCTGATTTGCTCTTATTCTTTTTCTTGCACCCATTTTAATACATCTTCATTGGTTCAACTTAATCACGCTTATTTTTTATTGGCGTGACCTCTAAAGGTACGTGTCGGTGCAAATTCTCCCAGTTTATGTCCCACCATATTTTCGGTGATATATACCGGAATAAATTTATTACCGTTATGTACAGCTACTGTATGGCCTACAAAATCCGGAGAAATCATAGAGTAGCGAGCCCAGGTTTTAACAACCGATTTTTTATTGGACTCATTCATTGCCAACACTCTCTTCTCCAGCTTCACATCTATAAAAGGGCCTTTTTTTAACGAACGACTCATAACATTACTATTTATCGGTTATTATTTCCTTTTTTCTACAATATACTTACTTGAAGCTTTCTTCGGTGCTCTGGTCTTATAACCCTTAGCCAACAAGCCCTTACGTGATCTTGGATGACCTCCTGAAGCGCGGCCTTCACCACCACCCATCGGGTGATCAACCGGGTTCATTACCACACCTCTCACTCTCGGACGACGGCCCAACCAACGGCTACGACCAGCCTTACCGGAACGTTCCAAAGCATGATCGGTATTGGACACCGTACCTACGGTAGCTTTACAGGTTACAAGCACCATACGGATTTCTCCGGAAGGTAACTTGATGGAAGCATATTTCCCTTCTCTGGCAACCAATTGAGCATAAGAACCAGCACTACGAGCCATCACAGCTCCCTGTCCCGGTCTCAATTCAATGTTATGAATAATTGTACCTAATGGGATTTCAGATAAGAAAAGAGCATTTCCTATTTCAGGAACAATTTCTTTTCCACTCACAACAGTCTGACCAACAGTCAAACCAATCGGAGCGATAATATAACGCTTTTCTCCGTCTGCATATACTAACAGAGCAATACGGGCGGTTCTGTTCGGGTCATACTCAATAGACGCTACTTTTGCAGGAATATTGTCTTTGTCCCGTTTGAAATCCACCACTCTGTATTTTTGTTTATGACCTCCACCTATATATCTCATTGTCATTTTACCGGTATTATTACGGCCACCGGTTTTTTTCACAGGTCTTAACAATGATTTCTCAGGTCTATCTGTAGTCACCTGTTCAAAGGTATTTACTACCTTATGTCTTTGACCAGGAGTTACAGGATTTAATTTTCTTACAGCCATGTTCTTTAAATATTGCTAAAAAAATCAATACTATCACCTTCTGCTAAAGTTACAATTGCTTTCTTGAATGCCGCAGTCCTTCCGGTAATTACACCGGCCTTGGTGTATCTGGACTTCACAGTGCCTTGATAGCGCTGAGTGTTCACAGCCTTTACCTTTACTCCGTACATTTCTTCAACTGCCTTCTTTATCTCTATCTTATTCGCATCTCTTGCTACGACAAAAGCCACCTTGTGTTCTTTGTCGGTCAACGCTGACATTTTTTCTGTCAGAATGGGCTTCATTATGATTTCCATCTCTTCTTTGATTAGTTAAGATTGAACATTTCATTCAGGCCCTTCACAGAACTCTCAACAAGCACCAGGTTTTTAGCCTTCATGATGTTGTAAGTGGCCAAGTCGTTGACTCTCTTAATTTCAACATTCTGTAAGTTGCGAGCCGATAACAATATATTCTCGTTTACGTCACTTAAAACCAACAACAGATTTCCTTGATTTACTTTCAAGTTGTTAACCAATTCCACAAACTGTTTTGTTTTCGGTGCTTCAAAGCTGAAATCTTCAATTACCGTCACGGCGTTTGCACTTGCTTTTACAGCCAGAGCTGATTTACGAGCCAATCTCTTCAGTTTCTTATTTAATTTGAAACGATAATCTCTGGGCACGGGTCCGAATACGCGTCCCCCTCCTCTGAATTGAGGATTCTTGATACTACCCGCACGTGCTCCTCCGGTACCTTTTTGTTTTTTCAGCTTTACAGTACTACCTGACACTTCATTCCTCTGCTTTGACTTATGGGTACCCTGCCGCTGATTGGCGAGATACTGTTTTACGTCAAGGTAGATGGCGTGTTCATTAGGCTCTATTCCAAAGATAGCGTCATTTAACTCTATCTTTCTGCCTGTTTCTTTTCCGGCAATGTTTAATACACTTAACTCCATTACTTCTCAATAATTACGAATGAACCTTTCGTTCCGGGAACGGATCCCTTCACCAACAACAAATTATTTTCAGGAATTACTTTCAAAACTTGCAAGTTTGCAACAGTAACTCTGTCACCTCCTGTTCTACCGGCCATCCTCATCCCTTTGAAAACACGTGAGGGGGTGGAGCAAGCTCCAATAGAACCCGGTGCTCTCTGGCGGTCGTCCTGACCATGGGTAGCTTCGCCGACACCACTGAATCCATGACGTTTCACAACGCCCTGAAATCCTTTTCCTTTAGAGGTACCGATGACATCCACAAAAGCTGTACCCTCGAACAAAGTAACATCAATTACATCTCCTAACTTGTGTTCAGTCTCAAATCCTGAAAACTCTACGAGCTTCCTTTTCGGAGTTGTGCCTGCCTTTTTAAAGTGTCCACTTAGCGGCTTCGTTGTGTGTTTTTCTTTCTTTTCTTCAAAACCCAACTGAAGTGCTTCGTAACCATCGGTCTCTGTTGTTTTAACCTGGGTTACGACACATGGACCGCACTCAATCACAGTGCATGGGATACTTTTCCCCTCAACACTGAATACGGAAGTCATTCCGACTTTTTTTCCAATTAAACCTGGCATTTTTCTTTTACTTTTTTAATAGGTTTTTTTTCTCTTAATAACGACATAAGGTATTCGCCGTTATCATACCTTAATCTCTACTTCAACACCACTTGGCAATTCAAGTTTCATCAGTGCGTCAATGGTACCTGCAGTAGAACTGTAGATATCAATGAGTCTTTTGAAAGTGCATACCAAAAATTGTTCCCGGCTCTTTTTATTTACGAAAGTAGAGCGGTTTACTGTAAAAATTCCCTTATGTGTCGGCAATGGAATAGGACCACTGACTACAGCTCCGGTAGCTTTTACCGTTTTAACAATTTTTTCTGCCGATTTGTCCACCAAGTTGTGATCGTAAGATTTCAACTTAATTCTGATTTTTTGGCTCATGTTTTTAGTTATGATTATGATTTCAGATTTGCGGCAGGAAATCCTCACCGCAAATCAACAATCGAAAATTCTTACACTAATTCTGTTCTCCCGTTATTTTTTTCTACCACTTCTTTGGCGATATTCTTCGGAACTTCGGCATAATGATCGAATTCCATAGAAGAACTAGCACGACCGGAAGATAATGTTCTCAAAACGGTTACATAACCGAACTGTTCCGACAGCGGTACTTTCGCATCGATTACACGGGCCCCTGTACGAGATTCCATCCCTTCCACCTGTCCGCGACGACGATTCAAGTCAGCAATAATATCTCCCATATAATCTTCCGGAGTGACCACTTCCAGCTTCATAATCGGTTCCAGCAATACCGGTCTGGCTTTCTGCGCAGCTTCTTTATAACCAATTTTGGCAGCCATCTCAAAGGAAAGAGCGTCGGAGTCTACCGGATGGAAAGATCCATCTATCAGTGTTACTTTCAGACTTTCCAGCGGATAACCGGCCAATACGCCGTTATTCATAGCTTCCTTAAAGCCTTTTTCAACAGAAGGTATAAATTCCTTCGGAATATTACCACCTTTCACTTCGTTGACAAAAGTCAGACCTTCCTTGCCCTCTTCCGCAGGTTCCATACGGAAAATAATATCGGCGAATTTACCGCGACCACCGGTTTGCTTCTTGAATACATGACGATGTTCCACCGGCTGAGTAATCGCTTCTTTATAAGCTACCTGAGGTGCTCCCTGGTTACATTCCACCTTAAACTCCCGTCTCAAACGATCCAAGATAATATCCAGGTGGAGCTCTCCCATACCGCTGATAACCGTCTGGCCGGAATCTTCATCCGTTTTTACCCGGAATGTCGGATCCTCTTCGGCCAATTTGGCCAAAGCCATTCCCAACTTATCAGTATCTTTCTGTGTCAAAGGTTCCACAGCAATTCCGATTACCGGATCGGGGAAAGTCATGCTTTCCAATACAATCGGTTTCTCTTCTGAACAAAGAGTATCTCCGGTACGGATATCTTTAAATCCTACGCAAGCACAAATATCTCCGGCTTCCAGTACCTCCTTCGGCATTTGCTTATTGGAATGCATCTGGAACAAACGGGAAATACGTTCTTTTTTATCGGTACGCGGATTGTATACATACGAACCGGCTTCTATTTTACCGGAATAAATCCGGGTATAACACAAACGTCCTACGAAAGGATCGGTTGCGATCTTAAAGGCCAATGCAGAAAGCGGAGCTTCGGGGTCTACCGGAAAATATACTTCTTCTCCCGTACGGGGATTTGTTCCCTTACTATTCGGGATATCCAGCGGATTCGGCAGATAAGCGATCACTGCATCCAGCAAATTCTGAACCCCTTTATTCTTAAAAGAAGAACCGCACATCACCGGACAGAAATCCATAGCAATCACCGCTTTCCGGATGACAGCCTTCAATTCTTCTACGGTAATCGCATCCGGATCTTCAAAGAAACGTTCCATCAAAGCTTCGTCTTGAACGGCAGCTGCTTCTACCAGCTTTTCTCTCCATTCCTGAGCTTCAGCCATGAGATCGGCAGGAATATCCTCTATCGTCGCATCCATCGCCCCATTCTCCCACAGATAAGCTTTCATTTCAACCAGGTCGATTACGCCTTTGAAATTCTCTTCTGCTCCAATCGGAAGCTCCAGGGGAATGGGATTAGCTCCTAATTTTTCTTTAATTTCACGGACAGCTTTGAAAAAATCAGCACCGGAACGGTCCATCTTGTTTACAAAAGCCAACCGGGGCACTCCATATTTATTTGCCTGACGCCATACTGTTTCGGACTGAGCTTCCACTCCTCCTACAGCACAGAACAACGCTACGGCACCGTCTAATACACGTAGAGAACGCTCCACTTCCACCGTGAAGTCAACGTGTCCCGGAGTATCAATAATATTAATTTTATAATCGTTATCCTGATATTTCCAATAACAGGTCGTTGCAGCCGAAGTAATGGTAATACCTCTTTCCTGTTCCTGTACCATCCAGTCCATAGTAGCCGTACCGTCATGGGTCTCGCCTATTTTATGGTTCACACCGGTAAAATACAGGATACGCTCTGTTGTAGTTGTCTTACCGGCATCAATGTGGGCCATGATACCGATATTTCTTGTATAATGTAAATCTCTCTTTGCCATTTATCTATCTCTCCTCATTAAAATCTGAAATGTGCAAAAGCACGGTTGGCCTCTGCCATACGGTGTGTATCTTCTTTCTTCTTGAAAGCTGCACCTTCTTCTTTATAAGCAGCCATGATTTCGGCAGCTAATTTTTCTGCCATATTTTTACCGCTTCTCTTACGAGAAAAGAAAATCATATTCTTCACAGAAATTGCTCTTTTTCTGTTGGGATTGATTTCCATCGGCACTTGGAAAGTAGCACCACCTACACGGCGACTCTTTACTTCCACCTGGGGAGTAATGTTCTCCAATGCTTGCTTCCAAACCTCCAAAGCGGTCTTTTCTTCTTTTTTAGCCATTTTCTCCTCAACGATGTCTAATGCATCATAGAAAATTCTAAAAGCGATGGTCTTTTTACCATCTATCATCAGGTCGTTTACAAACCTCGTCACCAGTACATCGTTGAATTTCGGGTCCGGTAACAGGATTCTTTTCTTGGGTTTTGTTTTTCTCATTTCCTTTAGTTTACGAATTGGTTCGATCAGCTGTCCGTTTGGTCTTCAATAGTTTCACAACTATTTACTCAACTTTCCGGGAACGCTTCATAAACAAATTCCTGTTAATCACTTTTTACTTTTTGCCTTTTGCTGCAGCCTGGCCTGGCTTCGGTCTCTTCGTACCGTACTTAGAACGTCCTTGTTTCCTTTCAGCAACACCAGCAGCATCCAATGTTCCACGTACCAAATGATAACGTACACCCGGCAGATCCTTCACACGTCCACCACGGATCATTACGATCGAGTGTTCCTGCAAATTGTGACCTTCTCCCGGAATATAAGCATTCACTTCTTTCCCGTTGGTTAATCTCACACGAGCTACCTTTCTCATCGCTGAGTTCGGCTTTTTCGGAGTCGTCGTGTAAACACGTACACAAACCCCACGTCTCTGCGGACATGCATCCAAAGCCGGAGCCTTGCTCTTGTCCACAATTTTCGTTCTTCCTTTTCTTACTAACTGTTGAATAGTAGGCATTACAATAGTTTTAATTAGTATACTTTTATTCAAAATGGAGTGCAAATGTACAGACCTTTTTCCTAACTACCAAACAATTATGACATTTTTTTGGAAAAAAGTAAAGAGCATCAGCGAATTAAATCCCTAAAGAGAAAAGCTGTTTTTTTGGAAAAAAAGGATTTTTCCTCTCTCAAAGCGAAAATATAACCGTAAAAAACAAAGAATTCAAGATAAAAATACAGGAAACAAATGTAATTTTGTCAGCAAAACTGCTATTTTTGCAGTATTTCATATATATTTCTAATTATTTATCCTTACTATGGAAGATTTACAAGCTATAAAGCAACGTTTTGAAATCATCGGAACCAATGAAGGATTGAACCGGGCGATCGACATCGCCCGTCAGGTAGCCCCGACTGATTTATCCGTTTTGATTACGGGCGAAAGCGGCGTCGGAAAAGAAATTTTTCCCCGTATCATTCATTTTTTCAGTAGCCGTAAGCATTCCCCTTATATTGCTGTGAATTGTGGAGCTATTCCGGAAGGCACCATTGATTCTGAATTATTCGGACATGAAAAAGGAGCTTTCACCGGAGCCTTATCGGATCGAAAAGGATATTTTGAAGTAACAGACGGAGGAACAATTTTTTTGGACGAAGTAGGAGAACTCCCCCTTTCCACCCAAGCTCGTTTACTCCGGGTACTGGAAACCGGTGAATTTATTCGGGTGGGTTCTTCCAAAGTCCAGAAAACCAATGTCAGGGTCATCGCTGCTACCAATCTGGATATTCCGCAAGCTGTTAAAAACGGAAAATTCCGGGAAGATCTTTATTACCGCTTAAATACCATACCTATATATATACCTCCTTTACGGGAAAGAAAAGAAGATATCCCGCTACTGTTCCGGAAATTTGCGGCAGACTTCGCAGAAAAATACCGGATGCCAGCCATCCGGCTTACCGAAGAAGCGATCCAGTTGCTGGAAGCTTACCGATGGCCTGGAAACATCCGGCAATTAAAAAACATTACCGAACAAATCTCCATTATCGAACAGGAAAGAACAGTAGATGCCTCCACTTTAAAAAAATATTTACCGGCAGAAAACACAGTATTACCTGTACTGACGGGCAATCACGATTCCTCGGAAAACAGTTTCGCCTCGGAAAGAGAAATTCTCTACAAGATTCTCTTCGATATGAAAAAAGACATGAACGATCTAAAACAACTCGTTTACGGGATGATCGAAAAAGAAGATCTTTCCACCGTGCCTACTCCTCCTCCCACTTCCCTGGTTATCCATCATCCCTATGAACAACCCCAAACTGATTTCTCCAATAAAACCGTCGCCAAACGTTCTGTTATAAGTCCGGAAGAACAAATTCAGGATACAGAAGCTCTGGTAGAAGAATCCTTCTCGATTGAAGAAAAAGAAAAAGAACTGATCATAAAAGCTTTGGAAAAAAACCATGGTAAACGTAAAATGGCCGCCAACGATTTGGGAATATCTGAAAGAACTCTCTACCGGAAATTAAAAGAATACAATATTGAAATTTAAAATTTCCGGAATCACATTTAACTTTCAGTTTTACAATAATTACTATCTTTGTATGTTATAAATTTATCTCTATGAAAACATTGAAAATACTGGTTTGTACTCTCGTTATCCTTCTTTTTTGCGATTCCTGTAAACTGGCCAGTGTCAAATATTCTATGACGGGAGCTTCTATTTCACCGGATGTAAAGACCTATTCCGTCGACTATTTTCCGAACCGTGCTCTATTGGTGGTTCCTTATCTGAGTACACTTTTCCGGGAAAAATTAACCGAGTACCTGCGGACAAAAACAAGCCTGAAAGAAATGACAGATAATAACGGAGATATTCGCTTTGAGGGAGAGATTGTAGGATATTATCAAAAACCTATCGACATTCAAAGGGATGAAATTGCCTCTTCGAATCGTCTTACCATAGAAATACGTGTAAAATATACGAATATCAAAGATGACAAATACGATTTCGACTCCCGGTTTTCTAATTACGAAGACTACAGTATAGATGTCGATTTCGATTCTGCAGAAGAAGGATTAATTACAAAGATCCTGGATAAAATTATTGAAGATATTTATAACAAAGCTTTAGTCAACTGGTAAAAATCAGACAGGAAACCGAGATACAATCAGGATACGCATAGATGAAAATGGATAAATGGATTGAATTCTTTTCTCATCCTGAAAAGATAAAGGAAGAGGATTTGACAGAGCTGGAAGCCCTGCTCAACCGTTATCCCTATTTCCAGGCGGCTCAAATTCTTTTTTTAAAAGTCCTTTACCTTTCGAAAAAGAATCGTTTCTCACCAGAATTAAAGCACAGAAGTATATATATTCCCAACCACAAACAATTTTACAAATATCTGAATAACTGGTCCGAGTTTAAAGAAGTTTTCGAAGCCTCCCCAGAAGGGACCGAAGAAAACACAACGGATACGATTTCTCCGGTAGAAGTACCTCTTTCTGCCGTTTCCCTTAAAAATGTCACAAGCACTTTTACTCAACCCATTGAGTTATTCCGAGAAGAAGAGAATCATGCAACTGCTCAAGTTTCCCAGCCGTCCGTTCCTGTTCCAGAGATTCATCCGCTTCCTCCTCACCCGGTAGAATCAGAAGATATTTTTCGCACTTACCGCTTAGAAGATATTTTTCCGGAAGAGGAAGCTCTTTCACTGGGAGAACTCGCCGGAGAACTGAAAAAGAAGAAAAAAACAGAAGAAGCCCCCCTTCCTTCCCCTCAGGACAAAACCTCAAAAACAGCCCTGATCGATAAATTCATATTAGAACAACCCACTATCCCCAAGGGGCAATTAGATATGGTAGACAATCGGGATCTATCGGAAGAGAGCGACCAGGAAAACGACGATCTTTTTTCAGAAACACTGGCTAAAATCTACATCAAACAGAAGTTATACGAAAAGGCGATTACAACTTATATAAAATTAAGTTTGAAATATCCGGAAAAAAGTGTTTACTTTGCAAACCGAATTGAAAAAATTAAAGATCAAATCAATAATAACGAGTAACTATGTATACTGCAATCTCAGTTTTAATTGTAATTATCTGTATCCTACTGATATTAATTGTGCTGGTGCAAAATTCGAAAGGCGGAGGATTGGCTTCATCATTTGCAGCTTCTAACCAAATTATGGGTGTGAGAAAAACAACAGATTTTCTGGAAAAAGCTACTTGGACATTGGCAGGCGCTATGTTATTATTATGTGTTATTGCTGCTTTAGCTATTCCCAGAGGGGAAATCGGCGGAAAATCGGCTATACAAGAACAAGTGCAAAAAGCACCCTCCAATCAGGTAATACCTCCTTTTACCACTCAACCACAAGGAGACCAGACACCAACAGGTAACGAAACCACACCGGCTGAAAATACACAAGAGTAAGTTCAAGTCGTGTCCTTTATAAAAAATGTCAGTATGTCAGTCATACTGACATTTTTTTGTCCTCCTGTCATTTAATAAATTTTCTGTAAAAAAGTATTATTCCGTTTCTTTTTATTTCATTTTCAATGATTTATCTTTTAACAACTTTTCTTTAAAAGAAAATAACTGCTTTTTGGCACAAAAAATGATAAAGGTGAAAGATGAAACATTACTGCGGGTGTTCCCGTTGTAACATTGCAGGATAAATGAAATTAATATATTATAAACTTTAAAAATTTTAAGATTATGGCACTCAAAACCGTTCTTAACAAAGTAATTGTTGAACCTGTAGAAGCAGAAACAAAAACTGCTAGTGGGATTATTATTCCGGATTCTGCTAAAGAAAAACCTCAGAAAGGAGTTGTAATTGCAACTGGTAAAGGTAAAAACGATGAACCGATGGAAATAAAAGCCGGTGATACCGTTTTATTCGGGAAATATTCCGGAACGGAAATCCATATCGACGACAAAAAATATTTAGTTATGAACCAATCCGATATTTTGGTTGTTCTTTAATTCAAGGTCCATACAAAAAAGACCCTTAAAAATTAAAACATTAAAAATAAAAACATTATGGCAAAAGAAATAAAATTCAATATTGAAGCTCGTGACCTGTTGAAGAAAGGTGTAGATGAACTGGCTAATGCAGTGAAAGTAACGCTTGGTCCGAAAGGCCGGAATGTAGTCATTGAAAAGAAATTCGGTGCCCCTCAGATTACCAAAGACGGGGTGACAGTAGCAAAAGAAATTGAATTATCTGATCCTTATGCAAATATCGGTGCCCAGATGGTGAAAGAAGTAGCCTCTAAAACCGGAGATGATGCAGGAGACGGAACCACCACTGCGACTGTTTTAGCGCAATCTATTATTAATGTAGGTTTGAAGAATGTAACTGCCGGCGCCAATCCGATGGAATTGAAGAGAGGTATTGACAAAGCCGTCGCTGCCGTTGTGAAGAGCCTGGAAGAACAAAAAGAAGAAGTAGGTGACAACTATGATAAAATACGTCAGGTAGGCCGTATTTCTGCCAACGGAGACGATACTATCGGGAATCTGATTGCTGAGGCTATGGAAAAAGTGAAGAAAGAAGGAGTGATTACCGTAGAAGAAGCCAAAGGCATGGAAACCGAAGTGAAAGTGGTAGAAGGTATGCAATTTGACCGGGGATACATTTCTCCCTACTTTGTCACCGACAGTGACAAAATGGTGGCAGAATTTGAGAATCCTTACATCTTACTTTACGACAAAAAAGTAAGTACGATGAAAGAATTACTGCCGATTCTGGAGCCGGTAGCTCAAGCCGGACGTGCCTTGATAATCGTTGCAGAAGACGTGGAAAGTGAAGCTTTAGCGACTTTGGTTGTAAATCGTCTGAGAGGTTCTTTGAAAATCGCCGCTGTAAAAGCTCCGGGTTTTGGAGACCGCCGGAAAGAAATGCTCGAAGATATCGCTATCCTGACAGGTGGTGTCGTCATTTCAGAAGAGAAAGGCTTGAAACTGGAAACCGCTACTGTTGAAATGTTAGGTAGAGCCGAAAAAGTAACAATTGATAAGGAAAACACTACTATTGTACACGGATTAGGCGACAAACAAGCTATTGCCGATCGGATTTCTCAAATCAAAAAATTGATTGAAAAATCGACTTCCGACTACGACAAAGAAAAATTACAGGAAAGACTTGCTAAATTGGCAGGGGGAGTAGCAGTATTGTATGTCGGTGCCGCTTCTGAAGTCGAAATGAAAGAAAAGAAAGACCGTGTAGACGATGCGTTAAGTGCTACGAGAGCTGCTATCGAGGAAGGTATTGTTGCCGGAGGCGGTGTTGCTTACATCCGGGCTCAGGCCGCTTTAGAAAACCTGAAAGGAGAAACAGAGGACGAAACGACAGGTATCGAAATTATCAAACGGGCCATTGAAGAGCCTTTGCGCCAGATTGCCTACAACGCCGGTGTAGAAGGGGCTGTTGTCGTAAATAAAGTACGGGAAGGGAAAGGAGATTTCGGTTACAATGCCCGGAAAGACATATACGAAGACCTGAAAAAGGCTGGAGTCATCGATCCGAAAAAAGTGACCCGTGTTGCTTTGGAAAATGCAGCTTCTATCGCCGGTATGTTCCTGACCACCGAGTGCGTATTAGTAGAAGAGAAAAAAGAAGAACCCGCTGCTCCTGCCATGGGCGGTGGCATGCCGGGGATGATGTAATCCTTTTCTCTCATTTTATAAAAGCCCCTCAAAAAGGGGCTTTTTTATTAGCTGATTTCTATCTTTCTTTACCGCTTTTTTATTTCAGTCACTTTTTCAAGTATTTTAATTTTCTACCCCATTTAAATATCGTAATATTTTCGTTTTTAAAGGGAGTTTTTTACTTTTACACTCGCAAATTTTAATTCGTTAACAAATACAACATGGATTACGGAATTTTCGATTTCCTGAAACTAATCGGTTCTTTGGGAGTTTTCTTGTACGGCATGAAATTAATGAGTGAGGCCTTACAGAAAGTAGCGGGAGATAAAATGCGGCATATTTTAGCAGCCATGACTTCCAACCGGGTGAAGGGAGTAATCACAGGTCTTCTTATCACCACTATCATCCAAAGTTCTTCCGCAACCACCGTAATGGTCGTCAGCTTCGTAAATGCCGGACTGTTAAATCTGGTAGAATCCATTGGAGTCATTATGGGGTCGAACGTAGGAACAACCGTCACGGCTTGGTTGATTTCTATTCTCGGTTTCAAGATAAGTATGGCGGAAGTTTCATTGCCCCTCATCGGTCTTTGTCTTCCGCTTTTATTTTCGAATAAACGTTCCCGTAAAAGCTGGGGAGAGTTGATTATCGGCTTCGGATTATTATTCATCGGTTTGGAATTTTTGAAAAACTCCATGCCCAATCTGAATGAAAATCCGGAAATCTTCACTTTTCTGCAAAACTATACCGATATGGGCTACGGTTCCTATATCCTGTTCATGCTTATCGGAACTGCTCTTACGATCCTGATACAATCCTCTTCAGCCACTATGGCCCTCACACTGGTCATGTGTGCAAACGGCTGGATCAGCTATGATATTGCCGCTTCCATGGTTTTAGGGGAAAATATCGGAACCACAATCACAGCCAATCTAGCCGCTATGGTCGCCAACACAACCGCTAAAAGAGCGGCCTTCGCCCATTTTCTGTTCAATGTATTTGGCGTGACATGGGTATTGGCTATCTTCCCGGTATTTTTGAAATGGATAGAAGAACTCAGCGTATTCGTGGGTATCGGAGATCCTTCTACCAATATAGAAGCAGTGCCCATGTCGCTCTCTTTATTTCATACCGTTTTCAACGTTTCCAACGTATTATTGCTCATTTGGTTTACAAAACTGATTGCCCGTTTAGTGACCAAAATTATTCCTACCCGGGAAAGCAACGAAGATGTATTCAAATTAAAACATATCAAAATCGGCCTACTTTCTACTCCCGATGCTTCGTTGTTTCAGGCCAAACAGGAAATTGCCTTATACGGTAAAAATACGCGGGATATGTTCCAGCAAGTAGCAGCCTCTCTGAATATGACGTCCAAGGATTTCGAAAAACAATTTGACAAATTGGTCAAACTGGAAGACGAAAGTGATAAAATTGAAGTCGAAATTGCAGATTATCTGACAAAAGTATCCGAATCCAAATTATCCACTGAAAACTCCCAACGGATCCGGGCCATGTTTAAAATAGTATCAGAAATCGAAAGCATTGCAGATTCCTCCCTCAACGTAGCGAAAGCAATGCTTCGTAAAATAGAACAAAATCAGACGTTTACGGAAGATCTGAATCACAAACTAAAAAGTATGTTTGCTTTGGTAGACGAGACTCTAGGAGTAATGTGCGACAATCTGACCATGGAGTATAAAGAAGTGAATGCGAAAAAAGCCTACGAACTGGAACACGCCATCAATGATTACCGTACCATTCTGAAGCAAGAACACCTCATCGCTATCGAAGAAAAACGGTATAATTATCCTACCGGAATTTTATATACAGATATGTTTTCTGAATGCGAAAAGATAGGAGATTATGCGATTAATGTGACCCAGGCGATTAAAGAAATCGGAACAGATAACTAAAGACAACCCATTCAGAGATTCCGTATTCAGACACAGCCCTTCTCCGCCCTCTGTATAACCTGTCGGTCGGGACAGAAAAACTCAGAGGAAAGAATAAAATTTCCGGCGAATGGATAGTAACCGATACGGAGTCCTTCTTCAATCAACCGGATAGTGAAATGATTAAAACACAGATAATATGGCACAGGAAGATATTTTCAAAAAATTAGTAGCACATTGTAAGGAATACGGTTATGTATTCCCTTCCTCCGATATATACGACGGTCTGGGAGCCGTATATGATTATGGGCAAAATGGGGTTGAACTCAAAAATAACATAAAAAAATATTGGTGGGAATCCATGGTACGTTTGCATGAAAATATTGTAGGCATTGACTCTGCTATTTTTATGCATCCGACGATCTGGAAAGCTTCCGGACATGTGGATGCCTTTAACGATCCGCTTATCGATAACAAAGATTCCAAAAAAAGATACAGGGCAGATGTGCTGATAGAAGATCATATTGCCAAATACGATGAAAAAATAGAAAAAGATGTGGAGAAAGCCCGGAAACGCTTCGGAGATAAGTTCGACGAAACTTTATTCCGGCAAACCAATCCACAGATTTTGGCTCATCTCGAAAAGCGCGAAGCTTTGCGGGAAAGTATGGCCAAGGCCCTGAATGCAAATGATCTGACAGCATTAAGGCAAATCATTATCGACAATAATATTGTATGTCCCATTTCCGGTACAGCCAATTGGACTGAAGTACGTCAATTCAATCTGATGTTTTCCACCGAAATGGGCTCAACGGCAGAAGGCACAAGCAAAATTTACCTGCGTCCTGAAACAGCTCAGGGTATTTTTGTCAATTTCTTAAACGTGCAAAAAACCGGCCGTATGAAGATTCCGTTTGGGATTGCACAAATTGGAAAAGCTTTCCGGAATGAAATTGTCGCCCGGCAATTTATTTTCCGGATGCGGGAATTCGAACAAATGGAAATGCAATTTTTTGTACGTCCCGGTACGGAACTCGAATGGTTTAAAAAATGGAGGGAAACCCGTATGAAATGGCATCAGTTGCTGGGCTTCGGAGCACAAAATTACCGTTTTCACGATCATGAAAAGTTAGCCCATTATGCAAATGCCGCCACCGATATCGAATACAAATTTCCTTTCGGATTCAAGGAAGTAGAAGGCATACATTCGCGTACCGATTTCGATTTATCCCAACACCAAAAATACTCCGGCAAGAAATTGCAGTATTTCGATACAGAGTTAAACGAATCTTACGTTCCTTATGTAATCGAAACTTCCATTGGAGTGGACCGTATGTTTCTGCAAATTATTTCTGCAGCTTATTGCGAGGAGGATCTGAGCAAAGACGGTAAACAAGATTCCCGCGTCGTTCTCAAATTACCGGCAGCATTAGCTCCGGTCAAAATGGCCGTCATGCCTTTGGTAAAAAAAGATGGCCTTCCCGAAAAAGCACAAGAAATCATGGATTTGCTCAAATACGATTTCAATTGCCAGTATGACGAAAAAGATTCCATCGGGAAACGCTACCGCCGGCAAGATGCCATTGGAACTCCGTTTTGCATCACGATAGATCACCAAACGCTACAAGACAATGCCGTTACCATACGTCATCGGGATACGATGGAACAAGAACGTATTCCCATTGCCCAATTGTACGACATCTTAAAAGAAAAAACAGATTTAGGAAATCTGCTCCGACAAATCGGTAAATAAAAACAGGTTTCGAAAAGTCCTTTTAAAGGAACAATGTCCCGTATTGGAAGCAGGACTTCCGGTTTCTCTGATAAATGCACTTTCGGTTCTGATGC
This sequence comes from Blastocystis sp. subtype 6, assembly GCA_000963415.1. Taxonomy (NCBI): domain Eukaryota; class Bigyra; order Opalinata; family Blastocystidae; genus Blastocystis; species Blastocystis sp. subtype 6. The sequence goes on along the minus strand of JZRM01000029.1, from coordinate 144,842 downwards.
ATTAACTTTCATCCGGAATCCCGTTCGTTTACCAAGGGAATAGTTTTCGGCTGAATATCCGGATATTTCCCTATAAGGACTTTTCGAAATTCTGATTTCGTACCTCTTCATCCCTTTCAACTTTTTCTATTCCTGTTCGTATATAGCTTGTAATGAAAATAAAAACGATTAATTGTACAAGCTATGAAAAAAATTTCCACACTTGTTGGGCTCACTTGTCTTCTTTCCATTTTCGGCATAGGGCTGAAAGCACAGAAAGTACAGGTAGCGTCGATATCTGAAAAAAAGGATTTGCACAATTTCTATACCATAATGAAAGAAGCATTTCCTTTAGCTTACAACGACCCGACCGCCCCGCGTTTCATCTTTTTTGACAACGACCGACGTTTTGTATTCGGAGTAGGAGGATATGTACAAGTAAACGGAGTTTATGACTTCAACGGCGTAGAAAGCTACGACTTCTTTACTACTTCTACAATCGCCCCGAAAGGCCATCAACCGGGCAGCAGCTACGGCATCACAGTAAACCAATCCCGTCTGTTCTTTAAATTAGTCGGTGACACAGATGTAGGACGGTTAGTTTCTTATATTGAGATGGAATTCCAAGGTCCCGACAATACTCCCCGTCTCAATCAGGCTTTTGTACAATTTAAAGGTTTTTTGATCGGAAAAGCATGGAGTACATTTTGTGATATGCCGGCTGTCCCGACCACTATCGATGAGGAAGGACCTTCCAGCGGTATCGAAGTCAGACAACCCCAAATCAGATATACCTATCAATTCAACAAAAACTGGCAGGCTTCTCTGGCTTTGGAATATGCTATTCCGGACTATACCAACCAAACGGATAACTATACAGCCAAAATACGGCAAAGAATCCCGGATATTCCTCTGGTTGCCAAATATTCCTTTAACAATGGAGGGCATTTACAAGCCGGTGCAATCCTCCGGAATATCTATTACAAAGACAACCTGACCGATAAAGACAAAATTGTTACCGGCTGGGGAACCACTCTTAGCGGGGATATTTACTTCACCAAAACAACCAGCTTTATGTTCCAAGGGGTTTATGGAAAAGCGATTGCCAACTACATCCAGGATATCAGCGCCCTGGGATATGACCTGATACCCAACCCCGACAAAAGCGGACGTTTAAAAGCTTCCTCCATGTGGGGATTTTTCGGCGCCATCCAACAGAACTGGCGTCCGAACTTATATTCTACCGTTGTTTACAGTTATGCCCGGATGGAAAACATCGGCAGTATGGCCCGTACGAATTACAAATTTGCCCAATATGCCGCTGCCAATCTGTTATGGAATTTTACGGAATACGGCACAACAGGGATAGAATATGTATTTGGAAGACGGAATAATTTTGACAAAAGTTATGGAAACGCCAACCGGATCAATATGATGGTACAATACCGATTCTAACAGCATTTTTGAAGTTGGAAAATAAAGATTGCTCATCCCACTAAAAGAAAAACCTCCGATTTTTCATTTATTTCAACATATCAATTGAAATCTTTTGAAACCGGAGGTTTTTTAATTCTCTTCCTAAACGGAACCGGAATCTATTTAAATTCACCCCACATAATGACATTGTTATCTTCTTCGCTTAATCCGGCTAATAAATTATCTATTTTCCGGAGCACCTCGGGCTTCAAGTCTTTTTTCTGCCTTATGTTTTCCAATTCCTCTTTCAAAACTATTGCCGGATAATTCTGAACAAATATTCCATTAACCAAATCGGATACGCTGACCTTCAACCCTCCCCAAAAATCATTTTCTACACGGAAATAACGGGCTGTTCCCCTCTCCTTATCCACTGCTATATATTTGTAATTATCCGTTACCATACCTCCTTTATAAGGAACGGCTTCCATTGTTTCCACATAATAATAATGAGAAAATTCCCCCAAGGAATGCATCGGTACCGCTGCAGTGCCAAAATCAACCGTAAAAGCCGGAATTAAACGATTATCTGTCATATTATAATAATATAAGGTATCCTGTTCGGGATGGAAAAATTGAAAAATATAAACCCCAAACTGATTATTTTGATAATTTCCGTATATTTCATTACTGTAATCCGGGGGAATCGCATAATTCTCCAGAGGTATTCCTCCCACTAATTTTCCCTCGAGTGTTTGCTGGAAAACAAAATATCCCTGCATCCCCTTAAAAGGAAGGGCTGCCGCAACCAACTTATCTTCCCGGACAAAAAACTTCCCTTTAGGCAAACCCGTAACCAACCGTACGGGTTCCAAAGCATTCCCCTCAAAATCAAACCGTAAAAGCCTACGGGTTTGCCAAGGTAAAAGATAAATCCGGTCGTTTTTTTCATCCAGTTGCATACAGTATAAATTCAGATATTCACCTGGTCCCCGGCCGATCTGTCCGATATTACGTAAAAATTTACCCCGCTTATCATATAACTTAAAAGGCTCCGACCCCCAAGGTTTAATCCCGATATAATTTTCAGAAATTACCACTTCTCCTCCTCCGATCAATGCCTCCTTGGCTGTATCCAGCTTCACAATATGCACCTCTTTTACCAACTCACTTAAAGGGATAACAACCGAATCTTTTACTTCATGATGCACACAAACATACAATTTATCTCCCTGCTGATCTATTTTCCGAACCCCTTTGTCGGAAAAGGTACAGTGACTTAGCAATATCGTACCCGATATAGCTCCCCAAATACAAATAGCAATCTTTTTCATAAGCTTGATTTTTAATAAAAACAAACTTACAAAAATAAACTAAATTTATAGTTATATATTCCCTTTTAATTGATCTTTTTCCAGAAAGTGCTGAGCCGTTATTTTATCTTTTTGTAATTGTAACCGCAATTCATCAATTGTATCGAATTTATGTTCGCCTCTTATCCGGGAAAGCAACTGGACTTTCATCTCTTTCCCGTAGAGATCTCCTTCAAAATCAAAAATATTCACTTCCAGGCGGATGATACCGGTTTGACTGACGGTTGGGCGGACTCCTACATTCAACATCCCATAATACACTTTTTCTTCCCACAAAACTCTTACTACATAACCTCCTACAGCCGGTAACAGTTTTCTCTCATCGTCTATTTTCAAATTAGCAGTAGGAAATCCGATCACTTTCTTCCCTATTTTATCTCCATGTACAACTGTTCCGGAAATAGTATAATCATAACCCAAAAATTCTTTCACTTTAGCGATATCACCCAGTTCCAAGGCCGTTCGTATTTTAGTCGAACTGATATTCACCTGATCGCAGGTATATACATTTTCCTGTTCGATATAAAAATGGTATTTCTCTGCTAATTCCTTCAAGGTGTCAAAATTTCCTTTTCTGTCCTTCCCGAAACGATGGTCATAACCTACAACCAGTCCTTTTATTCCCATTCTATCGACCAGAATATGTTTGACAAAATCGGAATAAGTATGCCCGGCCAATTCCTCGGTAAATTTTAATACAATCAAATGGTCTATTCCATAAAAAGAAAGAATTTGGATTTTTTCTTTCAAAGTCGTCAATATTCCCGGTCTTTTTTCCAAAGGATACAACACTTCCCGGGGATGGGGGTCAAAAGTAATAATGACTGTTTCCCCTTCCAGTTTTTCAGCGCATCGTTTCAATCCGTCTATTACTTGCCGATGTCCTTTGTGTACTCCGTCAAAACTTCCCATCGTGACCACAGGATTCACGATATGTATAGGAGCTAATCCGTAATGAACTTTCATCTATCAATAGTTTTTACAAAAATATAAAATAGTCGGCAGTTCACAAGTTAACTCTTTCTTCTATTTTAAGACTTTATACAGAAAAAGGACTACCTGAAAATCCAGATAGTCCCCTTCTTCATCCATTTTACAAAAGACTCAATTTATAATGCTGTTTATCCGCACTTAGAAGTTCCACAAGTCTTACAAATCAGACATCCTTCCTGATAAACAACAGGAGAACCGCAATTTTCACAGACCTCTCCGGCTGCTTCTGTCCCGTCAGGAACGTACTTTTTCAAAGCCCGTTCCACTCCATTTTTCCAGGTATTAATATTTTCACTATCGAATTCCATCGTACCGATTAAACCGATGATCTGATGAATCGGCATTCCATAACGCAACACCCCGGAAATCAATTTGGCATAATTCCAATATTCTTTATTGAATTTATAAGAAAGCCCTTCTACCGTTGTCTTAAAACCTCTTTTATTGGAAAACTGGAAGTCGTAACGGGAATTCCCCTCTTCATCATAATGTTTTACAATCTTTCCGGATACTACGGATTTGGGAAGCATAATTCCTTCTTCATCGTCTGCAATACCGGTAAAAATTTCATAAGGCCGTCCCTGGTATAAACCTACAAAAGCAATCCATTTTTCCTTATTATTTTGGAAGCGGACAACTTCAGCATCCAGTTCCATCGGACGTTTGGAAGGCATAGAGAATTGTTCCGGTCCTTTTTTCTCTTTGGCTGAAATCAATACACCTGCCCTGGATCCATCCCGATATACGGTACAACCTTTACAGCCACTTTTCCAAGCTTCAATATACAACTGTCCAACCAGCTCTTCCGTTACGTCTGAAGGCAGATTAACGGTTACACTGATCGAATGATCCACCCATTTCTGAATCATTCCCTGCATTCTCACCTTGGCCACCCAGTCGATATCATTCGAAGTAGCTTTATAATAAGGAGATTTTGCCACCAGTTGATCTATTTCTTCATCGGAATAATGCTTATTGATATCGAATCCTTTCACCTTCATCCATTCAGCAAACTTATGGTGAAAAACGATAAATTCCTCATAACTGTCGCCGGACTCATCCACAAAATCCACCCGAACATTCTGATCCCCCGGATTTACCTTTCTTCTTCGTTTATAAACCGGCATAAAAACAGGTTCAATACCCGATGTTGTCTGGGTCATTAAACTGGTAGTGCCGGTAGGAGCAATTGTCAGGCAGGCAATATTCCGGCGGCCATACCGCAACATTTCTTCATACATTTCCGGATCCGCTTCTTTTAGCCGCAAAATATAAGGATTATTCTCTTCCCGTTTAGCGTCAAAAATTTTAAAACTTCCTCTGTCTTTAGCTAAATGTACGGAAGAGCGATAAGCTTCTACCGCCAAAGTTTTTTGAATTTTCACGGCAAAATCAGTGGCTTCTTCACTTCCGTAACGATACCCTAAAGCAGCCAGCATATCTCCTTCCGCAGTAATTCCAACCCCCGTACGACGGCCTTCCTTGGCTTTTCTCCGGATTTTCTGCCACAGACGGATTTCCACCCCTTTGATCTCCTCATCTTCGGGGTCTGCATCAATTTTATCTAAAATAGTATCGATCTTTTCTAATTCCAGATCGATAATATCATCCATGATTCGCTGGGCAATAGCAACATGTGTTTTAAATAACTCAAAGTCAAAACGAGCCTTATCCGTAAAAGGATCCAACACATAGGAATACAGATTAATAGCCAATAAACGACAAGAATCGTAGGGACATAAGGGAATTTCCCCGCAGGGATTGGTTGAAACGGTACGATATCCTAAATCGGCATAGCAATCGGGTACGCTTTCCCGGATAATCGTATCCCAGAAAAGAATCCCCGGTTCAGCCGATTTCCAGGCATTGTGTACAATTTTATTCCACAATTGACGGGCATTAATCTCTTTTACATTCTTAGGGTTTTCTGAATAAACCGGATAGCTTTGAACATAGGATTTATCCTCTACAACAGCTTGCATAAATGCATCGTCAATCTTCACCGAGACATTGGCTCCCGTCACTTTTCCTTCCGTCATCTTCGCATCAATAAAGCTCTCTGAATCCGGATGATTGATGGATACACTCAACATCAAAGCTCCGCGACGCCCATCCTGAGCTACTTCCCGAGTAGAATTGGAATAACGCTCCATAAAAGGTACAATACCCGTCGACGTCAAAGCGGAATTCTTTACAGGAGATCCTTTCGGACGAATATGAGAAAGATCATGCCCTACTCCTCCCCGCCGTTTCATCAGCTGTACCTGTTCCTGATCTATTTTCATTACTCCTCCATAAGAATCAGAAGGACCATCGTGACCAATTACAAAACAATTCGACAAAGAGGCAATCTGAAAATCATTCCCTATACCCGTCATCGGTCCTCCCTGAGGAACAATGTATTTGAAATCCCTTAAAACTTCGAATATTTCATCCTCCGTCAGGGGATTTGCATACGTCTTCTCTATACGGGATATCTCTTTTGCTAAACGTCTATGCATATCATTCGGATTTTTTTCAAAAATATTTCCGAAAGAATCCTTCAACGCATATTTATTTACCCATACGCGTGCTGCCAGTTCGTCCCCTTTGAAATAGTCCAGAGAACTCTTAAACGCTTCTTCTTGAGTATAAGTCTTTTTTTTAGTTGCCACCTGCTCGTTCATAGTTGTATATTTAATAATATTTTTAGTTATAGCCTATGGAACAAAGGTATAAAAAGTTCTATTTCGTATAATAAAATAACGACATTTTTTTTGAAAGTTTTCTATTATTTTTTATAAGTATTTATTAATCATGAATATAACATTTTTTAACTACAAAAAAGTTTTCCAAAAAAAATATTTGGAATTTAAAAGTAAAACAAAAAATGGAATTCTTTATATGCAACAGTAAATATCCTATTCGTTGCAGATCAAGCCATTTGTCCTTGTTCTTTGCAACTTTAGGTAAACAAAAAGTAAATAAAAGAGGATTTAATAAAGATCTATAATTTCTTGGGGGATAAAAACGATCAACTTTTTTTCTTCGAAATCGATCCGTTTTATGTAGTCTTCAGAAAAAGGTAAAAGAATTTCTTTATCCCAAATAGCTATTGTAAAAACAACATTACCGGAATAATCGGCCACGTCCAGAAGCCGCCCCGTTCGGCCGCTCCTTTCATCTTCCACCTCAAATTCCTTCAAAGTCTCTATGTCGACATCAGCTTCACCGTCTTCTTCTATTTCCGGAAATAAATTTTTCGGAAGCAGTACTTCGTGTCCAATCAGGCGTTCTGCTTGTTCCAAAGTATCGACAAAATCAAATTTAACGATATAAGTATTACGGTTTCTCACCGATATTCCTTCATTTGCTATAAAAAAAGGAACCGGTGCTCCTTCCAAGGAAATAAACACCGGTTCCTCTGCATATTCTTCCAAAAGATCATTTTCGGTAAAAATTACAACTTCTCCTTGTAAATTATGGGATTTTATAATTTTCCCCACCGGAATACAATCTTCTGTTCGGATCATAGAACTATTATTCTGCAGCTGGAGCTTCAGGAGCAACTGTTTCAGCAGCCTCTTCTGCGGGAGCGGCGGCAGCTTCGGCAGCAGCTTCTTCTGCTTTCTTGGCAGCGGCAGCGGCTTCTGCTTCAGCCCGTTTTTTAGCTACAACTTCTTCTTTAGCAGCCCGAACTTTAGCTTCAGCTTCTAATCTTACTTTAGCAGCAGCATCCCCTTCCTGGGCTAATTTACTAATCTTTTCTTGGATTTTAGCTTCTTTTGATTTCATCCAGGCTTCAAACTTCGCTTCAGCAGCAGCTTCGTCAAAAGCACCTTTCTTTACTCCTTCCAACAGGTGTTTTTTCATCAAAACCCCTTTGTAGGATAAAATTCTTTTAGCTGTATCCGTCGGTTGAGCACCTACCATCAGCCAATACAAAGCTCTGTCAAAATTGAGATTGATAGCAGCCGGATTCGTATTCGGATCATATGTTCCTACTTTTTCAATATACCTGCCATCCCGTGGCGCTCTGCTATCAGCTATCACTACATGATAAAATGGACGTCCTTTCCGTCCGTGTCTCGCTAATCTGATTTTAGTTGACATTTTTCTAATTTTTAAATGAATACTTTCCTATACCCGATAGGAGCGGCAAAGATAAGGAAAAAAAAGAAAACAAAAAAGAGAATAAAAAAAGATTCCGGGAAAAGAAAAAAACACGGAAAAGCTCTTTTTTATTATCGGACTACTGCTTCCGGCCAGGAACAGAACAAGGGACTTCAAAGCAATCTTACAACATCAAAAGAAACTAATCAATAGCATAAGATTCAGTAATGTCACAATTCCTCCCAAAAAATATAAAATCCATTTTGTAGAAGTACGGTTTTTATATTTACCCATCACTTTTTCCGAGGAAGTGAGATACACCTGTAAAAAGATAGTAATCGGCAATTGGATACTCAGTATCATCTGAGAATAAATCAAACCCATAAAAGGATTCGAAACCACCATAATGATCAGCAATGCCGCTATCAAGGACAGCAACACTCCCCAACGGGAATGAGTATCCTGAATATCGTATGGTTCACGGTATATACCGGCAAAGATAGAGCCGGCAGCCATACCTGAAGTAATGGTAGAAGCCACTCCGGCAAATAATAAAGCCACGGCAAAAATCACAGCTGCATTATTCCCCAACAAAGGTTGTAAAAGGGTATTCGCTTGCTGCAATTCAGTTACAGTGGTTCCGTTCTTAAAAAAAGCAGCAGCAGCTAACAGAATCATAGCACTGTTAATGGCCCAACCAATCATCATGGATAAGAATGTATCGCAAAATTCATAACGCATCTGTTTGCGGATAATTTTGTCATCTTCCAGATTCCATTGCCGGCTTTGAATAACTTCAGAATGCAAAAATAAATTATGCGGCATCACCACAGCTCCCAATACACTCATGATCACTACCATAGACCCCTCCGGGAAAGAGGGGGTAACCCAAGCCCAAGCCGCTTCTCCCCATTCAATGTGTACCAAAGAAAGTTCGTAAATGAAAGATAAGCCGATAATGGAAACAAAAGCGATTATCCATCTCTCAATCACCCGGTAAGAATTCGTAAACAACAGGATGACGACAAAAATGGCAACGAGGATCGCCCCTATCCGTACCGGGATACGGAACAACATTTCCAAAGCAATAGCACCTCCCAAAATTTCAGCTAAAGAAGTGGAAATAGAAGCCCCCATGGCAGAAATCAAGGTCAGACGGGCATAACGAGGCTTCAAATAAGTCATAGCTGCTTCCGATAAACAAAGCCCTGTGGCAATCCCCAAATGCGCGACATTATGCTGTAAGATAATCAGCATAATAGTGGACAAAGATACCATCCATAAAAGAGCATAGCCATAATCCGCACCAGCTGCCAGATTTGACGCCCAATTCCCGGGATCGATAAACCCTACTGTCACCAATAATCCCGGACCTATGTATCTCAATATTTCCAACCCTCCAAAACGAGGACGGTGCCTAGCCGTTTCCAATGTTTTCCGAATATATTTAAACATACAATACGACTATTTTTTTATAAAAGTTCATTTCGTTATGTATCCTCCGCCCCTTTTTTCCCAACCAGACAAAGGGCCTATAAGTGGTTAAAATCAATTTTTCTCTCTTTTCCAAGGGTTTACCTCTAAAAATAAATCAGATAATAGCTCATGACAATCAGGCAAACGGTCAAAAAAGTCACCCCTTCATTTATCCGGACAGCCCGTGCGTAATCCCTTCGGCAAAGATTCCGGTTGTTTTCCCCTATATAGGGCTTTCTGATAAGTAAACCGTGGTAGAGATGTGCCCCCCCAAAACGACAATTGAGAATGCCTGCCATTGCCGCTTCCGGATAACCGGCATTCGGACTGGCATGTTTACTACCGTTGCGGAATACAAACCGTAATAATCCCCGGCGATGACTTATCAGAATCATCAACAAGGCCGTCAAACGAGCCGGCATATAATTCACCACATCGTCCAAACGGGCAGCCCAGCAACCGAAATCCCGGTAACGCTCATCCCGGTAGCCAATCATCGAATCCAACGTATTGATCATTTTATAAGTCATCATAGCAGGAACGCCTCCTAAAGCGTAATAAAACAGAGGTGCCACCACTCCATCACTTAAATTTTCCGCCATGGTTTCCAATACTGCCGTATAAATCTGTTTGGGAGATAAAGCAGAAGTATCCCGTCCCACAATCCACGACAGCCGCCGACGTCCGGCTTCCAGTCCCTGTTTTTCCAACGTATCAATAACCTCTCGTCCTTCCCGGATTAAACTCCGGTTCGCCAAACCGTAAAATACAAAAATAGTTGCTGCAAAACAATACCAACCTATTCCCCCATTTTTCAATCCTCCCATTATTCCCCCAAAAATTCCGGCTGTCAAAAGGGGTAATCCCAAAGCAACCAATGCTCCTTTTCCTTTCCGGCACTTTCCTTTGTTCAACGTTTTTTCAGCAAAAGCGATCGTATTTCCGAAAAGTACAACCAGATGAGGTAGTTTGCGCGGGTCTCCCAGCACCCAATCCAAACCATAACCTGCCACTAAAGGAATGATTACCTCATAAAAACTATTCTGCATACTTTTTCAATGCGTGGATTAACAATCGATTTTTATCTTCTGATAAGGTGTTTATCCGAAAATAATGAGCATCCAATCCCCTGAAATTAGAAGCATCCCGGATTAAAATTCCTTCTTTTAATAAGGTTTCTTTCAATTTACGGGAATCGTAATCCGTCCGGACCAGAAAAAAAGAAGTAGCGGAATCCAAAGGATAAAATCCCGGAATCGTAGCCAGTTCCGCAGCGAAAGCCCGTTGGCGTTCTTTCAATTTTCCGGCATCCGGCAAAAAATAACCGGCATGCTGTAACAAATATTTTCCCATTTCAATTGCTAAGGCATTGACCGACCACGGCTGTTTATAACAAGCGATAAATTCAATCAAACGCGCTTCTCCCAATAAATACCCTAATCGTAATCCGGGGATGGCAAAACTTTTCGTCATCGATCTTACGACCAATAAATTGGGATATTTTTCAATAAGGGGATAAGCCGACTGGGCCAGGGGAGCAAAATGAATAAAAGATTCGTCCACCACCAGCGTCATATCCGGATAATTTTCCAATAAAAACCGGATTTTCTCCTTTTCCCAGATCCGGCCATCCGGATTATTAGGATTACAGATAAACATCAATCCCGTATGTACAGGTATATTTTCTACTTCTTCACCAGAAAGAAAACAAATGTGATGGTCATATAAGGAAGAAGCGTCTTCATACTCTGCAAAAGAAGGTACGGGTATCACTGTATGGACACCGGCAAAAGCATGGGCGATCAGGTAAAACAATTCAGTGGCTCCATTTCCCACCAGGACGGATTCCGGAGCCAACCGATGTTCTGCTGCTACAATCGCCCGGAAAGATGCAGCATCCGGTTCTGGATAATGTAAAACAGCGTCCGCATTTTCATTCAATACCTGACGTAGAAGTTTTACATCTGTACCATACCAAACATTTGTAGAGAAATTGGCCTGAATTTTCTCTTCAAAACGATAAACATCATCCCCATGTCCGTGTATCATAACCGATTTTTAAATTCAATCTGATAAAAGAAGTATTCTGCATAATTGGCATTTCTGCCATTTCCATAGCCGTTTTTCCTTCCCAACAAGCCAGAATCGCCCGGTCGATTGCCCCATGCCCTACCGCTAATACCTGTCGGCCCGGATATTCCTTACAAACCCAAGCCATAAATTTCCGGGCCCTTCCCATTAAATTCTCCAAGGTCTCACATCCTTCCGGTAAACGTGTCCAATCAATAGCGGCTAATTTTCCTCCGGCGTATTTTCCCCAATCAATTTCCCGCAACAAAGCAACAGGCCTGGGCTCTAATCCCCGGCTGTCACCCACTATTTTCGCCGTATCATAGCTTCTCGCCAAATCACTGCAAACAATCGCATCCATTTTTTCCTCCTTTAATCTGTCAGCTAAATCCCTAGCCTGCTGAATGCCCAAGGGGGACAGGGTACCCGGCATATGTCCTTGCATAATTCCCTGTCTGTTCTCCAGCGTTTCCCCATGACGGGTCAGAATTAAATGGGTCGTTTGAATCATGATTTTTAATTTATCGGAGGCAAAGTTAACAAACATTTTAATTCAAATTCCAGAAATTTTCTTCGAAAGGTGTAAATATACGAGAAAGACTGGGAGGAACGATATTCAGTAACTGAAAGACATCCACCCGCAGCTCGCTGGTCAACACCTTTACAGCCCCAGGAAGAAAGAGAGTAATTAATGATTTTCGTTCTGTTCATCCCGGAAATATTCCGCCGCTTCTGTCAGAAAATATCCATTCTGTTGACACATTTACATTTTCACATTTAAACATTTTTACAATTCCACCAATTCTGAAATGATTTTATATCTTTACTACCTGAAAAATTCATTAAAAAAATGGGTAAAAAAATCATCCTCATTACAGGCGGACAACGATCCGGCAAGAGCAGTTATGCCCAGAAATTGGCTTTGCAATGGTCAAAAAATCCGGTATATCTAGCTACCTCGCGGGTATGGGACGAAGAGTATCGCGAAAGAATCCGAAGGCATCAAGAAGATCGCGGGCCGCAATGGACGAATATAGAAGAAGAGAAATACCTGAGCCGGCATTCGCTTCCCCAACGGGTAATTGTGATTGACTGTCTTACTTTGTGGAGTACCAATTTCTTTTTTGACTTGAATTCCGATATCGACTTATCTCTTTCTGCTCTAAAAACAGAATTTGATAAATTTACAGCCCAGGAAGCGACGTTTATTTTTGTAACGAACGAACTGGGGATGGGAGGAGTTGCCGACAATCTGCTCCAGCGTCGTTTTACAGATTTACAGGGATGGATGAATCAATATGTAGCTCAACAGGCAAATGAAGTCATATTTATGGTATCAGGTATTCCCGTAAAAATAAAAACATCCGTAGATTCCCAATAAAAGACGAATCCTGAATCTTAAAAACAAACATCATGCAAAAATTTAATATTCAATCTCCCGATACAGCTATTGTACCTCTTTTAATCGATAAAATCAACAATCTCACGAAACCGAAAGGCTCCTTAGGGCGTCTGGAAGAACTCGCCGTTCAGATCGGCAGAATACAACAAACGCTCTCCCCCGCACTTCACAAACCGCAGAATATTATTTTCGCAGCAGATCACGGCATCGTCAAAGAAGGGGTAAGTTTTTCGGCTCCGGAAGTAACAGCACAAGCCATTCCTAATTTTCTGAAAGGAGGAGCGGGTATTAATATGTTTTGCAGACAACACGGCTTTCTTTTAAAAATTGTTGATTGCGGTGTAAATTACGATTATAAAGACTTGCCTGGTTTGATTGACCGAAAAATCCGTAAAGGAACACGCAACTACCTATACGAAGCTGCCATGACGCCGGAAGAATTCGACCAGGCCATCGGCATCGGTGCAGAAATCACGGAACAAATTTACCGGGAAGGAACGAATATTCTCAGTTTTGGAGAAATGGGAATTGCCAACACATCCACTTCTTCTATCTGGATGCATTACCTCACAGGCATCCCTCTGGCACAATGTGTAGGAGCCGGAAGCGGACTGGACAATGCGGGAATACAACACAAATATAAGGTTCTAAAACAAGCGGTGGATCGTTACAAGGGCAGTGGGGAAGTTACCGACATTTTACGTTATTTTGGCGGTTATGAGATGGTGGCAGCTATAGGGGGTATGCTAAAAGCCGCCGAGCTGAAAATGGTAATTATCATAGATGGCTTCATCATGACAAATTGTATTTTAGCTGCCCGGCAATTTTATCCGGAAGTCTTAGATTATTGCATTTTTGGACATTGCGGAGATGAATACGGTCATAAAATGGTATTGGAATATTTAAATGCCCGTCCCTTGCTTTCTTTAGGCTTACGCTTGGGAGAAGGTACAGGCGCTATCTGCGCTTATCCCATTATTGATTCGGCAATCCGGATGATCAACGAAATGAATGATTTTAAAAAAGCGGCCGTTACCAAATATTTCGATTAAAAACATGAAAGGATTTCTGGCTTCACTGATGATGCTCACCCGCCTGCCTTTATGGAGAATCATAAAAGTAGATCCCCACTATTATTCGGATACCCTTAAATATTGGCCTTTAGTGGGATTCGTAACAGGTTTCACCACCCTAGGCACGTATTGGCTTGCATCTTTGTGTATGCCCCTTTTACCGGCTTCCGTTATCGCTATACTCTCCCGCCTTTTACTCACAGGAGCCTTACACGAAGATGGACTGGCAGATTTTCTGGATGGCTTCGGCGGAGGAAACAGTAAAGAGCAAATTTTAACCATTATGAAAGATTCTCACATCGGAAGTTATGGGACAATCGGGCTGATCCTCTATTTCCTGACCTATGTATCTTTTCTGGCTTCCTTCGACCCTTACCTCATTTTACCCGTCATTCTGGCCGCCGATGTATTATCCAAATTATGTGCTTCTATCATGATCGGTACTCTGGGTTATGTACGTAAAGCAGAAGAAAGTAAAACAAAATTAATTTACCGGAAAATTCATTGGGGAGAATACTTGTTTATAGCCTTTTTATGCCTGATTCCCTTTTTATTTTTAAGAGACCCCTTTTTTTTATTGGCTTTATTTCCTGCTGTATTTGTAACTATAGCACTCCGTATTTATCTGAAAAAAAAGATCGGGGGATATACCGGAGATTGTTGTGGAGCCAGTGTGCTGATTATCGAACAATCTTTCTATTTAGGCTGTATTATTATTTATTATTGGTAAGTCATGCAAGTTACACTTATCCGTCATACCTCCGTTGCTGTGGAAACGGGAACAATTTACGGCTTTACCGACGTGAGCGTAGCGAACTCCTTCCCGACAGAAGCCAGAGAAGTTGCACAAAATCTTGCCCAGGAACAGTTTGATGCGGTTTATAGCAGTCCTATGTCCCGCTGTACAAAATTATCCGCCTATTGTGGATATCCGCATCCTATCCTGGATGAACGGCTAAAAGAATTAAATTTTGGAAACTGGGAAATGCAAAACTGGGCCACTCTGCAAGACCCTCTCCTACAGGAATGGTATTCTAATTGGATTCACATTCCTGCAGGAGGAGGAGAAAGTTTTATGAATCAATACCAACGGGTAAGTCGTTTTTTGGATGAACTCAGGCAAAAACCTTTTCGTCATGTTTGCCTTTTTGTCCATAGTGGTACGATCCGTTGCGCCCATATTTATGCCGGAATGATTTCCTTTACAGAGGCTTTCAGCAAAGATATTCCTTATGGGGGCAGAAGTGATATACAAATATAAAATCCTCCTTCTCTTCTTTCCCTTATGCTGTCAATTCCGGCAAAACCTGTTTCAGCCATCTGTCAAGCCGTGCATCTGTTTTTTCCGGTTCATTGTCCTCGTCTAAAGGTAAACCGACAAATTGCCCCTTTTCAACGGCCCGGGACATAGTAAACGTATAGTGATCCGGCAAAGTTTTACCGACTAACAAGGCCCCATTTTTTCTCACCAAGTCCGCTAAATCCTGCATTCCATCGACAAAATTATTGGGATATTTTATATGATCTCCTAATCCGACCAAAGCGACACGCCGGCCTTCCAGATTTATTTTTTGTAAACCCGGTAAAAAAGCAGCCCACTCATCTGTTTCATCATTGTTCCAGGCATCTTTTCCCAAAGTAGAAGAAACCAGTATTAAGTTTTGATAATCCAAAAATTTCTCCGGACGGATCTCCTGAATATAAAACATATCTACCGCTTGATCTTTTATTCTTTGTTTGATCCGCTTTGCCACTTTATGCACATTCCCACCTGAAGGAGCATAAAATAATCCGATCCCCTTTAAATCGCGGCTCTTTTTATCTAATAGGTAATTTCCTTCCAAATCGGCTGTCAATTGGGGCTTTTCTTCTTTTTGATTGTCTTGCATAGTTCTGTATATTAAAGTTATAAAGTTAAAACATCCCGGATGAAGTATAAAGGTAAAAGAACTTTTAGGTCCTCCTCCTTCTGCTTTTTACATTTAAATTTATGAATATTCTCAAATCTGCTTTTTATAGAAAATATCCGTCATTTTAAAAGATTTAACTTACATTTCATACGACAATCCAATGAAAACGGTTGCAAAATTTTTCCCAAACAACAAGCCGGGAATCCGAAAAGACACTCTTCTTCTCGAAGAGATCTTTTCCAATTCCCGGCTTTATAAAACAGAAGATTTTCTTATTTTACTTGTACCGTATCGGCCGAATCAGAAAAAAAACGACTCATTCCTTTCTGCACTCCCTGGCTTACTCTTCCAAAGGTGAGGAGGATCAAAAGGATCAATATCCCCAACACGACCAGCATTCTTTTTTCCGAAGCACTGTACTCTCTCCACTTCTTCATACTAATTTTCTTTTTCTATTCTTATTCTTGCATCTACAGCTACAACCCCCGCTTTATTTCCCAATAAAGGATTTAAATCCATCTCGAATATTTCCGGTGCTATTTTCACCAATACCGAAATTCTGGCCACAGCTTCTGCAAATTTAGCTTCATTCACACCTTCCTGCCCTCTTACTCCCTGAATGATCTTATACGACTTCAGCTGCCGGATCATTTCCCGGGCTTCTGTACAAGAAAGAGGTGCTAAACCGGCCTTTACATCTTTGAGTACTTCAATAAAAATTCCTCCCAGACCACATAATACCATATGCCCGAATTTCTGCTCCCGTTTGGCCCCGATAAAGACTTCCGTTCCACTCAACTGCTGCGCCAGCATCACGGCATAGGTATCTTTAATTTGCATCATACGCCGGAATTCCCTCCGAACCGTTTGCTCGTCTTTCACATGTAAGACCACTCCGTTTACTTCCGATTTATGAACAGGACCCACCACTTTCATCACCAGCGGATAGCCGATTTCAGTAGCTAACCTCACACAATCTTCCTCCTGATCGGCCACCCCTTCTTTTGCCCTTTCAATTCCTGCCGCATCCAATAAACCGTGAATCTGTTCAGGGGCCAGATAACCGTTACCGGCCTGATCTATAATCGCCCGGATTTTTTGAACATTTACTGCCGGCAATACCGGATTTTCCGGTTGGGGAGCTGCTGTATGCCATACTTTGGCCAAAGCGTTCCCAAAAAGTACCTCATCCGGAAAGTAGACCCGCCCTTTGTCTGCAAAAGCCTTAATTTCTTCCTTTACGATCGTATACGAAGGGAATATGGGAAAAATCGGTTTACGAGCCGTTTTCATTTTCCGGTCCAGCATATCGTAAACATCAAAAACTGGAAATAAGCCGGGGCTTCCGAAAATGACCGCTATTCCGTCTACCGCATCAAAATCCCGCTCACAGGCATCTAAGATAATCCCTAACTGTTCCGCCGTTCCCGTTGCTAAAAAATCGATCGGATTCCCAACGGATGATCCATTAAATAACTGCTCTAACAATTGCAAGGCTTTCTCTCCCTCCAAGTGCGGAATCTCCATCCCTCCATTGGACAACGCATCCGTCAGCATAACAGCTGGTCCTCCCGCATGAGTCACGATCGCCATATTTTTTCCCTGTAAAGGAGGGTACATGAAAATTCCCGCTATCGTAGCCAGCTCATCCCTCCCATTACAACGGACGATACCGGCTTTCCGGAACAAAGCCTCCACCGCTACATCCGAGCTGGCCAAAGCCCCCGTATGGGAAGAAGCCGCACGGCTACCCGCCGCCGATCCTCCCGACTTTATAGCAGCAATGCGACAACCTTTCCGAATCAAAGAGGAAGCATGCTTCAATAATTTTTCAGGCTTAGCAATGCTTTCCACATATAATAATTTTACCCGGGAACTCTTTTCCGGGTCAAAAGATTCGTCTAAATACTCCAAAACTTCCTCTACTCCCAGCTGGGCCGAATTT
This sequence comes from Blastocystis sp. subtype 6, assembly GCA_000963415.1. Taxonomy (NCBI): domain Eukaryota; class Bigyra; order Opalinata; family Blastocystidae; genus Blastocystis; species Blastocystis sp. subtype 6. Next base: position 127,113 of record JZRM01000029.1, on the reverse strand, counting down.
CCTACTGAAAACACACTGGAAAATTTCACTCCCTTTTGCATACCGGCATCCATAATAAACAAAGCTGTAGCTCCGGAACCGGAAATCAAATCTACGCCACGAGGATCCAAGGCCGGAATAGGAGTTGTAAAAACACCATTGTAATGGGTTGTCAATACCCCAATGCAATTCGGACCGATTAAAGCCCCTCCGACTGAATTCACCGTATCTACAATTCTGGATTCCAAGGCTGCACCTTCCGCATTCTCCTCACTAAAACCGGCTGACAAAATAATAAAAGCCTTCGTTCCTTTTTGTTTTGCCAACACTTCAACAGCGTCCGGACAATATTTTGCCGCAATGGCCAATATAGCACAATCCACCTGTGGTAAATCGTCTACCTTCCGATAAGACTTTACACCTTGCACCTCATCCACTTTCGGATTGACGACATACAACCTGCCTTTAAAATCTCCATCCAATAAATTTCTCAACACTTTCCCTCCTGGTTTCTGGATGTCGTCTGACCCGCCGACGACTACTATGCCGGAAGGATTCAATAATTGTTCGTTGATCATATATTTTGTATTTTTTAATAAATATCCGTTTCCGGTTGACTCTTTCTTCACTACATGAATAATCTGTCGTTAAATCATTTACCTACTTACTAAATAAGTCAATGGACTTAAAGCAAACAAAGATATAATTACCCGTCTTAAAGTGCAAACGTTTGTACACAAAGAATTTTAGTTTTATTTCGATTTTTCCCCTCTTCCTTTATAAAAAAGTCAACAGATACAATCGCCTAGACCCACAAAAGCGATTTTAAAAATTCGGCTTTTCATATTCCAAAACAATCCTTACTTTTGTCATCAAATTCTATCTTATGAACGTCTTTAAATTTGGAGGTGCTTCTGTCCGGGATGCAGAAGGTGTGAGAAATCTCCTACAAATACTGAATACCCAAAAAACAAATCTGATCATTGTCGTATCGGCCATGGGTAAAATGACCGATGCCCTGGAAAAAGTATGCAATTATTATTTTCATAAGTCCGCAGAGGCTTGGACGGCCCTGGAAGACGTCAAAAACTTTCATCGGAATATCGTCTCTCAACTCTTCGGAGATCAGGAAAAAGAAATCTACACCCGTTTAGATACGCTCGTTCAGGAATTAGAAGAAATTCTCAACAGCGAACCCTCTTTGAGTTACGATTATGAATACGACCGTATTGTCTCTTTCGGAGAACTTTTCTCTTCCGCAATTGTCGAAGCTTATTTAAATAAACAAGGACGTAAAATAAAACTGATTGATATCCGCAAATGCCTGAAAACCGACGAAACCTATCGGAATGCGAACGTAAATATCGAACTTTCGAATCTTCTCTGTCATAAAACGTTTACTTTTCAGGATACTTTTATGTATCTTACCCAAGGATTTATTGCCGGAACCTCCACCAATCAAACAACTACATTGGGAAGGGAAGGTTCCGATTATACGGCAGCAATATTAGCTAATTTGTTAGACGCAGAAAACGTAACCATTTGGAAAGATGTACCGGGCATCATGAGCGCTGATCCCAAACTATATACAGATACAGAAGTCCTACCGAAATTGTCCTACCGGGAAGCAATAGAATTATCCAATTTCGGTGCAAAAGTCATACATCCTAAAACCATCAAACCTTTACAAAATAAAAAAATCCCTCTATTTGTAAAATCCTTTCTGCATAAAGAAGAACACGGCTCCGTTATCCGGGAATTGGAAGAGAAATTAAAATTACCCCCGATTTATATCAATAAAGATAATCAGCTTTTATTGACCCTTACTCCCCGCGATTTTTCTTTTATTGCAGAAGAAAAGTTGAGCCGCATTTTCGGAGCTTTAGCAAAATACCGCTTAAAATTAAATCTGATGCAAAACTCTGCTATCAGTTTTTCTTTCTGTATCGACAACAATGAAGCGATCTTCAACAGTTTTATCCATGAACTGAAAGACGAATATGAAGTCTTATATAATAAAAATGTACGCTTAATCACAATTCGTCATTATACAGAAGAAATTATTCACAAATTGATCGGAGATACCCCTACTCTAGTCGAGCAACGCAGCAGACTTACAGCGCGTTTTGTCGTGAGAAAAGAAGAATAAAAACGGAAGACGGACATTCAATATCTTTCCCTGTTATTTAAAATGGCAGAAACGGAAAAAAGAGAGGGTATTATATGATCTTCAATTAAAAATCATATATTTGCAACCTATTTGCAAAAATCATTTTTAATATAACGGGAACCGGTCATAAAATGACCTGTAGAAACATATACAAAGGATATCAGAAATTATAAAAATAGAGACACATGGAGAAAAAATTCCCTGAATATAAAAGTCTGGATCTTTCACAAGTGAACAAAGACATTTTAAAAACTTGGGAAGAAAACAAGACATTCGAAATGAGTTTGAAAACCCGGGAAGGACATCCCTCTTTCGTATTTTACGAAGGACCTCCTTCTGCAAACGGTATGCCGGGTATTCATCATGTAATGGCCAGGACAATTAAAGACGTGATCTGCCGTTATAAAACGCTTCAGGGATTTTATGTAGAGCGGAAAGCAGGTTGGGATACTCATGGCTTGCCCGTGGAATTGGGAGTAGAAAAGAAATTGGGCATCACCAAAGAAGCGATCGGAAAAAGTATCAGTGTAGCGGATTACAATAAGGAATGCCGGGAAGATGTTATGAAATTTACCCGCGAATGGGAAGAATTAACCCAGAAAATGGGGTATTGGGTAGACATGCATAATCCTTATATCACTTATGACAACCGTTATATCGAAACATTATGGTTCCTCCTTCAGAAACTTTACAACAAAGGTTTTCTGTATAAGGGTTATACCATCCAACCTTATTCCCCGGCTGCCGGTACCGGTTTAAGTACCCACGAATTGAACCAGCCGGGATGTTACCGGGATGTAAAAGATACAACCTGCGTGGCTCAATTTAAAATCGTACGAAACGAAGTATCGGAAAAATTATTCAAAGAAACCGATGCCGTACATTTTATCGCCTGGACCACTACGCCCTGGACCTTACCTTCCAATACGGCTTTAGCGGTAGGGCCTGCCATCCATTATCTGGTCGTAAAAACCTATAATCCATATACGTTTAATCCGGTTACCGTCGTACTGGCAAAAGATCGTTTCAATGCCTTTTTCAATCCGAAAGCGGCTGAAATTCCCCTGGAAGATTATCAGCCCGGAGAAAAACTGATCCCTTATAAAATAACCGGTGAATTCAAAGGTTCGGAATTGGAAGGCATCCGTTACGAGCAGCTTTTACCCTGGATGCGTCCGGAAGGAGATGCTTTCCGGGTTATCACAGGAGATTATGTCTCCACAGAAGACGGTACGGGTATCGTACACATTGCTCCGACTTTCGGTGCAGATGACGACCGGGTAGCTAAGATCGCCGGAATTGCACCGATGTTGCTGATTGACAAAGAGGGCAATAAACAACCTATGGTAGATAAACGGGGACGTTTTTATCTTCTGGAGGAGATAGAGCCCGACTTTTTAAAGACAAATGTCAATCAAACCTTATACCAGGAATATGCCGGACGTTTTGTCAAAAATGCTTACGATCCGAACCTGACGGAAGAAGATGCTACCCTGGACGTAGACCTCGCCGTCATGCTGAAAAAAGAAAACAAAGCTTTCAAGGTAGAAAAACACGTTCACAGTTACCCGCATTGCTGGCGTACCGATAAACCGGTATTGTATTATCCGCTGGATTCCTGGTTTATCCGCACTACAGCTGTAAAAGAGCGGATGCTGGAACTGAACCGTACTATCAATTGGAAACCGGCTAGCACAGGAGAAGGACGTTTCGGGAAGTGGCTGGAAAACCTGGTGGACTGGAATCTTTCCCGTTCCCGTTATTGGGGAACTCCTCTGCCGATCTGGGTCAGCGAAGACGGGAGCGAACAGAAATGCATCGGTTCCGTTAAAGAACTTATAGCGGAAATCGATAAGTCGGTGAAGGCCGGTTTTATGTCAGAAAACCCCTATAAGAATTTTACCGTCGGAGACAATTCTAAAGAAAACTACGATCAGATCGATCTGCACCGGCCATATGTTGATAATATCATCTTGGTTTCTTCCAAAGGAGAAAAAATGATCCGGGAAAAAGACCTGATCGACGTATGGTTTGATTCCGGGGCGATGCCTTATGCACAATTGCATTATCCTTTCGAACACCAGGCAGATATAGACGAACACCGTCGGTTTCCGGCAGATTTTATTGCAGAAGGAGTCGACCAGACGCGGGGATGGTTTTTTACGTTGCATGCCATCGCCACGATGGCTTTTGATTCCGTAGCATTCAAAAATATTATATCCAACGGGTTAGTGCTGGATGCGAAAGGCAATAAAATGTCCAAACGTCTGGGCAATGCCGTCGATCCTTTCACTACGATTGAACAATTCGGTTCGGATCCGCTCAGATGGTATATGATTACCAATTCTCAACCCTGGGATAATCTGAAATTCGATATTGCCGGAGTAGATGAGGTAAAACGGAAATTTTTTGGCACCTTATACAACACTTACGGATTTTTCGCCCTTTATGCCAATGTAGATCATTTTCATTATGCCGAGGCAGAAATAGCGATTAGCGAACGGCCGGAAATAGACCGCTGGATACTTTCCCTGCTCAATTCTTTAATCAAAGAAGTGACAGAAGCCTATGAAAAATACGAACCTACACGGGCAGGAAGAGCGATACAGGATTTTGTGATCGAAAATTTATCCAACTGGTACGTACGCCTGTCCCGGAAAAGATATTGGGGTGGAGAATATTCTACCGACAAAATCTCAGCGTACCAAACCCTTTATACTTGTTTGGAAACCGTTGCTTTATTAGCTGCGCCTATCGCACCTTTTTATATGGAGCAACTCTTTACAGACCTGAATAAAGTCAGCGGACATTATAAAAGCAGTGTACATTTGGCCCAGTTCCCGACAGCCAACGAGAGTTTAATCAACACTCAGCTGGAAGAACGCATGCAATTGGCACAACAGATTTCCTCCATGGTATTGGGGCTACGCCGGAAAGTACAAATCCGCGTCAGACAACCGCTGAGTAAACTGATGATTCCCCTTCTGAACGAAGACATGAAACACCAACTGGAAGCCGTGAAACACATCATACTTTCAGAAGTAAATGTAAAAGCAATTGAGTATATTACAGATACGAGCGGCGTTTTGATAAAGAAAATCAAACCCAATTTCAAAACCTTAGGACCGAAATACGGGAAATACATGAAACAGATTTCGGCCGCTATCGCCGGGATGAATCAAAATGATATCTTCCAGTTTGAGAAAAAAGGTGAATTTCAATTGCAATTCGACGATGAAACATTAACTTTGGGATTGGAAGATGTGGAAATTCTCTCAGAAGATATACCGGGTTGGTTAGTGGCCAACGAAGGAAAAGTGACAGTCGCTTTAGATATCAATATCACGAAAGAATTAAAAGAAGAAGGTATCGCCCGGGAATTCATCAACAGGATTCAAAACCTGAGAAAAGAAAGTAACTTTGATGTGACAGATAAAATCCGTTTATACATTGGAAAACATGCTCAGATCAACGAAGCTGTAGAGAATTTTTCAACCTATATTGCCAGTCAGGTGCTGGCCGAAAGCGTGAATCTAACGGATACCATAGATACAAATGCAAAAGAAGTCGAAATAGACGATATGACGACTTATATTAAAATTGAAAAAGTGTAACCTCCGGAGAAGAAGAAAAGTATAAGAATGACATTTTAATGACACCTTATAATTCTCTTTTTGGATAAAAATTCAAAAGCTATGGCAGAAAAAACCAGATATTCAGATGAGGAGCTGCAGGAATTTAAAGAAATAATTCTTGAAAAACTCAGTAAGGCCAAAAAAGACTATGAAACGTTGAAGGCCGTTATCTCCGGTAGTGATGGGAACGACATAGCCGACACTTCTCCTACGTTTAAAGTACTGGAAGAAGGTGCTTCGGTATTGTCCAAGGAAGAAGCAGGGCGGCTGGCTCAAAGACAGGCGAAGTTCATTTCTCATTTGGAAGCAGCATTAGTCAGAATCGAAAACAAAACATACGGCATCTGCCGGGTGACCGGAAAGCTGATTTCCAAAGAAAGATTACGGGCTGTTCCGCATGCCACTTTAAGCATGGAAGCCAAAGAAGGACAAGAATCTTGATCGCTTAGCGATTGAGATTCTAAATTTTCAATTATCAGGGATGAGCGTGCAAAAAAAACTGATTATTTTTATCATTGCTTTATTGGCAATAGATCAAGTGGTGAAAATCTGGATAAAAACCCACATGATGATCGGAGACGAATTCAATGTTTTCGGCGAGTGGTTTAAAATTCATTTCATCGAAAATAATGGAATGGCCTTCGGAATGGCGTCGGAGAGCGGAAAAACCGGTAAAACGCTTTTAAGTATTTTTCGGATCATTGCCGTCGCCGGAATTGGTTGGTATATACTGAAATTATTGAAAGAAAAAGCCCCTACCGGCGTAATCTTTTCTTTTGCACTTATTTTCTGCGGAGCCATCGGAAATATTATCGACAGTATGTTTTACGGTTTGCTGTTTAATGACAGTTACAGCCAGATAGCCTCTTTTCTGCCCGAAGGAGGTGGATATTCCCCGTTCTTACACGGAAGAGTCGTAGATATGCTCTATTTCCCTTTATACGAAGGTTTTTTACCCCACTGGATACCGATCTGGGGAGGCGATTATATTGTATTTTTCCGACCGATTTTTAATATAGCCGATTCTTATATTACAATAGGCGTTATCCTCTTAATTGTATTTTACCGTAAATTTTTTACCGGTAAAAAAGCTTAAACCCAGGATCTCTGTCTTTCAATAGACTTGCGTTCCCGAAAAGCAAACTTTATCCTTTCCGGACAACTTCTTAATTCGCTTGCCTTCAAGTTTTAGTTCATTGTTTTTTAGTTTTTAGTTTTTTTTCCGTAGGTTTGCAGCCGAAATTTTAATTATAAATTTGACGTAGACTATACGCAAAATATATAGCTGATTTAATACAAAGGCATGATTGAGAATCTGGTCATAGTGGAGTCCCCGGCAAAAGCCAAAACAATTGAGCGTTTTCTGGGTAGTAATTATACCGTTAAATCCAGTTTTGGGCACATCCGGGACTTGGAAAAAAAAGATCTCGGCATTGATATTGAAAATAATTTTCAACCTAAATACGAAATATCTGCCGACAAAAAAGCTGTCGTAAAGGAACTGAAAGCTTTAGCCAAAGAAGCTAAAACGGTATGGCTGGCCTCTGATGAGGACCGGGAAGGAGAAGCCATTGCCTGGCATCTCTTCGAAGCACTGAAATTAAAGCCAGAAAATACAAAGCGAATCGTCTTCCACGAAATCACGAAAGATGCGATCCTGCATGCTATTCAAAATCCCCGCAATATCGACCGTAACCTGGTAAACGCCCAGCAAGCCCGTCGGGTACTGGACCGGTTAGTAGGCTTCGAGGTCTCCCCCGTACTTTGGAAAAAGGTAAAACCTTCTCTGTCTGCCGGCCGGGTGCAATCCGTAGCCGTAAAACTAATCGTAGAACGGGAAAGAGAAATCAATGCTTTTAAAGAACAACAGTATTATAAAGTAAACGGAATTTTCGAAACCGCTGCAGAGCAAGCAGAATTCAAAGCAGATGTCGAAGAACGCTTCGATACCAAAGAACACACGCTGGAATTTCTGGAAATATGTAAAAAAGCGCAGTTTACTGTCAGTCAGGTAGAGACAAAACCTTCGGTTCGCAAACCCTCCCCTCCTTTTACCACCTCTACCTTACAACAGGAAGCTTCCCGAAAACTAGGATTTTCTGTTTCGCAGACGATGGCTGTAGCCCAAAAACTCTATGAGAGAGGATATATTACTTATATGCGAACGGACTCCGTAAACTTATCGGACCTCGCCATAAGAAGTGCAAAAGCAGTGATATGCCAGACATTGGGAGAGAGATATTCCAAATCAAGGCAGTTTACTACCCAGAGTAAGGGCGCCCAGGAAGCTCACGAAGCCATTCGTCCGACTTATATGGACAAAACCGCTATCGAAGGAGACAGAAATGAACAAGCCCTATACGAGTTAATCTACAAACGGATGCTTGCTTCCCAAATGGCTGATGCAGAATTAGAAAAGACAAACATCACTATCCGGGTATCCGGAAGCGAAATACCTTTTATGGCCAGCGGCGAAGTAGTCATTTTCGACGGATTTCTGCGTATGTACAGAGAATCGCATGACGACGAACACGACGATGAAAAAACGACCTTACTCCCGCAAATCAACAAAGGAAATGTCGTGAACCGTAAACTCATCACAGCTACCGAACAATATACCCAACACCCTCCCCGTTACACAGAAGCCAGTCTGGTAAAAAAAATGGAAACATTGGGGATCGGCCGTCCTTCTACTTACGCACCCACGATTACGACTATTCAAAACCGTGGCTATATTATCAAAGAATCGAGAGAAGGCGTCGAGAAACAAATCCAGCAACTGGAATTGAAAGAAGACAGTATTCAGGTATTTACGCTGAAAAAAACATTTGGTACTGAAAAGAAAAAATTATTCCCTTCCGATATGGGTATGGTGGTCACTGACTTTCTGGACAGCCATTTCCCCAATATTATGAATTACAATTTTACTGCTCAGGCAGAAGAAGCTCTGGATGATATCGCAGAAGGGGATATAGAATGGCAGAAAATGATCGGCCAGTTTTACAGTCCTTTCCACGACAATATTGAAAAAACGCTTAAAAATTCAGAGCGTAATACGGGAGCAAGAGTTTTGGGAACGGACCCGGTCAGCGGCGAAACGGTATCTGTACGGATCGGACGGTTCGGGCCTATGGCACAAATAGGCGAAGGAGAAAAGGTGCGCTATGCCGGGTTGCGCAAAGGCCAGCTAATGGAAACCCTCACTTTGGCAGAAGCCTTGGAGCTATTTAAATTCCCACGGAAACTCGGTATGTTTGAAGACAAAGAAGTCAGCGTCGGGATCGGCAGATTCGGCCCTTATATCAAACACAACAATTCTTTCGTTTCTCTGAAAAAAGGAGAGGATGACCCAGCCAGCATTTCCCTGGAGACTGCGATTCAACGAATCGAAGAAAAAAGGGAAAGCGATAAAAATAAACAAATCAAAGTATTTGCCAACGGCATCATGATCCTGAACGGTAGGTTCGGCCCTTATATCAGTTATGAAAAAAAGAATTTCAAAATACCCAAGACCTTGAAAGCGGAAGAGTTAACCCAAGAAGAATGTCAGACAATTATTGAAAAAGAAAATTCGAAAAAAACGACTTCTTCCAAAGTAAAATCCCGCACAACAAAAGCCTCAGCAAAAAGTAAAAAAACGAATACTAAAACAACTGTCAAGGCCACAAAAGCGAAAAAAACGAAAAAAGAAGATACGACTGATCGCTGATTTTTTATCCCTCCCGATAGAAAAACAGCATAGCGGTTTATCTTCTGTTCGTGGAGAAACAATTTAAAAGGACATTCCGAGAAATTAAGGTAAATATTTGCACAACATAAGGGTTTTGCCTATATTCGTACCCTCAAAAAATAGCGTAAAAATTAAAAAATCCAAAATAAATGGCAACATTACAAAACATCAGAAATCGTGGTGGATTACTTGTAAGTATTGTAATCGGTTTAGCACTTGTAGCTTTTATTGTCGGCGATGCATTGAGCTCAGGCGCAAGTATATTTAACCGTTCCCGCAACCAGGTGGGAGAAATTGCAGGCGAAGCCATATCGATTACCGACTTCCAGAACAAGGTAGATAAGAACGAAGAAATCGTCAAAATGATGAACGGGGTTTCTGCCCTAAATGATGAACAGCAATCTATGCTGAGAGAAAATACCTGGCAGCAAATGGTGATGGAACAAATTATGAACCAGGAGTATGAAGAGCTGGGTTTGGACGTAAGCAGTGAAGAATTATACGATATGTTGCTGGGAAGCAATATGAGCCCGACAATTCGCCAAATGTTTGCAGATCCGAATACAGGAACGGTGGATGTAAACCGTGCCCATGAAATTATCCGGCAACTCATTGCAGCTCCGGCGAATACTCCTCAGAAAAGGTATTGGTTGAACATGGAAGAACAAATTGCAACTTCCCGGAAACAGGAGAAATACAATGAACTGATGTCAAAAGCTTTGTATATTACGGACGAACAAGCTGAAGAAACAGCTAAAAACAATGCCGTAAAATCCGACATCAGTTATATTGTAAAAAATTATTCCAGTATAGACGATTCTACAGTCAAAGTAAGCGATAATGAGATAAAAGATTATTATAATTCCCATTCCAAACTTTTTGAGCAGCCGGAATCCAGAAAAATAGTATATGTCAATTTTGACATAGAAGCTTCTCCGGAAGACTATCAAGAAACAGAAAAGTGGGTAACTGATATGGTGAATGAATTTGCGGAAACCAAAAACCCGGCAGAATTTATTGAACTGTCTTCTTCCGATAAAAAATTTGACGCTTCTTATTTGAAGAAAGAAGAAATTGCGAACGATAGTTTGGCTGATTTTCTGTTTAGCGGCAATAAAGGAGTATTCGGACCGTATTTGGAAAAAAATGCATACCGGATCAGCCGTGCTTCCGATTTGAGAATGTTGCCGGATTCCGTAAGAGCCCGTCACATTTTGATCGTTCCGCAGAATAATGATCTTAAACAAGCTGAGATGCTCACCGACAGCCTGGTAAACTTATTGAAGAAAGGAGCTGATTTTGAAGTCTTAGCCAGACAATATTCTGCAGACCAGAATTCTGCCGTAAATGGAGGAGATTTGGGATGGTTCGGCCAGCGTATGATGGTACAACCGTTCAGTGACACCGTATTTTTTGCGAAACCGAAAACCACTAAAGTGGTAAAAACGCAATACGGCATTCATATCGTGCAGGTAACCGGACAATCAAAACCCGTACAAAAAGTACAAATTGCTACGATTGAGAAAGAGGTTATTCCTTCCCAGAAAACGACGAATAAAATTTATAACGAAGCTCGTAATTTCTCCAATAACATTCATACTTCTGCCGATTTTGACAAAAAAGTCAGCGAAGTGGGGCTGACCAAGCGAATCGCTACTCTTAACAAAAACGATAAGAGCATTGCCGGTATGGACAACGCCAGAGAATTGGTACGTCAAACCTACCTGACAAACAAAACCGGAAATGCCATTCTTACCAACGAGGGACTGAATATTTTCGAAACCGGCAATAAATATACCATTGCTGTCCTTACCGAAATTAACGAAGAAGGAATTGCTCCCTTGACAAGCGTAAAACCGCAAATTAAAAATATACTGATTCAGAAAAAGAAAGGAGAAATTCTGAAACAAGAATTAGAAAAATCTATCAGCGGCAGCGAAAGTTTACTTTCTGTAGCTCAGAAAGCAGGACTGGAAGTAAAAGAAGCTCCTGAAATTTCTTTCAATTCCTTCCAAATAGCCGGTGCAGGTATCGAACCGAAAGTAATTGCCACAGCCACTCAAATGGAAGAAGGAAAACTTTCAGCTCCTATAGCCGGTAACCAAGGAGTTTATGTGATTATGGTAAACAGCCGTACACAGGAAGAAGTTACTCCGGAACAAATAGCTCAGATGAAAAATGCTTTATTGCAGTCTAATTTATACAGGGCCAATTATCAAGCGATAGAAGCATTAATCAAAAATGCAGAAGTAAAAGATACCCGGTATAAATTCTACTAATTCACTATCCATACAAATTTATGTTTATTGCGGGCGAGATTTGAGATCTCGCCTGTTTTTTGTCCTACATATTTGTATGTTTCACAATTTTATAATACGTTTGCATAAATTTTGAGGTTGTCCTAAAAGCTAAAATTCTGACTTTTCAAAAGGGATGTGTTTTAGGAACGCAATCGGTGCAATGAGAGTTTCCTGTTCCTATGGGTTGATCAAAACAGGAAATTGTGCATCAAAAATCTGAAAAGCTTTGCCTATCAGGTTTGGAAAGTCGCTAACTGGCCCAAAGAGAATTTTTGGAACAACCTCAATAATAAAATTTTTATGAAAAAAAGAATTTTGGTGACAGGCGGGGCCGGCTTTATTGGTTCACATCTTTGTAAAAGATTATTGGAAGAGGAAAATGAAGTTTTGTGCCTGGACAATTATTTTACAGGAAAAAAAACAAATGTCTTACCCCTTTTAAAAAATCCTTATTTTGAACTCGTCCGGCACGACATCATGAATCCCTACTATGCAGAAGTAGACGAAATTTACAATTTAGCTTGTCCGGCTTCCCCTATTCACTATCAATACGATCCGATACGTACCATCAATACTTCCATATTGGGCGCCATAAATGTATCCGGTTTAGCTCACCGGGTAAAAGCCAAAGTATTGCAGGCTTCTACCAGCGAAGTATACGGAGATCCTAAAATTCATCCGCAACCGGAATCCTATTGGGGAAACGTCAATCCCATAGGATTGCGTTCCTGTTATGACGAAGGTAAAAGATGTGCGGAAACAATATTCATGGACTATCACAGACAATACAAGATAAAGTGTAAAATTATCCGTATCTTCAATACTTACGGTCCGAACATGCATCCGAAAGACGGGAGGGTTATTTCTAATTACATCGTACAAGCTCTTCAGGGAAAAGAGATTACCGTATACGGAACAGGCCAGCAAACCCGAAGTTTCCAATATGTAGACGATCTCCTGGAAGGAATGATCAGAATGATGGCTACAGAAGACAACTTTACCGGTCCTATTAATATCGGCAATCCAGGAGAATACACTATGCTGGAACTAGCGGAAGTAGTCTTACGGCTTACCGGTTCCCGTTCCAAGATCAAATTTCTGCCTCTTCCTCCGGACGATCCCGTTCAACGCAAACCGGATATTTGTCTGGCGAAAGAAAAATTAAATTGGGAACCTCGTATTGCCTTGGAAGATGGCTTAAAAGAAACCATTGCTTACTTCAAAAAGATCCTATGACCGGTCGTCACTGACGATAAAAAAGCAAGAGGTACAAAAGAAATTTCTTACATAAGGAATTCTTCCTATCCAGGGAGTCAATTTCCGAGGTTTCAACCCGAATTTTATTTCGTAATGCGGATTGATAAAATAAAACTTCCGGCGTTCTATTTTATAATGGTAACGCTTGAGAAATTTTTCGCAGCTTTCGATTGTAATCCCGCAACTTTTTATGGATAAAAGTTCCTCTACAGTTCCTCGTTCTTCTCCTCCCGCTTTCAATATACCTTTATACAGAAAACGCGGAAGTAAATGGAAAAATGGCAAATGGGACAAAAAACGACTTTTACAAATCTGTTGATGCCCTCCGAAAGGCATATGCCAGGCAGGAAAACCCAAAAATATAATTCCTCCCGGTCGTAAAAACTCTTTGATTAACTCAAAAAAACGAACTTTATCCGGAATATGCTCAATGACGTCATGCACCAGAATCAAATCGAAACTACCTTTCAAATGGGCTACGGTAAAAATATCGGCTGCAATTAATTCCACCCCGGGATAGCGGGCAGGATCCAACAAACGGGCCGCCTGTGCGATCCGCTCTTTTCCCAAATCGACTCCGGTAACCCGGCAACCTCTTTCTACAAAAGGCAATAAATTTCCTCCTACTCCGCAACCGATCTCCAGAACCTTCATTCCGGGCACGACCTTCCGGACTCCCTCCATAAAAGGCAATAAATATTTTTCCGTCGAATACGCTAATTCCTTAAAATACCGTTCCCCATCAACATGTCTCTCTTGCATACCCTTATTATATTAATCCATGACATCAAATCCCCAGCATTTTGAAACCCGGCTTATACCTTTTGCAATTCCTCGTAAATTGAAAAAATATTCTGAGTTAAATTCGTCCAGGAAAACTTCTGCTTCAATTTTTGCATCTCTGCCGTAAAAGCAGTTGCCCGGGAATTTTCATAAAAATCCACAATGGCCTCTGCAATTCTTTCACTCGTCGGCTCCACGACATAACCTGCTACTTTATCGGCAATAATTTCCGACAAACCGCCGACATTTGTTACCAACATGGGTTTATCGAAATAATAACCGACCTGAGTCACCCCGCTTTGAGTGGCCGATTTATAGGGTTGAACAACCAGATCAGCCGCACAAAAATAATTATTTATTTCCGAAGAGGGAATATAGGACGTATGTAAAACTAACCGATCCTCCAATTCATATTTATGGATCAGTTCCTGATAATAAGCTTCATTCCCATAATACTCCCCCGCCACAATCAATTTTACTTTTCCCGCCTGCAAGCGCTTATCGGCCATAGCTTCTAACAATAAATCCAGGCCTTTATAATTCCGGATAAAACCAAAAAATAAAAGATAACGGTACTCCGAAGACAGATTCAGGTGTGCCAACGCCTTCTCCCGGGAAATAATCTCCCCATAATGATCGTAAATAGGATGAGGAGCGTATCTTCTCACCGGTTCCCGGACAAACTTCTCTAAATCTTTATATACTTCCCGGGACATAGCAATAAAGCCATCTATTTTCCCCGTGAAATAACGGGTAAGTAAACGATCCCCGATTCGTTTTTCATGGGGAATAATATTGTCCGCTATACAAATTAATTGCGTATGGCGATTTTTACGGACAATCCGGCAAATCGTGCCTAAAGCCGGAGCCATAAAAGGCAACCAATACCTTACAATTAGTAAATCCGGTTGACATCTTCTCAGCTCTCTCCCTACCGAAAGCCAATTTATAGGATTCACAGAATTTACTTTCCGTACATTCGGAATATTTTCCGGAGCAGCATCGTCTGTGTATTGGGTTTTCCCGGGAAAAAGAAAATCCGGATACTGCAACTTAAAATTAAAAATGGTCACCTCATGTCCCTCCCGTATGAACTGAATGGCCAGTCTTTCATTCAAAGCAGCTATTCCTCCCCGGTAGGGATGAGCCGGACCCAATATAACTATTTTCATACCACCTCCATTCATTTAAAAATTTTCCTCCTGCCTCTCTCCGATTTATGTCATCTATTTTAACTCAGCTCTTCTCACGACTCCGTTTCCCGCCTTCTCTCCTCTATTTGATCCAGAAGGACACTATCAACTTCCAGATCAAATTTCCGTGCAAAAAGGAAATCCTCCCTAAGCTCACTTTGCCTGATTAAAGTTTCCCAATCCTTTACTGTAAAAATCCGGGGACTTTCTTTCCCTTCTCCCCAATCGATATACCTCAAATCACTGTTCCGGATATTCTTCGCAATTTCCGGAGCGGAACAGAGAATCGAGGGAAACATAATCTCGTCCGGGTTAGCAGTATACTGATGATATTTCCAGTAAGCCGGATGCGTCTCCAGATAGTCCAGTATATAATTTACACTACTCAACTTCAATCCCCACCAAAAACTTCCTCCAAAGGGTTTTATACCGGAAGGATGTTTCCTTTTGGTGAAAAAAAACCGAATGGCTTTAGGCAACATTGCCGGTTTATGACACAGCAAAACCAGGAAATGATAAAAATTCCGGAGCGTAAAAGCATAAGGCTCAATTTTAACCTGTTTTTTCCCCTCCGTTTTACTTAGCCCGATCCGGTAAGCCTCCAGTCTGTCCAAGCCTTTCCGCGGCCATATATCGGAAGGCAGGGAAAAATGAAACAAAAAATCAGTTGTCCGATGCGTTTCCAAAAACGCAGCAATATAACGATTCGACTTCAACGGATAGTCCTGCCCGCTTAACAAAATAACATGCCCCTCCTCTCCCTTCCTGCTGATTTCTCTCATGCAATTCAGTACGGCACTTACCTGAGAAATTGTCCCCCAAAGAATATCCACCCTTTCTGAAATAAAACATACATTCGGACGACTCAATTTTTCCTGAAAAGGGGAAATATCAGTTTTCCGATCCACATGAATGTAAAAATCCGTCTGTTCGGTTTCCAACTGTTCCACTAATCTGCACAGTTGTTCTGGATTTTTATGCACTAAAATAATATAATGTATCTTCATGCGGAATAAATAGAATTGGAACAAACTTCTTACAAAAGTAAGCTTAATTTAAGTTATATACCTAATTTCGTGCAGAAAATTGTTTTTCTTCCTCTCAGAGAAAAATTCCCGCATAATTATCATTATCTTCGCTTATTCAAAACCAATTCGTATGGATATCAGCATTTCCGTTATCATTTGTACTTACAACCGGGGACAACTTTTAAACCGTACTTTTGAAGCTTTGGTCCGGCAAACTTTACCGACCCATGAATTTGAAGTTATATTAATCAATAATAACAGCACCGACCAGACGGCAGAAATATGTCTGCATTTTCAGCAAACGCATCCTGAATTTCCTTTCCGCTATTTTAAAGAAAAACAGCAAGGCCTCTCTTATGCCCGCAACCGGGGAATTGAAGAATCCCATAGCGATCTCCTGGTATTTCTGGACGACGACGCTTTTGCTGAACCGGAATACCTTCAAAACATACAAATATTTTTCAAAACCCATCCGGATGCGGCAGCGGCGGGAGGACGCATTTATCCGGAATTCGAAACACAAAGGCCTCCATGGATGTCCCACTTTATGCTATCCTTAGCTTCCACCTTAAACCTGGGAGAGCATGTCCGTGTGTTTAAGAAAAAATACCCCATCGGGGCCAATATGATCCTAAGACGTTCCACAATCGAAAAATACGGAGATTTTGACGTGGCATTAGGCCGGCGGGGAAACAAACTGGAAGGAGCCGAAGAAAAAGACCTTTTCTACAGGATAAGAAGAAACGGAGAAAAAATATATTATATCCCCCAGGCGATTGTCTATCATTTTGTTTCGGATAAACGTCTGGAGTTTGACTATTTCAAACGCCAGGCGATCGGCATCGGATACAGTGAGAAAGTAAGGGCTAAACGCCATTCTTCCCGGGAATATTTAAAAAGCATCACTTTAGAAATAGGGAAATGGGGCGCCACCTTTCTGCTTTGTCTGGGATATATGTTCCGGCTGCGATTCCGGGCAGGTTGGAGACTCGTCATATTCAGATGGTATGTTTCCCGAGGCCTGTTCTTCACCTCTAAATTATAACCATCTATGGACGCCAGACCCCTTATTTCCGTTATTATCCCGGTTTACAACACCCCCCTGCCTTATCTCGACAGATGTGTACACTCCGTATTTGTACAAACATACGCCGAAAAAGAGATTATCCTTATCGACGACGGAAGTAAACCGGCCCTAAAACATAAACTACAGGAATTAAAGGAACAAGATAAACGCATTCAATTAATACAACAAACCAATCAAGGAGTAGTAGCCGCCCGTAAAAAAGGAATAGAGGCAGCAAAAGGAACCTATTTATTTTTTCTCGATGCAGACGATTACCTTCATCCCTTCTTTTTTACTCAACTAGTGAAAAAAGCCCTCCAAACAAAATCAGAAGTAGTCGTCAGCAATCACATCCGGGTTTTTGCCAACCGGGAAAAAAAACGGGGGAAAAATACATTTGATACACTTTCGCCCGAAACCTATATCAAGCTGCTGATTGAAACCCGGGATTTTTCCATTTGGGGAAAACTTTTCCACCGTTCTCTTTTTGAAAAAACACTGGATATGCCGGCAGAACTAAAAATAGGAGAAGATCTATATCTCTTACTTCAACTTCTCTTTTATGCCCAAAGCATTGCTGCGACAGATTTAGCGGGTTACTATTACCTGATTCAAGGAACGTCGGTCATGCATACCTACACTGCTGAAAAAGCCCTGAATAATCTTCTGGCTGCCCAATACATATCCCAACTTTTAGAAGCACATGCATTTGATCCGGAATACATTGCTGCCGTGAATCTTATCTTTCTGAAAGGTTCTTTTTTGTCCGGGAAACTAAAAAATCCCCGTCACCCTCTTATTCAACGAATTTATAAAAACTATTTTTCCATTGCCAGGAGCAATCGCTTTATCGGAAAAGCTGCAACATTTTATTTAATTCTCTTTAAAAAGCACCTCAATTTATCTCCTCTGACGGGCTATCTTTTGAATAAATTAAGCCAGAGAAAAGTATAACGTTATTCATACGCTCTCCCCTCCCTCTTTTAAACGATAAAACAATTTTTCCCATTGTTCCATAATTTTTTCCCTGGAAAAGCGTCCCGTACTATCGGCAGCTTCTCTGCCCATCGTCTCCCGTAATTCCCGGTCCTGTAATAAAAGAGATAATTTCCGAATAAATGCTTCCTCCTTCCCTTCTTCTATCAAAAAACCATTTCTGCCATCCTGAATGATCTCGCGCGGACCACATTGACAGGCATAGGCAACTACCGGCAAGCCACACGCCATAGCTTCAATCAGAACCATCGGCATTCCCTCAAAACGGGAAGTCATCACATATACCGAGCTTTTACAATATTCTTCCCGGATACCGGACACCGGTTGATGAATTTTTACGACATTTTCCAAACCGCTTTCCCGGATCCGTCGCATTAAGAACTCCTGCTCACTACCTTCCCCGAATATTTCTAAGGTCCAATCCGGAAAAGCAATTCTGATCTGCTTCCAAATAGCAATCAAACGATCATACCCTTTTTGGTAATCCAATCTTCCTACGGCTATTACTCTCTTTGCAGCCCAATTGGCATATTCCTCCCCCTTAAAGTCACAGGCATTGTGGATCACACAGATATTATCGGCTTTTCCCCACAACCGACGATCTTCTTCTGTCAACACCACAAACTTATCGTATTTCGAAGCCAGATATTTGTCTTTTTTCAACAACATCTTTTTGAGCAGAATACGCCAACCCACCGTATTTTGAAGCCGATAAAAACGGGAAAAATGAAATTCCAATACTTTTTTACTTCCATCTCTGATCTTATATAAAAAATCGGATTCCTTTTTAAACAAAGAAATAACAATGTCCGCCCGTAACTCCATTAATAATTTCTCCAATCTCTTCCGATGAAGCCGCTTTTTCTTTAAACGGGGAATGAGTTTATTTCCCGGATTATCCCGGTAGTTTATTCCCAAATCAAAGCACTTTATACGTTCAGAAATCGCATAAAAAGGCAGATCCCCTTTCTGGTCTGTCGTAATAATGACGACCTCTTCTTTGAAGACATCCGCCAGGTAATTGGCCTTATTTACCAGGACCCTTTCCATGCCTCCTGCTGTCGCCAGCGACTGTATACAATAGACAATCTTCATACGTTAACGGGAATGTAGTAATTTATTGATCATACAACGGATAAAATATAACAAACGGACAGCCCTTTCCCCCCCCAAATTAAATAAACACAAACGCTCCCTTTTTTTCCAATTGCCGGTTAAAACCAAAGGACGTATTTTTAACGCCCGGAGTTGTTCCAGAAAAATTTTCCGGTCGGGATAAAAAGCCGGAGAAATTAAACAGACAAGTAAAATATAGAATACTTCCGACATTTCCGTCCTCACTTTTTTCCGGAAATGTATTTCCCATTTTTCTTGCTCTGCACATGCTTTCAGCGTCTTTAAAACGAGCAGAATATCCTGCAATTTTTTCAGGTTCATCGTAGCTACCGCCGAAGCTGAATGCTGACGGTAGGCATAAAAAACAACCGGAACATACATCGCCTTCTGGGCAAATACAATCAAACGGGTGATAAAATCTTCATCTTCCAAAAAGGCAAGCTGTTCATTAAAAACAACTGACGACTGTTCCAGAAAATCCCGTTTTAACAAAAGTAACCAGCAATAAAAAGCACCCTGAAAAATGTTTTCATAAAATGTAAAGCCATTCATTAACTGACGGGCATAAGCTTTTCGTTGTTCAAACCGGAGGGAATCCCGCAAAAAACGGCCTTCCTGATCCACTTCTACCAACTCCCCCCTCACCACCTCTAATTGTTCGGCTTCTGCTACCGCTAATAACTGCCCTAAAGTAGCATCCATCAAATAATCATCTGCATCCATAAAATAAATATAGGTCCCCTTGGCTTTTTTCATCCCGTTATTCCGGGCAGCAGAAACCCCCTGATTCTTTTGGGCCATTATCTGTATATTGGAATGAAAGGCTGCCAAACGGCCGACTTGAATCAAGCTATCGTCCCGAGAACCGTCATCCACCACAATGACCTCAAAATCCTCCTCTTCCAGTCCTTGCCGATACAGAGACTGCAAACATGCTCCAATATAACGACCCGCATTATAAACAGGTATAATTACAGATAACCTCATAAGTCTTTTTTCTATAGTTCTTTCCAAACCCCATCCAGCAATTCCCGTTGCCGTTTTACGATTTCCCGGATCTCTGATTTTATCTTTTCCAAATGAGCAGATAAATACAACAGTTTTTCCCGGATTTCTGACACGATTTCTCCATTTTGCCAAATTCGTTCTTCCCCCGCTTCTACAATTAAATCTTCCCTTCCCAGACTTTCCCCAATCACTCCTTTGTATTTTACACTATAGGAAAGGCAAATAGCCGGAGTCCCCATCTGGAGAGCGGATACAGCCGGATGCATACGTCCTGTAAGCACATAGAGGCTATTGCCCAAAATAAAACGGGCCCGGGTCGGCAAAATTTTTTCTTTGACGACCACTATCTTAGACTTCAATCCGCAAGGAAGCAGCTTCCACAAATCCGCAATGTAGCCCGGCTCATCTCCATAGGGAGGAAAAGTATGAGCCAATAACACTATCTTTCGTTCGTCCGGACAATGTTCCTTTGCTATCATCTCCAGTATTTCCACAAAACGCTTCAGATAAAGGCCCCTATCCCGACAATAATAGCCATCGGCTTGCATGCCGGAAACAATAACAGTTATGTATTCACGGGCTACCAGCCGATAGCGGTCCAATATATTTGTTTCTATATTTTTATCCCCCTGTAAAGGCAAATTACACAAAGCGAGATCCGCTATTTGCCGGACAGACAACCCAAACTCCTGCCGTAAATAAGTAACAGTCCAGGGATCCCGCGCATAAACGGCCAAACGAGGCAATAAATATTTTATTCCCCAGCGGTTTAACTTCAGCTGAAACGGACCTATCGTCTGCCCCAAAAGCACAACTTGGGTGTGAAAAGAATTTTTCCATTTTTCCAAAATGTCAAAGAAAACCGCCTTTTTAAAATAATATTCCGAAAAATCATCCCCTCCCAAAGAAATGATCATATCAAACGCCTTACTATAGTTATTAAAAAATATACTTTTCCATTTCAACCATTTCTTCCACAAACCCGGAGGAGCTTTATGCCATTTTTCCTTCGCTTCATTGCGGAATTCAGACAAACAGATTCCCGGTCTTAATTCGGATAAAATTTGGGCCTTATCCGTATATTCATCCGGATAAAAATAAAATTCGACCTGCTCCGTTCCCCAACGCTCGGCCAGCCGTTGAATCGTTACCAGCCCCATCATGGCTGTCCCATAATTGTTCAAATTGGAAAAATGTTCGATCAATATCTTTTTTTTACTCATATCTTTTCCCCGATTTTAATAGACGGACAAGCTTTCGGATCAGTCTTTTCCATTTCCCCTGAGACACAGGTTTTACCATTTCTTCTATAAAAGGAATAAGCGGTTTTTCTTTCCAATGGGTAAAAAAATATTGCCGGTTCCGGGGTTCTGTAACTGATTTTTCCAAAGAAGGATTCCTTCTTACAACATACTCATAACGAGATTCTACTCCCTCACATTTGTCCTTGATCCTCTGAATAACTTCCTTTCCTTTTTCAGAATGGACAAAAACAGCCGAAATACCCCGGTCATCGTCCCATTCCGGTAAAACCTCCTCTATCCCCCAAAAATCCCCTAATGTGAGATCACTTCCACTGCGGAAGGATTTAACCGGGCAGGCATAACAGGAAGGGCGCAAATACAAATCCCCCAGAAACCCCCGCATAAAACTATTCTCTTTCCACGGCTCCGATATCCATTTTTTTATCCCGACCGAATTTTCTGTCGTCCCCTGAATTACAAAATTATAATTTTTCCATCCCTGTTCTTTGTTCCGAAAAGAAACCTCTTTCACCAAAGCCTCCTCTCCCACCGCTAACTTTTTCTCCAAAAGCTCCCGCAGATAGCTATCCCATATCCGGGGAGAAGGAACCCCATGGCAAATCACATCCAGAGTGATCAAATGTCCTTTTTCCTCCCCTAAATAATCCAATAAGCCCGCAATTTGACAAGGAGTGCCACTAAATAAAACACAGCGGCCCGCTTTTAAAAACTGTTCTGCCTGCCGGTAACTATTACCAATCTTACTTTGTACGTATTTACTCCCCAGAAAAGGAGGCAACCCCTGCAATTGCTCCGTATAATCATGCACAACTTCCCAGCGATCGTTTAAACGGGCACCGAAAACCACTCCTCCTTCCGTTAAAATCTCTGCAGCAACCAAACTAAAGATTCCCCCGGAAGAGCTCCGGGAACGAACTTCTTCATCCCGGTTTTTCATGGCATATACTTCCGGTTGCCGTCCTTCCTCTTTCGGAGAAAGGACAGGACAAACCCTTTCACAGAGATGACAATCGATACATAAGGAAACAGCCGTCTCCGGATACAAAAATCCCTCTTCATCCTCCTTCATCCGGATACAACTTTTCGGACAACGCTGCACACAGGCATGACAGCCGACACATTTCTTTTTATCTATCAATGAAATCATGACCTTCGATAACGGTAAAAAACTTTTTGTACAGGCGACCAGAATAAATTCCTTTCATAAGGATTCATGACAAATTTCCATACAACTATCCCATAGGACAAAATATACAAAAGAATTTTTACGCCCAGGGAAAACCAATTGTCCTCCCCATATAGATTACTTAAAAAAGCACTGACAATCGCCACAAGAACAATGGGAAAGGTCATACGAATAATTTCCTTCCAAAAAAAAGGAATATTCAAATGTATTTTTTTATAATAATAAATATTCATGACGAAGATATTTCCTACGATCAAAGCAAAGGATGTACCGAGGGCATATCCCACTCCCCCGTATTCTTTCGCCAGAGGTATACTTATCGCCAAACTGAGTAAAGCTATCACAATATAAACCAAGGAACGGAATTTCTGCTGATTACGGGCTTGCAAAATCGTGATTCCTAAATTTTGAATCAAAGGAATCGTCAAAGGAATCAGGATAATTAATCCGATCAAATAAGCATCTTTAAATCCCGGACCTACCCAAAGGTAAATAAAAGATTTCCCGAACAATACGAATCCGCTCAAAATTAAAGCCATCACCAAATACTGGATTCTTCCCAGTTTGACGAATAAATCCGAGATTTCAGAATCAGATTGTTTCTGAGTAACCATCTTCGTCAGTTTGGGAAGAAAAACGCCCGATACGGCCAAAGAAAAATTCATATAATAATTGGTAAGCTGCATCACAATTGCATACACAGCCGCCACCGTAGCCCCGGCAATAGAAGCCATTACAAAATTACCGGACCCCCAATAAATTTTATCGACAATTATTCCGATAAACACAAAAAAAGAATAATTGACAATTTCCCGGGTCAATCCCCATTCCAGTTTCTTAAAATAGAAACGGATATGCAACCGGAAAAAACAATACCAACAGTTTAAAAATAAGCAAAAAATATTCAAAACCGTAAACACCACCACCATAGCGACAGCCTTATAACCCATCAGCAAAAGCGGAATCATAATACAAGGCTGTAATACAATCCGGATAATATTTACCACTTTCTGGAATACAAAATTTTCATAGGCGATAATGATCGACCCAAATACCCCTAATGGAAAAGAAACCGCTACATTGAGTATCATGAGAAAAATCATGATCCGGGCTTCTTCGATTTCCTGTAAAGTCAGAGATTTTTCAAAAAATGAAGTGACATTGAAATAAAGCCCTAAGCCTGCCCCGAAGGCAAGTAAACCGATTAAACTGTACAGAATCAGAAACATTCCGAAAAGAGAATAAACCTTGTCTATCCGGCCTTGCGACTTAAAGCTTACCGTGTAACGCACAATCGCATTCCCAAATCCGAAATCCAATATTCCTAAAAAACCGGCTACATTGAAAACAGCGGCATACAACCCGTATTGGGACTGCCCCATGGTATTCATCATAAAAGGAGTATACAGTAATGTGATCACATTACTTAAAAGCAATGAAAAATAAGACAAAAAAGCACCTGCTTTCAACTGATTCACTTTCATACCGATTATTCCCCTTAAAACATTCCTGCAATTTTCTCCCACCTACTTCTGAAATATTCGTCATTTTTTTTAAAATCTCCTCCTTTTTCCACCTCCTATTTACACAAAAGTAGGAATTATTTGCTGAATCAGATATTTAATTTCTATTTTTGTTCATCTATTCATCTAATATCAATCAGGGTAGTGAAAAAAATCGATATAAAATCCATTTGGCCGTATGCCATTGCTATTGTATTATTCTTGGGCATCGCTTTGACATATTTCAGTCCTTTATTGGAAGGGAAAGTAATTAACCAGTCGGATATTTCTTCCTGGAAAGGAGCTTACGAAGAAATCCGCCAGTACGAAAGCCAAACCGGAGAAAATGCTTTATGGACAAATTCAATGTTCAGCGGTATGCCTGCCGTATCTATCGGCGGGGGAATACAATATACCGTCGTTCAGAAATTTTATAACCTTTTCTTTCCGTTGGCCCGCCCCGCCAACGATTTGTTCTTACTTTTGTTCGGGTTTTATCTTTTATTGCTGGCCTTCCGGGTCAATCCCTGGTTAAGTATAGTGGGAGCCATTGCCTTTGCATTTTGTTCTTATAATTTCGAAATTATTCAGGTAGGACACAGTACAAAAGTCAATACAATCGCCTTTGCACCGATGGTCTTTGCAGCATTGGTATATGCTTACCGGAATAATTATTTACTCGGATCAGCTTTATTCGGACTTGCTGTAGCCTTTGAGATCATGTCCGCACATCCGCAGATTACGTATTACCTGATTTTTATCCTGCTGGCTTATACCCTGGCACAATTTTACACGGCCTTAAAAGCCAAGACCTTACCTAAATTTATCAAAACCTCTGTCTTTTTGGCCGTTGCAGCATTCCTCGGGGCCGGAACAAATGTCAGCTATCTGTGGCCCACCTGGGAATACGGAAAGTATACGATGCGGGGAGGGTCGGAACTGAGTATGCAAAATTCTCCCCAGGCAACTGTCAACAAAGACGGATTAGACAAAGAATATGCTACATCCTGGAGTTATGGAATTGAAGAATCAGCCAATTTATTAATTCCGAATTTCAGGGGAGGCGCTTCCGGAGGACCTTTAGGTAAAAATTCGGAAACCTATAAAACCTTAAGCCGGGGAGGAGTAAGCAATGCCGATCAGATGATTAAGCAAATGCCCACTTATTGGGGCCCCCAAGCTTTTACCGCCGGACCGATGTATATGGGAGCGATCTCTATCTTTTTGTTCGTCCTCGGTCTTTTATTGGTAAAAGGACCTATGAAATGGTGGATAGCCGCTATTTCTGCCCTGGCTTTATTATTGGGATGGGGAAGGCATTTCCCTTTGGTATCCAATCTCTTCTTCGATTACGTGCCCCTTTACAATAAATTCCGGGTCCCCTCGATGATACTGGTTATTTTGCAGATTACCATTCCTCTTTTAGGTTTCTATTCCTTGAGTAAGGTTTTCAAAGGATGTTACGATAAAAAAACTTTTTCCAGAAATTTTAAAATAGCCCTGGGAATCACAGCTGGATTCTGCGCCCTCTTCCTGGTTTTCCCAGGAATTGCCGGTAGTTTTACCTCCCCTGCCGATGCCCAATATCCGGATTGGCTACAGAAAACATTGCCTGCGGACCGGGAAAGTCTGCTTCGGCACGACGCCTTCAGATCTCTGAGCTATATCGCACTGGGCGCTCTTACGGTATGGCTGGGTTATACTCAAAAACTCAAATTACCGTTGGCCATAGGCTGCCTCGGTCTATTGATACTAGCCGATATGTGGACCATCAATAAACGTTACCTGAACGATGAACATTTTGTCACACCCCGGGAATTCAACAATAATTTCGCTCTCCGCCCGGTAGACAAAGCCATATTGCAGGATGCTTCGGAAAGTTACAGGGTATTAGACTTAGCCGTGAATACGTTTAATGATTCCCATACCAGTTTCCACCACAAAACGATCGGAGGATACAGCGCCGTAAAATTACAGCGTTATCAGGATTTAATCGACTATCATATTTTACCTGAAATGCAGTCTTTTATAAAAGATTTGCAACAAAGCACTACCCTGGAAGATGTCGAAAATAGTCTGAACAAGCAGCATGTATTGAATATGCTAAATGCTAAATACATTGTTATTGATCCGAACTCAGCTCCGATTTTAAATCGCTCCGCCCTGGGAAATGCTTGGTTTGTAAACAACTACCAAATCGTAAACTCCCCGGATGAAGAAATTTTAAGCCTCAACAGGATAAATCCGAGGGAAACAGCTGTCATCGGAAAAGATTTTGCTGCTTCAGTTCAAGGAAAAACCTTCTCCCCCGATTCCACGGCAATAATAAAATTAGAGGAATATTCTCTCAACCGCCTGAAATACAAATCTCAGGCCACTACAGATCAATTGGCCGTGTTCAGTGAAATTTATTACCCTAAAGGCTGGGAAGTCAGTATAGACGGGCAACCTTCCGAGCTCTTCCGTACAGACTATATATTAAGGGGCATGATTGTTCCGGCCGGAGAACATACTATCACTTTTGAATACAAGCCTGCCTCCTACTATGAGGGAGCCGTTATCTCCCGTATATGTACCGGAATTTTGCTACTTCTCTTGGGAATAGCCGTTGTGCTGACAATAAAAAAGCGACGGGACACCCAGAAACAGACAAGGATAGCAGAGGCTTAAACCTTTGGGTTTTCTAAGAAAATTGATTTTGCATATTTTAAAAATTTGTAAGGCACCTTTACCTAGATGGCTGAATGTTTCTTATTTTAAAATGGATAGCGGTAATCAATAAATTCATCAAAGGGGAAATCAGGTTAAAAAAACAATAAGGCAAATAATCCAAGGTAGCCACTCCCAGGACTTTAGCCTGAGTCGCCCCGCAACTATTCCAAGGCACCAATACAGAAGTAACCGTAGCAGAATCCTCTAAGGCCCGGCTAAGTACTTCCGGCTTGAGTCCCTTTTCCTGATAAAGTTTTTGTAACATCTTCCCGGGAATGACAATCGCCAGATATTGGTCGCAAGCTGTGATATTAAAAAAGATACAGGTCAGCAGAGTCGAACCGACCAAAGAGGTCTGATTGACAATAAATTTTAAAAAGGTTTCTGTCACTTTCTTTAAAAAACCGCAGGCATCCATAACGCCCCCGAATGTCAAAGCCGTCAAAATCAGGAATACGGTATTCAACATTCCTTCCATCCCCCCTGTCGAAAGAAGTTTATCCACCTCCGTTAGCCCGGTTTCCAAATTCATTCCTCCAAAAACTGATTGCATCAATAACTGATATTTATTCTGAAAATGCTGAGTGGCCAACAGCTGATTCAGCAAATCCGACTGAAAGATACAAGCGAATAAAATGCCTAAAACAGTACCGGCCAACAGGACGGGAATAGGAGGCACTTTCTTGATAATAAGAAAAATCAAAAGCACAGGCACAAATAACAACCCTAGATTGGTATTAAAAGTAGCGGCAATTCCCTGTTTGATAAATCCTGTATTTATTTCCGAAGCATTGTTTACATAAAAAATACCGATTATTCCAAAAATCAGAAGGGTAAGTAGAAAAGTAGGTCCCGTCGTGTACACCAAATAACGGATATGGGTAAAAACATCCGTCCCCGCAACGGCAGGTGCCAGATTGGTAGTATCTGAAAGCGGCGACATTTTATCACCGAAATAAGCACCTGAAATAACCGCCCCTGCCACCAGACCGGCAGGAAAATGAAAAGCATTCCCGATCCCAATAATCGCCACTCCGATGGTTGCAATAGTGGACCAGGAACTGCCGGTAGCCAGAGAAACAATACCGCATAACACAACGGAAGCCAACAGGAAATAAGCAGGATGCATAATATCCACACCATAGTAAATCATCAGGGGAATCACCCCGCTGATCATCCAACTCCCACTCAGCGCTCCGATTAAGAACAAAATCAATATCGAAGGCATTGCAGCATGTATCGTATGCAAAATCTTTTCCTGCATGCTTGCCCAACGTACCCCATTTCTCCACCCGATCATTCCTCCGATGGTTGCTGCAATGATCAAAGCCGTCTGATTGGCTCCCCCCAAAGTTTCATCGAAATACATCACATTGAAAAACAACAGCACGATTAAAACAATCACCGGGATAAGGGATTGTAAAAATGTTGGATTCTTTGAAACTGTCATTCAGATCACTTAAAATATAAAAATACTGACAAGGCCGGTCCTTAAGGCTGTCTTTAAAATTTACTAAAACACAAATATTTACAACGCCAGATGACGCACAAACCCATTTTATCAAAAAGGCAAAGTTATAATAATTTCGTTTTCTCCCACAGGGACAACAGTTCCACTCGCTATAAAAAAGAGTATTTTAAGTATTTATAAATTTTATTCCGAATTTAAACCCTAACTTTGCAAACACAACCCCCATAGAATGACCAAACAATTCGGAAGGGGTTTTATTTACAGCTAACATTCAGTGAAACATTCTTATATGGAAAGAAGGGATTTTGAAATTATGGCTCCGGTAGGTTCTTACGAATCTTTATCTGCGGCTTTGCAAGGAGGAGCGGATTCTGTCTATTTTGGAGTAGAAGGTTTAAATATGCGGGCCCGTTCTTCTGCTAATTTTACCTTGGACGACTTACAACATATTGTGCAGCTTTGCAACAAGAAAAAAGTCAAAACCTACCTGACGGTCAATACCATCCTCTACAATACGGAACTGCAAAAAATGCATGAAGTGATAGATTGTGCTAAAAAAGCCGGTGTCACAGCCATCATTGCTTCCGATATTGCAGCTATCCTTTATGCCCGCTCCATAGGGGTAGAAGTCCATATCAGTACCCAATGCAATATCACGAATTACGAGGCTCTCCGGTTTTATGCGCAATATGCGGATGTTGTCGTGTTAGCCCGCGAAATGGATATGAACCAGGTAGCAGACATCCACCGCAGAATTCAGGCCGAAAACTTACGAGGTCCTCACGGAAAATTAATACGCATCGAAATGTTTGCCCACGGTGCCCTTTGTATGGCCGTATCCGGAAAATGTTACCTCAGTCTGCACGAGAAAAATGCTTCAGCCAACCGGGGAGCATGTTTTCAAATTTGCCGCAGAGCCTATACCGTAAAAGACAAAGAGGAAGAAATCGAACTGGAAATCGACAATGAATACATCATGTCACCCAAAGATCTGTGCACAATCGGTTTTCTGAATAAAATGATCGAGGCAGGAGTGAGAGTTTTCAAACTGGAAGGCCGCGCCCGGCCGGCAGAATATGTGCTTACGGTATGCCGTTGCTATAATGAGGCCTTAAATGCCTGTCTTCAGGGAAGCTATACAACTGAAAAAATCCAAGCCTGGAAAACCCAACTGTCCACCGTTTTCAACCGCGGATTCTGGGATGGCTATTATTTGGGAAAACGCTTAGGGGAATGGAGCGAAGTATACGGTTCAAAAGCCACCCGGAAAAAGATAGCCTTGGGGAAAGTGACGAATTATTTTTCCAATTTAAAAGTGGGAGAATTTAAATTGGAATCTGCAGATTTACAGAAAAATGACGAAATACTCATCACAGGAGAAACGACAGGAGTGCTGGAAATGAAGGTACCCGAAATGCGGGTAGACCTGATCCCGGTGGAAAAAATAGAAAAAGGAACCTTATTCTCCATGCCCGTTCCCCGGAAGGTACGCCGCGGAGACAAATTATACAAATGGGTTGAAACCACTCCGGACCTTATGCAATAATACTTTTATAAGTACAACATTAAAATTGCTGATACACTTCAGAAATGTGATAAGCTGGAATCAAGGAGTTTACAAAATTCCCACATCCGTCGGAGGACTTATTCTTCAAAAACCGATACGATTTCCAGAAGAATGTCAGTTTCCTTCAAAAGTATTTATTCCACTCCTTATCCGGCCTTACGAATGTTTTTTCTGAAAAAACGCGAAAAAGAAGAAGCAGATTTGGATAACTTAAAAATTTAGTTATATTTTTGGGGTATTCAATCTCTGTTTGAAAGAGGGAATACCCATCCAGAAAAAGTAACAGATGAGGAAGGATCCCCACAGAAATGCCTGGGAAACCTCTGCCGGAAAGAAATAGACTAATTTGAAAAAAATGAAAGAATTAACCAGAGCCGAAGAACAGATTATGCAAGTCTTATGGGACTTGGAAAAAGCTTTCGTAAAAGAAATCCGGGATAAATTACCGGAACCCAAACCTGCCTATAATACCGTCTCTACGATTGTCCGCATTTTACAGGACAAAGGATTTGTCAGTCATGAAGCCTTCGGAAAAAGTCATCGCTATTTTCCCCTGGTGGACAAAGAAACGTACACCCATAAATTTATGCGGAATTTTGTAGGCAATTATTTCGATAACTCTTTTTCCCGGATGATCTCTTTCTTTGCTAAAAAAGAAGATATTAACTTACAGGAATTAGAAGAAATTCTGCAAAACATTAAAGAGCATTCACAAGATTAATTTCTTATTATGGCATTTGTTTCCTATATCGTAAAATCGGGAATTATACTGATTGTCTTATTGATTTATTACGAAATAGTATTGAAAAGGCAAACGTCTTTCAAATTGAACAGATTTTATTTGCTGGGTTCATTATTATTTGCAGCAGGAATACCTTTTATACATATTTCATATCCGTTTTTTAAAGAGGTTTCTCCCATCAATATCCTTTCTTCCCCGGTGACAAATGTCCTGATTGACGGAGAGATAAGCGTAATTCCCCAGACCGGTGTCGGATGGGGACAGTATTTCATTTATTTCTATTTATGCGGAGTAATTATTTTTTCGATTCGTTATTTCCATTTTTGGTATCATATTTTTAAGCTGTTTTCCATTTTACCCCACAAAAAAATCCGGGGCTTACACATTTACCTGCTTTCTTCAACCATTCCGACTTTTTCTCTATTCCACCATCTCTTTTTTAATCCCCAAGGATTGGATAAAAAGAACCGACGGAAAATTTTCGAACACGAAAAAATTCATATCCGGCAATGGCATAGCCTGGATATACAAATAAGCGAAATCATCTGTATTTTCAACTGGTTTAATCCGCTTGTCTGGATTTTCAAACGTTATATAATACAAAATCACGAATATATTGCAGATCAACAGGTCGTGCAGCAATTTCAGGCAAGCGGTTACCTGCAATTACTTGTCTACCAAACGCTGAAGGGAAATACTTCCTTCCGGAATTATTTTTCCTGCTCAAATTTAAAGAAAAGGGTAAAGATGATTACTCACGCTAAACCCGAGAAATCTAAATATTGGAATTATATTCCGGTTTTCCTGATAAGTAGTGTTTTATTCTTTTGCTCTACTTCTATCGCTATCGGAACTTCAGAATCTCCGGCAACCGATCTTTCTTCCTCTCTCCCTGTTGTAAAAGATCAGATAGCTCCGGCTTCTCTTCCGTTGCAAACCGGAGAAACGAAGGATACAGAAGCTGTTTTTCCGCCGGGAAATGTCAGGAACTGGATTAACCAACATATAAAATATCCGGTAGAGGCCATAGAAAAAAAATTACAGGGCACTGTTATTGTTGCCTTTACTATAGATGAAGCAGGAAAAAAGCAAAACGTCAGCATCTCACAAAGTTTAGCTCCATCGCTGGATGCCGAAGCGCTAAGACTTGTTCAAAGCATGCCGGACTGGAAACCCGCCGTTAAAGACGGGAAAAGGGTTAGTTCCTCTTTTGCTATCCCCATTCATTTCCGGCTTTCCCCGACACAATCTTCCGAAAC
The DNA here is from genome assembly GCA_000963415.1 of Blastocystis sp. subtype 6. Lineage (NCBI taxonomy): Eukaryota > Bigyra > Opalinata > Blastocystidae > Blastocystis > Blastocystis sp. subtype 6. The sequence continues at coordinate 95,148 of JZRM01000029.1, read as the reverse complement.
CTCTGTTCCAGAAAAAAAAGCCCTCTCCAAAGCAGAAGAAATGCCCCGATTCGGGGAAGATGTGACACAATGGATAAACAAACATATCCGATACCCAGCCGAAGCACAAGCTGCCGGCTACAAAAGCAAAGTGTACGTTCATTTTATAGTAGATAAAAACGGAGATGTCAAAGAGGTAGAATTAACCCATAAAAGCCCCCATGAAGTACTCAATCAGGAAGCGATTCGGGTTATAAAATCTATGCCTAGATGGGAAAGTCCGGGAAAAGTAGAAGGCAAACCCGTAAATGTATCCTATACTCTTCCCATTAACTTTCTCAATAACTCCCCCGGGTATCCCGATGGAAAAGGATAAAACGAATTTTCCATTGTGAAAAAAATTTCTATCTTTGTTTGGCTAGGCGAAGAAATTCGTCTATTTCAAAACTGTCTTTTTAGCTCCTTATTTTAAGGAGGTTAAAATTTATAGATATCAATTCATCATAATTAATAGAACAAACCTATGAACGAGGAAGTAAAATTATTCATGGATGATGCCAAAGAGCAAATGGAAAATGCGTTAAATCATCTGGAAAATGAACTGGCCAAGATCAGAGCCGGCAGAGCGAATCCCAAAATCCTGAACGATGTGTTGGTCGAATATTACGGTACGCCGACTCCCCTGGCTCAGGTTGCGAATATTACTTCACCCGATCCCCGCACGATCACCGTACAGCCTTGGGAAAGACAGATGATCAGCCCCATCGAAAAGGCAATTCGGAATGCAAATCTCGGTTTTAATCCCGATAATAACGGGGAACTGATCCGTATCAACGTTCCTCCTTTAACCGAAGAACGCAGAAAAGACCTGGTAAAACAATCCCGCACCATCGGCGAAACCGCCAAAGTAAGTATACGCAATGCCCGACGGGATGCCATCGATCAGTTTAAAAAAATGACGAAAGAAGGTTTACCGGAAGATGCAGCCAAAGATGCAGAAGCAGATGTACAAAAATTGACAGATGCTTACAGCAAAAAGATTGAGGATATGCTGGCTATGAAAGAAAAAGATATTATGACAATTTAATCTCCCGGAAAACTCTGAATAAGTATCCCATTAAACATAGAAAGGATGGTCCAAAAAGTTAAAATTTCGATTTTTCGGACCATCCTTTTTATTTTTGATAAATCAGCTTGGCTTTTTCGAGATCAGCCGGCGTATCTATACCGATTGATTCGTGTTCTGTTATTTTTACAGCAATATGATAACCATTTTCCAGCCATCTCAACTGTTCCAGGGATTCTGCTTTCTCCAATCTTCCCGGTAATAAAGCCGTAATCTCTTTCAACACCTCCGGACGGTAAGCGTACATACCTACATGTTTATAAAAAGCAGTCTCTGCAAACCAATCCTGTGTTTCCACACCTCTGCAATACGGTATAGGGGAACGGGAAAAATACAAGGCCTTTCCGCCACCGGAAAACACCACTTTCACTTTGTTCGGATCAAAAATATCCGTATTGTTGTCAAATTGTTTAGCTAATGTGGCTATTTGTATCTCCGGATCTTCAAAACAATTCGCCAGAGCCCGAATTTGTTCAGGCAATATAAAGGGTTCATCTCCTTGAACATTGATGACCACATCGTAAGAAAAATCCCGTTCGCTGACGATTTTACAATAAGCCTCAAAACACCGGTCCGTACCACTTCGGTGAGCGGCAGCAGTCATGACCGCCTGTCCGCCAAAAGCCATAACCTTCCTATATATCCGATCATCATCCGTCGCCACAAACACATCTGAGCTAACCTTTGCAGCTTTCTCGACCACATGCTGTATAACCGGTTTCCCCCCGATTTCAGCCAAAGGCTTACCGGGAAAACGGGTAGAAGCATAACGGGCAGGAATAATTATCAACAACTTCATCATCTTTATTTCTGAACTTCCTTTGTTTCGCGTATGTCCTTTTTTACCATCTGGCATTTCCCATCGAAAAACACACCCTCTTCTATCGACAAAACAGAAGAGAGAATATCTCCGACAATCCGGGCCGGAGCTTTTAAGGTCACGGCAGCTTCCGCCGTGATATTTCCGATCACCACCCCTATCACATCAACATTGACACATTCTATATCTCCTTCTATCTTTGCTGTATTTCCCACTACTAGCCGGCCGGAAGTGTGGATTTTTCCTTTAATTGTCCCATCTATCCGGATATCGTTTTTGGTCTTAATATCCCCGACAATATGAGTACCCTCACAAATCAAGTTTACAGCATTACTGTTTGGTTCTTTCCCCATATTCTTCTATTTTTATATTTACATTTCCCTATTTTCCGGCTTTACTGCCCTTGTTTTTCAAAAGTCGGCCACAGGCTTTCCTCGCAGGCTTCCCGGTTCTTCCTATTTGACAGTTCTGTCTTGCAGTTTCAATCCCTTCTCAATAACTGTACGTGGATGTAAAAGCAGACAAGAAGTTACCAAATGTCCCTTTATCACTGCACTTTCTTTTAAACAAGCCTTTCCGGACACTTGTACATCCCCTGTAATCAAACCGGCAGATAACAAATCAGCACAACTCACATTCCCTTCCACTTTTGCTCCCGCAGGCAGAAAAAAAGTAGCTTTACAATGAACATTACCCGTCAATGTCCCTTTTAAACAGACGTTTTTATCCGAAAAAATATCTCCTTTTACCACGGTTCCCTCCAGTATCAACGAACCGCTATTTCCTATATTAAAATCACTTTGACCCATTTTTACTCCAAAACAAATACGAATTAACTAAAAAACACCTGCAAATCCAAATAATTAATTTAAAGATTTACCCTCTACACCCAAAGAATACATTTAAGGGAATTGTTATTTCCTTCAAATCCGTCAGATCCGCCTCTATCCTTTCCCTCTATTTTCCTCCAACAAGCACCATCGTTAACGGAAATATCAATACCCTGTGCTGGAAACAAGGCAACGAACAGGAACAGGCTTATTTATATAATTACGACCCTTTCGGACGCCTGACTTCTGCTTCCTTTAAAGAAAATAATGGTTTATTCTGGAACAATTCTTCAGAGAAATATAATGTTTCCGGTTTATCGTACGACGGAAACGGAAACTTAAAAAGCTTGAAACGATTTGACGGAGAAGGTAGCGTAAAACATGATTTCACCTATCACTATTCTGACCCTGCCAACCGGAATGCTTTATCCCAGGTAACAGACAAAGGAATAAACTCTCCCTTATACCACTACGATAAATTGGAAAATATGCTATACGACGGTCGCAGGGATATTTACCTTTCATACAATATACTAAATTTACCCGATACCATCAGTCAAGGTTCGGATAATATTTCGTATATTTACCCAACAAGAGGAGAAAAACTAGCGCAGCGTATAGGGAGTTCTTATACATATTACAAAGGAGTGATAATTTACGCAGGAAATACCCTTTCCTATATCAAACAGCCGGAAGACCTTATCCGCAAAGACAGCCCCTATTACACCTACAACTACTTCTTAAAAGCTCATCTGGGCAGTACCCGAGTGTTGCTGGAAGCCGCAGAAGACAGTTTAAGAACCGTTCAGACAACAGATTATTATCCCTTCAGCCTTTCCTTTGAAAACAACAACCTAAACCGGAACAAATATCCATACATCGGTAAAGAATTCCAGGACGTTTCCTTAGGAGGCCGGATGCTATCGATGTACGATTTCAGGGCTCGCTCTTACGATCCGGAAACCGGCCGTTGGTTTAACATTGACCCAGCCCTTCAGCTAGCCACTCCCTATGGCTTTTGTGGAAACAATAAGAACAGCGGAAGCTCAAGGTGTTTTAAGCGGATTATTCTATGGTGATGATACTATTGGGAGAATTATATTTAAATAATAATAGATTAATTATGAAACTATTGATTTTATTAATGATATTCTCTTTTGTAACAGGTTGTAAGAATTCTAAAATTACATCGAATAAGGAAAAACAGGTAGAAAAAGATTCTTTACTAAATATTAAAGAACAAATTACAGAAGATACTTCTATAAGTCGTGCTGTCATACATAAAATGATAGAAGAGGATGAGCTATTAAATAAGTACAGAAGAATTCCCGAGGATTCTTTATTACTTACTAAAATTCATTATAAAGACACAATTCCGAATTATATAATCGGCCTGCAAAAAACTCCAAAAGATTCTATTCTTTATTTTATGAATTACAAGCCTAATGATAGTACATGGCGAATTGTTGTTTACAAAGGTTTCCAAAGGAACCAGGAGTTAGAAAAATTTATAATAGAATATATTTCTCAAAGATTTTTAAATGATAGATGTACACTTCCAGCATATTTTAAATATGCATTTTTAGAGTATTTTAAATACGATAAATATTATTATGTGAAATATTATAACGTTTCTAAGAGCAATATTACTTTTTTAGATAAAATTTATATCATTCAAAATAATAAAATTTTGTATTTCAATCCCATGCCTTCTTTAAGTATAGAGAAAAATTTTCAAACTCCTCAAGAACATTTGGAATCAGAACGCGAAGTAATGATAGACGATGTGCCAAATTATATTATAATGGGTAATACAGAGGAAGATGATGTAATAGAATAGCTAAAGAGATTTGATTTTTGTTCATTGATTTTTAGCTATTCACATTGACTTTTCAAATTTTAAGTAGAAAATCGCAATAAGAAGATTCCTATTGCGGTTTTCTTATGGTTGGTTGTGTAGGGGAAAGCTCGCAAAAACGGAACATTCCTTTGGTCAAAATTTGTAACAGTAGTAAGCTACTGTATAATTAAGGTAACATTTTAGAAATTGAAAAATGTATTCCTTTTATTTTTTATCATAGGCCCATTTTAAATAAATGGTTCCCCAGGTAAAACCGGCCCCAAAAGCCGATAAGATCAGGTTATCGCCTTTATGCAACTGATTCTCCCATTCATAAAGACAGAGAGGAATAGTAGCAGAAGTAGTATTACCGAACTTATGAATATTGATCATTACTTTAGAGGGATCTAACCCCATCCGGTGAGCTGTAGCATCAATAATCCTCAGATTAGCCTGATGAGGTACTAACCAAGCAACATCTTCTGCTGACAGATGGTTTTTCTCCATAATTTCTGCCGATATATCTGCCATCTTCGATACAGCATGTTTAAACACATATTGTCCGTCCTGATAGATAAAGTGCTCCCGGTTTGTAACCGTTTCGATAGAAGGCGGATTCAAGGATCCACCCGCTTTCATATACAAATGGGAGCGACCGCTTCCGTCTGAGCGAAGAATATGATCTATAACGCCTAAATGCTCATCAGAAGGCTCCAACAAAACCGCAGCGGCGGCATCTCCAAACAAAGGGCAAGTCTTACGATCTGTATAATCAGTAATGACGGACATTTTTTCAGCTCCCACAAAAACCACTTTTTTATAGCGTCCTCCTTCAACAAACTGGGAAGCCGTTACCAAACCGTAGATAAAACCGGAGCAGCCAGCATTCAAATCAAATCCAAAAGCATTTTTTATCCCCACCATATCCGCTATGATTTGAGCATTCGCCGGGAAATGCATATCGGGAGTAACCGTCGCACATATCAGCAAATCTACTTCTTCCGGACTTGTACCTGTTTTTTGCAATAAATCTTCTACCGCCTTACTTCCCAGATAAGCACTCCCTTTATCCTTATCTTTTAAAATATGCCTCTCTTTAATTCCGACTCGGGTCATAATCCATTCATCGGTCGTATCCACCATCCGACTTAACTCATTATTATCCAAAATATAGTCGGGATAATAGGCTCCCACTCCTGTTATTATTGCCTTTGGCCTTTCCATAATTTACTTTGACTTTCGATATTTTATTTTCCGGAGAATCTAAAATATCAGATTCCAATTCATAAATCAACGATTTTACGTACAAAAACGGGTTTAGTGTAAACAGACATAGCCTCCTACACTATAGGAGGCTTTGTTATAATAAAACAATCCCGTATAGCGTAAAATTATGCAACTACTGATTTTTCAATAGCTAATTTACCTCTGTAATATCCACATTCCGGACATACGGTATGATACTGTACAGCAGCACCACAATTCGAACACTTTGCAATCGCCCTTACAGTAAGTGCATCATGAGTTCTTCTTTTATTCCTTCTCTGTTTAGAGATCTTGCGTTTAGGATGTGCCATTTCTCTTTTTTTATTTAGTTATTAATTAATTTTCTCAAATCATCCCACCTCGGATCAGTAGGTTTCTCTTTCTCATCTGTAATATATTCATCCAATACTCTTTCCATCGCCGGATCACAATGCCCTTCTTCATGTACAACCCGCATCGGATAATTCAGCATATAGATTTCATAAAGATATGAACTTAAATCCAAAAAATCATCTTCCGGAGCCAAGATAATAAAATCATCTTCATTATCCACTTCTCTGCTGCTCTGTTTCACATATAAACTCAGCTCTCCTTTTATTTGAAGATCGAAAACTTCCAAACACCTGTCACAAATTGCTTTCACACTCCCTTCGATTTTCATATTTACTTCCATCAAAAGCGAACTTTTAATGATTTCGACTACAGCTTCTATCTTCCCTTCCGTACCTTTGGTCGCTTCAAAACAATTGAAAAAACTGTCCTCCAACACGAAATGAAATGTATGCCGTCCCTCTCCTAAGCCCCTGTGAGCTACCTTATATTCTTTCAATTTATCCACAATTCTTGAAGTAAAACGGCGCAAAGATAGCAGAAAAAGTAGAAAGAAAAAAGAAAATGAAAAAAGAAAATGAATATTCAAGACAACCTTCTTTGATTATACCTATAAGTTTTTCATGAAACGATTTGATTACAAGAATATTTTATGTATTTTTGTCCCTCATTTTGAAGTGGTCTGTGCTTTAAACTGTAAGGCTGAACCTTAGCCATTTACCTTACAGGCACATTCCGGAATAAAAAGTTAATGAGTCTGCCCGACTACCGCGTTTCTTTTAATGCTGTGAAATGCAAGGACATATCACTTCAGAACACAAACAGATGTATAATTTAAATTAAAAAAAGAAGTGGATCAAATCAGTTACAAAACAACTTACGTCAACAATGCCACAGTAAAAAAAGAATGGGTTTTGATTGACGCAGAAAATGAGGTTTTGGGACGTCTTGCCGCTAAAGTTGCGAAACTATTGAGAGGCAAATACAAACCGTCCTACACTCCTCACGTAGACTGCGGAGATAACATTGTCATTATCAATGCAGAAAAAATTGTATTGAGCGGTAATAAATTAACCGACAAACAGTACACCCGTCACACCGGATATCCCGGCGGACAAAGACACACTACCCCGGCAGCCGTATTGGCCAGTCATCCGGAAAGAGTGATCGAACACGCCGTAAAAGGAATGCTTCCCAAAAGCCGTCTCGGAAGAGCCGTAATGAAAAACCTTTATGTTTATGCTGGTACAGAGCATGCCCAGCAAGCTCAACAACCGAAAAAAATCGATTTAAACACACTTAACTAATAAGGTATGGAAGTAATTAACGCTATCGGCAGAAGAAAAGCAGCAGTAGCTCGCGTTTATGTAAACGAAGGGAAAGGTAATATCACGATTAATAAAAGAAGTCTGGAAGAATACTTCCCATTACCTACACTTCAGTATATTGTAAAACAACCTTTAGAATTATTGGGCGTAAGTGGCCAATATGACATCCGGGTCAACCTGGACGGAGGCGGTTTTAATGGGCAGGCAGAAGCTTTACGCTTAGGTATTGCCAGAGCCTTGGTCGAAATTAATGCAGAGAATAAACCTCAACTGAGAGCTGCAGGATTCCTAACCCGCGATCCGCGTGAAGTGGAACGTAAAAAACCAGGACGTCCGAAAGCTCGTAAGAGATTCCAGTTCTCTAAACGTTAATAGCAGTTTAGTATCTAAATTGACGGGACTTCTACTCAGGACTACCCGGCAATTGCTTAAATGAAGAATGTAAACTTTTAAAAAATTAGTATGTCTACAAATTTTGATGAATTATTAAATGCAGGTTGTCACTTTGGACACCTCACCCGTAAATGGAATCCTAAAATGGCTCCGTATATTTTTATGGAGCGAAACGATATCCACATTATTGACCTGAATAAAACAGCGATTATGTTGGACAAAGCTTCAGCAGCTTTAAAACAAATTGCTAAATCAGGAAGAAAAATTCTGTTTGTTGCAACAAAAAAACAGGCTAAGGACATTGTTGCAGAAAAAATTTCCAATATTAATATGCCTTACGTTACAGAAAGATGGCCGGGCGGAATGCTGACCAACTTCCCGACAATCCGGAAGGCTGTGAAAAAAATGACCACCATCGATAAGATGGAAAAAGACGGAACTTTCGATCATTTGTCAAAGAGAGAAAAACTGCAGATTGCCCGTCAACGTGCAAAACTGGATAAAAACTTAGGAAGTATTGCTGATTTGACCCGTCTTCCAGCTGCTCTTTTTGTAGTAGATGTTATGAAAGAATACATCGCTGTCAAAGAAGCCAATACACTGGGAATTCCTGTATTTGCTATGGTAGACACCAACTCTAACCCGGACAATATCAATTTCGTTATCCCTTGTAATGACGATGCTTCTACTTCTATCTCACTGATTATAGACAAAGTAGCCGAAGCGATTAAAGAAGGTCTGAACGAACGGAAAGCTGAAAGAGAAAAAGAAGGGGACAAAAAACCTGTTGTTAAAAAATCAGAAAAAGTAACTGCAGAAGAAGAAGAGGAAGAAACAGTAGCAGAAGAAAAGAATGAAGAAGTAGAAGAAGCTACTGAAGAATAAACTATTTACGATTTGAGATTTCAGATTACTGTGATAATCCAATCAAAAGTCAAAAACTCAAAAACGTATTAAAATGGAAATAAAAGCAGCTGATGTGATGAAGTTGCGTCACGCAACAAATGCAGGGATGATGGATTGTAAGCATGCGCTTCAGGAGGCTGAAGGCGATTTCGATAAAGCAGTTGATATCATCCGCAAAAAAGGTCTTATCGTAGCTAGTAAGCGGGCTGACAGAGAAGCAAAAGAAGGTTGCGTTCTGGCAGCAGTGGAGGGGAAAAAAGGTGTTTTAGTAAGCCTTAATTGCGAAACAGACTTTGTGGCTAAAAATGAAAACTTTATCAATTTTACAAAACAAATTCTGAAAACCGCTCTGGAAAATATGCCGGCCGACCTGAACAGCTTACTGGCATTAAAATTAGACGGCAGAAGTATCGCTGATCAAATAGCAGAACAAACCGGTATCATCGGAGAAAAACTGGAATTGAGTTTTTACGGAAAATTAGAAGCCGAAGATGCTATAGCCTATATCCACCCCGGAAATAAGCTGGCTACTATTGTCGGTTTCAACAAACCGGCCGATATGCAGGTGAAAAAAGATGTAGCAATGCAAGTTGCCGCTATGGACCCTATCTCTATCGATAAAAATGATGTACCGGAAAGCGTTATCGCTCACGAACTGGAAATCGGTAAAGAAAAAGCCCGCGAAGAAGGTAAACCGGAAAACATGCTGGAAAAGATTGCTCAAGGTCGCTTGAATAAATTCTTCCAGGAATCCACTTTGATGAATCAAGCCTTCATTAAAGAAGCAAAACAAACAGTAAAAGCGTATATTCAAAGTAATGACAAAGACTTGACTGTTACAGGCTTTGTAAGATACACTTTGAACGACTAAACAAGGCTGTCCGGAAAGTATTGAAATAAAATACCCGCAACCAGTTTGGTAAGTGATGAATTTTAAAAGAAAAGCACCTCATTGAGGTGCTTTTTTATTCCCTGCGACAAAGGAAGGTGTCATACATAAACCCAAGAAAAATTTCTTTCGTTTTACACAGTAGGGACGTGCCCTACTGTGTAATTTTCATATTATGATGAAGATTGATGCAGAGAGCTTTCTGTTTTTCGCAAAAAAGGTCCGTCCCTCTGGGGGGAAATTTGAAGGCGTATTCCCTGAGCTTCTTATTTAGTTGCCTCTATTTTGGTGACATAGCGTACAAACAAATCGGAGTACCAACGGGTTCCCTTGGGACGATGATTGTCATCATATACATCGATTTGCTCCAGCTGCAACCGGTTTGTCGTATCTGTCTTCAAAATATTCTCTGCTTTTTCCCGGGATACTAACACAAAAGGAAGACATTCCCGTACAAGAGAATCATTTTTTAAATCCAAAGGTAAAATACGTTTTCCCGCCTCATAAACCAATTCTATCCTCAACTCCTCGCCTAAAGGATAGTAAAAAGGCAAAGTATTCAATTCTTCGATATTACGCACTTCCCGGATACTTTTCATTTCCCGGTTATTAAATAGATGAGCAATAAAAGGCATTAAACTTATTTCGACCATCAAAAAGAGAAAAACGATTCCCCATAAAAAAGATAAAGGACGTACTTTCCAAGCAGAACGGATCAAAAACCACAACACCCATATAAAAAGCAATGTTATCACGATGAATAAAGCCGTGCTCATTAACCCTTCTGAATAAAACAGTAAATATACAGCCACCGGTAAAGCAACAACAGCTAAGCAAATCAAAAATGCATTGATTTTAAAAATGATTTTATCGCTACGGGATAACAAATGCATTCGGATTTTTTCCACCCAAAAGTAAAATAAATGGGCCACGACCATAGCCCCGGGTATCAATATCGGCAGTAAATAACGGCTTTTCTTTTCGGGCAAGAAAGACAATAGAATCAAGATAGTTAAAGTCCAACTTACGGTAAGTGCATACTCTTTCTTTAAACTCATCCGCCGTTTCCAATACGGCCAAATTAAAGCCGTCAATAAAAACAAAGACCAGATCCCTGATTCCAGAAAAAATTTCCAATAATAATACCAAGGCCGCACGTTGTGTTGCAACCAGGCAGTACTTTCCTTATCGGCGATATAAAGCGCCATATCCCGATGGTATACATACAAATATGCAGGCCACCAAAGGCTGATCACCAGGCAAAGCAGTACCATAATCAGAATCGGTCCTCCTTTTTTCCGCACAGAAGGCCGGTAAATGGCAAAGTAAGAAATCAAAAAGGGAAGTAGTAAGGCATAAAAAGAAACCGGTCCTTTTCCCAGAAAGGAAAGCCCCATCAAGACACCTGCTCCGATAAAATCTTTCCAGCGAGGCCCCTCTTCCTCAAATCCCCGGAATAAAAAATAAATGGCTCCCAGCATAAAACTGTGACAATAAATATCCCAAGTAGCGGTCCGTCCCATAAGAATAATATTGACAGAAGTACATAAAATCAAGGCCGCCATTAAGCCATAAAGTCGGCTACGCGTGAGTTTTACGGATAGGAAATAAAGGAAAAAGACTAGTAAAGTAGCTATAATCCCCGCAGCAGCCCGTTGTAAAAGGATATTATCAGGGGAGAGAAATTCCATGCCGGCGGCTACCCAGGTAGGCAAAGGCGGTTTTTCCAACCGCAAATCCCCATTCATGGTAGGTACTAACCAATTATTATATTCCACCATTTCACGAGCCGTAACCAAATTACGGGATTCCATAATATCCGGATAAATGACGGGATTATGAATGAAGAAGGTAAAAAAACAAATTATTCCTATAAACAGAAAATGAAAACCTTTTTTGTCAAACATACTCAATTCCTTATAAATTTTTCAAGCGCAGGTTCTATTCTTTCCGATAGATAAAACAAAAGTATAAAAAATCTGTAGTGCTACAAATTATTCTTCAACACCCTCAGATGAAGAAAATGTTTATTTTATTATAAAGGTAGATTTGAAAGACCGGCCTTGGTGAACAATGCATTGCCGAACAACCTTTCTTAGTGCCCCATTGTTGAAAATTTATTCCTGACAAAAATTTAATAGTGAACAGTTATTTTACCCGAATCAAAGGTTTACCTATACGCAGCAGATAGGCATTTCCTCAGGAAATCAATTTAAAACCAGTCTACTCTTTTATTCATAATTTAACAAAAACAAATTTATTTAAGGCAAAGTTTTTGCAACATTCACCTTACAATTTCGTTAGCCTTTTAATATTGTTTATGATATGAGAAGCATAATTAAAAATAAGAAGATAAAATAGATCCTTGTAAGGGAGAAGAAAGATAAAATAGAAATTATCTACAATCCGCCCAGCTTGTCTTCTTATTTGAACCTGATGAGAAAGGCATGAAAAAAGTTTCAAAATATATTCTGCTGATTATTGTATTTTTACCCTTACTTTATTTCAGAGATTTTACTCCGAATAATGAACTCAAATACTTAAGTATTGCTGACGAAGCCTTACGATCCGGAACCTATTTAACTTTTACACACGAAGGTTCAATTTATACGGATAAGCCCCCTCTGTATTTATGGCTTATCATGCTTTGTAAACAACTTCTGGGCCATCATAGTATGCTTCTTCTCGGTCTATTTTCGTTTATACCGGCTCTCCTCATTCTATACGTTATGGAAAAATGGTTAAGCCCTTATATTCCCTCAAATTATTTATTTACCTTCAGTTTAATGCTTATAACTACGGGATTATTCGCAGGCTCCGCTATTGTGCTTCGAATGGATATGCTGATGTCTCTTTTTATCCTCCTTGCCCTGTATACTTTTTATCGCATGTATACCGGTCAAGCCGGTAAAGGAGCAAAAGTACTTTTACCTCTTTATATATTTCTGGCTCTCTTCACCAAAGGTCCTCTCGGACTTATCATTCCTTTCTTCTCCATTTTAGTCTTTTTGTTATACCAAAAAGAAGGAAAAACTTTTTTCAGCTATTTCGGTTTTCTGCAATGGTTTATCCTTGTCGGCCTGTGCAGCGTATGGTTTTTAGGAGTTTATTGGGAAGGAGGATCCGATTATCTTTACAACCTCGTTTTTCACCAAACATTAGACCGGGCGATGGATTCGTTTCACCACAAGGAACCTTTTTATTATTATTTCACCACGATCTGGTATGCCTTAGCCCCTTGGTCGTTACTTTATATTTTTGTCCCGGCCATCGCTCTGTGGAAAAGACAATTGAAAAGCAATATCGAAAAATTCTTTCTGACAATTCTTGTTGCAAATTTTCTTCTCCTCTCTTTATTCAGCAGTAAATTAGATATTTACCTTTTACCGATATTCCCCTTTTTTGCCGGATTAACGATCCTATTACTAAAGCGTTTTTTCGAACGGACCGTTTCTTTTACTATCGCCGTACCGGCCCTCTTGTTCGCATTGTCACTTCCAGCTTCTTATTTTTTTATCACACAGACAGAATGGCATTATCCCGTTTCTTTACAAATCGCTATTTTCTTATTATCAGCAGCAGCCCTTTTATCTTTGTATTACCTGTACCGGAAAAAAATACTATACGCCATCAGAAGTCTGGCCGGAGGAATTATTCTGGTTATTTTTATCGGAGGGTTTTATATTCCCCATCTCAATCCTTATATCGGCTTCCGGGAAATATGCCGGGAAGCAGCCCAAATAGCAGCCCAACAAAATATTGATCACTACTATTATTACAATTTCCGCAGCGGAGAAAATATGGATGTTTACCTAAAAACAGAAGTAAAAGAAATAAGAATTTACGAAATTCCGGAAATAGCTCAAAGAGAAAATTTCATTTTATTTCTTCGTAATAAAGACATACGCCGTAATCCTGCCTTGCCCCCGCTACTTCCCCAAGATCATTCCATAGATTGCGGCAATTACCGCATTGTGCTTTTCCGGAAACTCCAGCAAGAGAATCTTCCGGCAGAAAACAATCCCATAAAAAGCCTGTCTTTCCGATGAAAGGTCTGTGTCCGATTAACGTTTATCTGACAATTCCCGATTGGCAAGTCTCCGGTTGCGACTAATAAAATTTAATCCCAAATTTCCATTTATTCCCGAAGCACAATTCTTTCATCTTCAAAAACAGGCTCTATTGACAATTTCCTCTTTTAAAAGAAAAAATCAATACATCTGTGTAATATCCCAGACAAAAGCCCGGATACCGTTTTCTTTATTTACATTATCTAATTTTTCGACATATTTTAAGATCAAAGGCACCATTTCTTCTTCTACGATAGTCATCGTAGCAGAGTTCATTTCCGGCCAGGTATGAGATCCCATTCGCGGCTCGCCCGTCATTGTTCCGGCTCCATTTACCAAAGGCCATTGTGTAAAACCTTTGATTTGAAGCTGATCCAATATATAAGCGACACGCTCCGTAAGGGCTTGATTATATACGATAAATACTGCTTTCATATTTTACAATTTTCTTTTGAATCATCCAAAGATGGAAAATAAGGATGTCTCAAAGGGAATACTTCCCCCTTTTAGACAACCTCACCATTATTTTACTTTTTAGGCAGATCCTTTTCCGGATCAAAATCACTCATAAACTTAAACTGCTTGCTGAGAGCCTTTTTCTTATCCCGGCTACCGCTCTTATCCATACTAGCATATACCACCGGTACAATCAACAAGGTAATAATGGTAGAAAATACCATACCTCCGATTACGGCAACACCCATCGGACGCCAGGTTTCAGAACCTTCCCCTACACTCAATGCCATAGGCACCATACCTAAAATGGTGGTTAAAGAAGTCATCAGAACCGGACGTAAACGAGAACGACAAGCCTGAGCAATAGCATCGTAAAGCCGAACACCCCGCTCCCTCATCAAATTGATAAAGTCTATCAATACAATACCGTTCTTCGTCACAATACCGATCAACATAATTGCCCCCAAAGCTGCAATTACACTCAAGGTGGTACGAGTGATCAGCAAAGCCAGAATCACTCCGGAAAATGCAAAAGGTATAGACAACATAATAATAAACGGCATCTTAAACGATTCAAACTGAGCGGCCATCACAATATATACCAGCATCAAAGAAAGCAACAACAACATAAACAAAGAGCTAAACGACTCTTGCTGATCTTCATATCCACCTCCGATATATAAGCTTACTTCCTGCGGCACATCTTCCAAATTATCGAGCATTTGTTGGGCAGCTGTTGCAATTTCTCCCATGGCTACTCCTGCTTTAGGACTAATAGATACTTTCAACATCCGCTGCTTACTCTTCCGTTCGATATTAGGTGGAGAATAATATTCCTTGATCTCTCCTAACTCTTTCAGACGGACTTTTTCTCCTTTTCCGTCGGTAATCAGAATATTTTCCAACTCCGTCAAAGACGAACGATATTTTTCTTCAAAGCGGACAATGATATCGTATTCTTCCCCATCTTCTTTAAACTTACTGTTCCGGTAACCATAAATACGATTTCTCAAAGCATTTCCGACTTCCGTAGTAGTCAAACCATGACGGGCCAATTTATCCCGGTCCAAATAGACGCGCATTTCGGGTTTATCATTATCCCGGCTGATCTTAATATCTTCTGCCCCCGGAATCTGACGCGCTTTATTTGCAATCTCATTTGCCAAACGACTTGTCATATCAAAGTCGTGACCCATTATTTCAATATCTACCGTATTGCTGGTCATGGAATTACTGGAAGTAGAAACCGTATATTCCAGAATATCGGGAAAACGTTTCAATATATCCCGCAATTGGTCGGCAATTACAAATATATCCCGGTCTCTCTCTTTCACGTCTTTCACCCTCACCCGCATATTTAAAATATTATTACCGGTAGAGTTCATCATAGAAGCAAAAGAAGCTTCCTCCTCGCTACCATACGAAAGGTTGATAATGGTAACTTCCGGAATCTCAGTCCGTATGACAGAATCAATATCGAAAGCTACCCGTTTCGATTCCTCCACCCGCTGACCGGTCTGCATCTTTACATAAACAGACATAGATCCCTGGTCGTTCTGAGGCATAAAGTCTGTTTTGATATACCGCATCATGCTGCAAGAACCGATAAATATACCCAACATCAATGAAATAACGAATATTTTATGGGTAAGTACCCAACGAATTAACCGTTCATACCAGGCATCCAGTTTATCCAACGAACGGGTAACAAACGCATAAAAACTAAACTTCCCATTATCCTTCACTTCCTGTATCTTCAGCAGCTGGGAACACAACATCGGAGTTAAGGAAATAGCTGTAGCTGTAGAAGTACACACGGTGATACATACGATCCACCCTAATTGTTTAAACAAAATACCCGTCATTCCGGTTACCAATGTCAGTGGGAAAAATACGGCCACTGTCACCAATGTCGTCACAATTACGGACAACCATACCTCATTTGTACCGTATTTAGCAGCTTCCCGCGGCCGGCTTCCCCGGTCAATATGTTTCGTTACGTTTTCCAACACTACAATGGCATCATCCACGACCATACCGATCGCTATAGAAAGCGAAGACAACGATATCACATTCAACGATTCTCCGGTCGCAAACAAATAAATAAAAGCAACAATCAACGAAATCGGGATAGTCAAAGCAATGATAAACGTAGCTCGCCAACGTCCTAAAAAGAGGAATACCACCAATACGACGAAGATTAAGGCATACATCAAAGAATCCTGCAGATTATTGATAGACTTCACAATAAAATCGGAATTATCCACAATAATCTCAAAGTTGATATCTGTAGGTAAATCTTTTTGAGCGATAGCCAATTCTTTCTTCACTTGTTTCGCAATTTGCACAGCATTGGCATCGGTCTGCTTGGTAATCAGCAACACACCGCCTCTTCCCCGGTTGATAGATTGCTCCAAAGTAATATCTTTCAAAGTATCCCGTACTTTAGCAATATCACGCAGATAAATAGTTTTGTCGTTCTGAGTCCCTAATACAATATCTTTGATCTGGTCGCTCTCTTCAAATTCTCCTTCTACCCGAAGGGTATAGTCTGACAATCCCATCTTCACATTACCGGAAGGAACGTCCTTGTTTTCAGCTAAAATTTTATTACCGACCTGTTCCAGTGTCAAATTATAGGCATCCATCTGATTCGGGTCGACCTCCACATATACCACCCGTTCCGGTGCTCCGGCCAAAGTTACGGAGGCAACTCCATCCACCCGGTTCAAACGGGTCACTAATTTATCGTCCAAAATCTTATTCAAGCCTGGATAGGATTGCTGTGCTGTCACTGCATAAATCAAAATAGGCATCATAGAGGTATTGAAACGCATAATAGTCGGCCGATCGATATCGTCGGGCAAATTACTCATAGCCTTATCGACAGCATCCCGTACGTCATTAGAAGCTTCGTCCAAATTAGCTTCCCACTCAAATTCCAAGGAGATGACAGCCAAATTATCATAGGAAGTAGAAGTCAATTCTTTCAGATCATCCACTGAATTCAATTGGTCTTCCAATATTTTCGTCACATTTTCCTCAATATCCGAGGCGTTAGCTCCTGGATAAGTAGCCATTACCGTAATATAAGGCGGATCCATCTTCGGATATTGATCTACAGGCAACTGAACATAGGAAAACACGCCCAGCACCAGTATAGCCAAAAACACCATCAGTGTGGAAATAGGCTTGTTTACCGCTGTATTATATATACTCATGTTTCTGAATTAAAATTTAAAAATTAAAGATTATTCTTTCTACTCTACGATAGAAAGTAAACTCCCATCTACAAGCCGGCCTTGTCCCACAACGACCAATTCATCTCCTTCCCCAATCTCATTGCTGATGACTTCCACCTGATCTTCAAAACGACGTCCCAGTGTAACATCCACCCGCTTAGCTTTCCCCTCTTTGTTTAAAAATACATAGCGGTTATTTGCTCCCTGCAATTTCAACACTGCAAGAGCCGGAACCACTACCGTTTCCGTTTCTCCGATAAAGAAATTAATCGTTCCATACATTCCCGGCCGAAGAGCCTCATCCTTATTCGGAATCTTTACCTCAACCGTAAAAGTACGGGAAGCAGGATCTATTGTCGGATAGACAATATTAACCATTCCATTAAAAGTACGGTCGGGGAAAATATTGCTCTTCAATTCTACCGGAGTACCTTTCTTTACCGAAAGGAAATACTGTTCGGAAAGATTCACATATGCTTTTAAAGGATTAATCTTCTCAATAGCAATGATAGAAGGTTTCGCAGCACCTCCCATAGCTACACCTGTATAAAGTTCCCCATCCTCAAAATACTTCCCGGTTACAATGCCGTCGAAAGGAGCCAACATTTTTGTATTCTCATTTAAGAAATCAAAATTGGATTTTGCAACTTCATAATTCGTCACCGCCGCATCATAAGCTTGTTTCGAAATACTCCCGGTTTCATTCAATTTAACCGCCCGGTTATACTCTGTCTCTAAATTCTTCAACTGCACTTCTGCCTGACGTAAATTTGTCGGATCCATTTCAACCAATAACTGTCCCTTTCTAATACGGTCCCCGACTTCCACATATATCTTTCCAATACGCCCTGTGGCAGCCGGAGCATAATACACCTGCTCATCCGCCTGCAAAGTAGCAGTATAATCCAATGTCTTCGCAATATTCTTTTTTTCCAACTTCATTACTTTCACCGGGATAGCCTCTGCAGTTTCTTGTTTTTGCATGTCTTTCTTTTTCGACGAGCATCCCATCACCAGTGTAATGGCCAATAGCGTAAAAATGATATTCCTTATCATAGTATTTATAATTATTATTTCTTAATAAGTCAGACTGTTATATAATCTCTCTAATTGCGTTTCTGCCTGTAATAAAGTCAAGCAAGCATTGGTATAATTATTTTCTGCTTCCAGATAATTATTATTCGCTTGCGTCAAATCCAGACTGGATACGGCTCCAAATTCATATTTTCGCTGAATATTCTCTAAAACCCGTTTGGCTACCTGAATATTTTCTTTCTGCAAATAATAATTTTCAGTAGCATTTTTTAATTCGTATTTATACTGTTTTTCATTTACATACAACTGATCTTCCAGCAAACTTTTGTTGAGAGAAGTCTGTTCCAGTTCTATTTTAGCCTGCTCTAACTGAGCCTTACGCTGTAGACCGGAAAAAATAGGAATATCCATCGATATCACAGCCGAATGCTTAGGGCTCATATCAAAATCCGGTTTCAATAATTTATAATTATAAGAATAAGTACCCGTGATCGTCGGAGCAAAAGTCCATTTCTGCAAACCGACCATTTTTTTACTCAGTTCTTCCTGAGTCTGCATCAACTGAAATTCCGGGTTGTTATTAATTTCAAATTGCTTTACCGCTAATTTTACATAATCTTCTTGTCCTAAAAAACTTTCCAAAGGATCTGTCAACCGAACCGGGTTTTCTGCCTGTAATCCCAATTGTAAACGCAAAAGATTATAATTCACTTCTACATTCCGGTCCAATGCTAACAAATTGTTTTTTAATTGCCCTACATTGATCCGGATCTGATCGACATCTGTAATCTCTACTGTACCGGCATCATACATATTTTTAGTATGCTGGTATATCTGATCCATATTCTCCAGATTCTGCTTAATAATATCCCGCAAACGCTCACTCACCAGAATAGCGTAATACGTATTGAATATGTTTTCTTTGATATCCAATTCCGTAATATTCACTTGCTGATTTGCAATCTGTTCGGCAATCTTACTGGTCTGTATGCCCAATATCCACTGTCCGCTAAAAATCAATTGTGACAAGGTTGCCCCCACATTGGACTGGTCCTTCATTTTGATGGCAGACCCACCGAAATTCATTTTATACCCGAAATTCGTACTGTAATCCAAACTACCATTTACCTGAGGAAGCCCCTGCGAAACAGATTCCCGAACTTTCTGTCTATATAAATCAATATCCTTCCGGGAAACTTGTAACTGTTTATTATGCTCTACCGCATATTCTATCGCTTTCCGAAGCGATAATTCTTGTACCTCCTGAGCTCCCGCTAAAAAAGGTATCATAAAAACAATCATTACAACTAAAATAAATCTTTTCATCTCACCAATTTATGTTAATTACAAGCAAACACAAAATACTTTAAATTCCTGACAAAATTTATGCCATCTTCTCATAAGCTGTTTTTTTCAACCTTTTATACCTTCATTTTTTTATTTCTTTAAATTTTTTCTTCTTTCTTTATATTTTCAAATTCTTTTCTTCCTCGTTCTGTCGATATAGATAAAATAAAATTATCCACAATGGTTGAGATCAGCAAGGGAACCGGATAATCTGTATCCAAAGGCCGTTCCAACTCCTCTAAAAAACTGAGCTGCCTATTTAAAAGCAACATCTGCAATTCCATATCCACCTCTTTTTTAAAAAAACCCTCTTCTATCCCCACGCATAGCACACCTTTCAAAACGGATTTCATTATTTTATCTTTTTCCGTCCGGATTTTTTTATCTACCTCCGGATGATATTTCTTTAAATCAAAATAATTTGCAGGCATACGGCTATTCAAGTTTTCTATAATATGCTTCTTTATGTCGTATACCACCAGAACCGGGCCTATTTTCGAAATCTTTTTGGGGGTAGTTCTTTTTCGAATACTTTCAAGCCGATACAACATTACCTGTTCTACCACATCATCTTTGTTCTCAAAAATATGATAAAGGGTCTTTTTCGATATTTTCAAATAATTACAGATATCTTCCATAGAAGTACTGCGTAAACCATAAGTCAGAAACAAATCTGAAATATTCGCTAATAATTCTTCTTTGGAAAAATTCATACCTTATTCTCCTTTCTTAATCGAAATGAAACATTTTAGAAATGGAAACGTTTTTCATATTTTTCGTTTCCTAGGGCGCAAAATTAAAGAAATTAAAGTACACAATATCATCTTAAGTGTTAAAAATAGCTATTAAGCCAAAAAATACCCGGATATTCAAAAGTATAAATCTATACCTATTTTACGGGTAAAAGAGGTTTTCTACCAAAGCAAAGCTCCCTTCTCTCCTTACATTCTTTGAATATTAAAACTTTTGAATGAATACAATACTACGTTTTTTATTATAAATTTGCATTATGATAGATCAGGCAACCATACAGAAAATTTTCGATGCAGCAGACATTTATGAAGTTGTTTCAGACTTCGTACATCTCAAAAAAAGAGGAGTAAATTATGTCGGTTGTTGTCCTTTTCATAATGAAAAAACGGGTTCATTTACCGTATCTCCGGCCAAAGGTATATACAAATGTTTCGGTTGCGGTAAAGGAGGAAATGCCGTAAATTTTATTATGGAACACGAGCAAATGTCCTATGTGGAAGCTTTACGTTATCTGGCTGCCCGTTACAACATCACCATAGAAGAAAAGGAACTGAGCGAGGAAGAGAAAAAAGAAAAAAGCGAACGGGAAAGTATGCTGATCGTCACGAATTATGCCGAGCAATTCTTCGTAGATCAATTGCTCCATACTGATGAAGGGAAATCGGTAGGATTAAGTTATCTACATAAAAGAGGTTTGGACCTCACTACCATAGAAAAATTCGGTCTGGGATATTGTCCTGAAAAATGGGACGGTCTTACTCAATCTGCTCTTTCTAGCGGCTATAAAAAGGAATATCTGGTAAAGACAGGTTTGACAATTGAATCTGAAAAAGGACTTTTCGACCGCTTCAGGGCTAGGGTGATCTTCCCTATCCGGGATATTGCCGGAAAAATTATCGCTTTTGGAGGCAGGATTATGACGAATGACAAAAAAAGCGCTAAATACCTGAACTCCCCGGAATCTGAAATTTACCACAAAAGTCGTACTTTATACGGAATTTATTTTGCCAAAAAAAGCATTGTGCAACACAATCGTTGTTATTTGGTAGAAGGATATCTGGATGTTATCTCTTTTCACCGCAAAGGAATAGAGAATACGGTAGCCTCTTCCGGCACCTCTCTGACGATAGAACAAATACGGCTTATCCGACGGCTTACTCCGAATGTGACGATTATTTACGATGGAGATGCTGCCGGAATAAAAGCCTCCTTAAGGGGAATTGATCTGGTACTAGAAGAAGGGTTGAATGTAAGAGTGGTGCTCCTTCCGGATGGCGAAGATCCGGATTCTTTTTCCCAATCCCGTTCGCCTCAGGAATTATCAGATTATATTGCCCAACACGAAACAGACTTTATCAATTTTAAAACCCGTTTACTCTTAGGACAAGCCGGAAGCGATCCTATCGAAAAAGCCCGTCTCATTACCGATATCGTCCGGAGTATATCCCTTATTCCCGATAATATCACCCGTTCTGTGTATATTCGTGAAACAGCCACTCAAATGCAGGTGGAAGAAAGCATATTATACAACGAAATCGCCCGGATCCGGACAGGTAAAAATGCAGAAGCGGCTCATTACAATTACATCGTACGGCATGAATTAAACCCCAGTGTAAAAAAAACACCTCCCACGCCGGCGTCTACCGATAATTTATGCGAAACAGAGGAAATGGTACTGATCCGTTATTTACTTCTTTTCGGAAATCAGGAACTTTATGAAGATTCCCGTAACGGATTTCCTTATTCTGTAAGCGTAGGAGAATACATTATAGAAGAACTGGCGGAAGACGACCTGGAATTGTTTCATCCCGGTTTGTGTGAAATTCAAAAGGAATACCGGATACATTACAAAACGGCCGGATTTATTCCTGCAAAATTCTTCAGCGGCCACACCAACCCACAAATCAGTAGTACCGTAGCAAGTATCCTTAGTGAACCTTATGAGTTAAGTAAAATGTGGACAGGCGATAGCACTGCTCTCAAAGAAGAAACGGTATTGTCGGAATTACTACCCAAGATTGTCGACAATTACAAAATGAGACGCCTGGAAATTATGACCCGGGAAGCCGACAATAAAATTCTTGAACTCCAGAATAGTGGTAAAAGCAACGAAATCCTCCCTTGGATCATCAAAAAAAGTACGATTAACCGCATCCGGGCTAAACTTAATGAAAAACTCGGACGCACAGGTATAAAATAAAAATTTTTAACTTCAGCTTCAGCTAGATAAATTTTTCCCGGTTTTGGGTTTTATAAAGCCCTGCCAATAAACAAACAAGAGAAGCAATCCCTAAAATAATCCGGTTATACCATAAAATTTGAAAAAAAATAGCAGGATTCTTATCCAAAGGAATATCAAAAGGGTTTAAAAAAATATTCCATTTACTGACTTCCAACACCTTGTCCAGAATAAAGAAGATCAATCCTAAAATTATAACGACGACAGCTGTACCATTCCCGTTTTTTATAACGGTACTCAAGAAAAAACAAAGCATCCCGATAAAAAAGACAGGCACCAACACTTGTAAGGTCAATTCTACCGGAGGGACTTCTACCAGTAACCAATCGGTCAAAAAAGCCAGGCCTAAAGTAATGCCAAAGCAAATCGCATAAGCCACTAATAAACGAAACAACCAGACTTTATAGCGGTAATTCGGTATTCCAAAAATAATTTCTATAATTTTAGCATCCTGATCGTTCTGTATACCAAAGCACATCGGATAAAAAATTAAGAGCACCGAAGGAATCAAGAGCATATTAAATCCCTTAGCTTCTGTAATATCGGCTTCAGTCAATAAATTAATAAATACAGTCAACACGTAAAACAACACCGCACTGAGCATAAAATATACAAACTTATTCCCAAAAATAATTTTGATATTATAATAGGTTAAACGAGCCAGATTATTCCAAAAATATTTTTTCATCTTTCTCCAATTAACAGATTCAATTTCCTGAACATTTTTCCCTACTGTGTGATAATTTCTTCACGGTTTGCGAGCTTTACGCCTCTCAAAAGCCATAAATATGAATCTTCCAGCACCGGATTCGTATGTACGGCATTCGGAACAGGCTGTGTCTCTGAAAGACATCTCACCCGGATGTTCTCCCCTAAACGGATATGGTGTACAATCAATAAATCAGCGGGCAACTGAGCAAATTCCTCCGTCGGAATCTCAAATACCCAGGTCACATCTTTTGCAATCCGTACCATTTCCGAAGGAGTACCACAATATTTTAAGGAACCTTTGTTAATGACACCCACCTGATTACAAGAACTGGCAATATCTTCAATAATATGAGTAGAGAAAATCACAATCCGGTTCCGGGACAATTCTACCAACAGATTTCTAAAGCGTATTCTTTCCCTGGGATCAAGGCCGGCAGTGGGTTCATCTACAACCAAAATCCGGGGTAGATGAAGCAAAGTCTGAGCAATACCGATCCGTTGTTTCATACCTCCGGAAAAGCCGGCGATTTTCTTATCCCTGTTTTCATACATATGTACAGCTTCCAATACTTCCCGGACACGCCTTCGCCGGACATCCTGATCATAAATTCCTTTTAAAAGCGCCTGATATTCCAGAAACTGCCAGGAAGTCAAATTTTCATAAGTTCCGAACTCCTGAGGCAAATATCCTATCAGCCCTTGTAATTCTTCCCGTTTCAACTGCGTATCGATGCCATTGATAAAAATTTTTCCGTAACTCTGTTCAAAAATACCGCAAATAATACGCATCAATGTCGTCTTTCCGGCTCCATTCGGTCCCAACAAACCGAACATACCTGTCTGTATATCCAAAGATACCGCATTTAAAGCCTTAAATGGTTCTTTCCGGTAACCTATCCAAGGAACCTTTGTTGCCATACGGTAAAAACCTTTCCGAATACCCCTGAAGCTCCCCTCAATCAAATCGATATTGATATTATATTTATGAATACGATCGGATAAATATTTTACTAAAATTCCAGCATACCATACTATACCCAACAAAATCGCTCCTCCACTGTTCTGAAATTTTACAATAGCCCAACACAGGGAAATAAAAGGGGAAATATAATACCACCCAAAGAAAAAAATATCCAAAATGCGTCCGGTTTTCTTTAAGGAATGAAAATAGACCATTTCCTGAAACATCCGCCCGATTTGAAGGACCAATAACCAAGCTCCTACAGCAAAAAACAACGCCCAGAAAATAAGGGTTTGATAACAATAAACGAAATAGAATAAAAAGATACTGAAAGGCACCAGCCAGATCAATGCCCGCATATCTCTCCAATGCAAAAAATGTTTTTCTAATCCCAAACGCTGCCGGATACGTAAACCCGACTTCCATTCTCTCTTAAATTCCCCCGGCCTTCCGTATATTTTGACCAGATTTCGTATTTGTATCCGTATTTCTTCTTTTTCCGGAATAATATGACTGTTGGCTCTCCTGAGGCTGCTTTCCATGAACCAAGTCACTCCTGGTATCAGAATAATTGCTATCACGAGATAAGCAATGCGCCACAATAAAGCATCAACAAATATAAAAATGACAAAAACAGCCCCCAGAAACAAGATTCCTTGCAAAACCTTCATGCCGATACGCTGGCTCCGCAAACGCTTCAAGGCATCTTCCAAACCGGAATATAAAGTTGGAATAATCACCAGAGTCAACAAAGTACTCATGGTCAATCCTCCTATCACTGTAATGGCAAAAGGAGCTCCTAATCCAGCGACAAATTCCCCCTTACCAAGAGCTAAAGGTAACATGGCCACAATAGTCGTGATGGCCGTAATCAAAATAGGTCGCAAACGGGAAATCCCGGCAATAATTAAAGCCCGCTGTCTCCGGTTCCCCTGCCGTCTCAATAAGGAAGTATAGTCAATCAATATAATACTGTTATTTACCACAATACCGATCAATATGATAAAACCTGTCATGACATTCGCATTCATGACCGAATTACTGGTAAAAAGCAAAGCCAACAAAGAACCAATAGCGGCTAAAGGAATAGAAAACATCAAAACGACAGGAGCACTGAGCGATTCAAAAACGGAAGCCAAGATCATAAATATCACGACGAAAGCTGCCAGTATTAAAAAAGTAAACTCCTGTGTCTCCTCTTCTTCGTGTACTACTTCTATGGCTAAACCTGCCGGAATATCCGTCCGTTGTACCAATTCATCAATTTCCTGCCGGGCAGTTTCTAAAAACTCTTTGGATTCATTTACATCCGAGGTAAAACGGTAACTGACTTCTATTTCCTTATCCTGATTCACCCGGCTGATATTTCCTTGTCCCCGCGTCAGATTAATACTTCCAAAACTTTTCAACTCAATCAAAGCCCCCTTCTCATTCCGGACCACTAAATTACGCAACTCCTCCAGTGTCCGCTCCGGCTTTTTATCTTCTTTTTCCGCCTCTGCATATTTTTTGTCTTTGATCAAAATATCATACTCTTCTTCTCCTGCTTTATATTTTATTTCCGTCGTATTTTCAGGGGCAAAATTGGTCAATTCCGTAATAACACCGGCTGGTGTAACGTCATATATACCCATTAAATACTGATCGAATTGTATACGGGATTCCGGTTTACCCCGGGAAGTATTCACCCAGGCATAACTGACATTTTCTAAATCATGAAGCTGATATTCCAAATACTCAGCCAGATTTTCCATCTTCTCAAAATCCTGTCCCTTGATTACAATTTTTTCACTTTGATTTCCCAACCCCATGAGTTTCAATAACTCTTGTCCTCCTCCTATCATGGCATTCCCTCCGTCACCCCGGAAATTCTCACTTCCGGACTTGGCTTCCAGACTGATATCCCGTATCCGAAGCTGTCTGGCTTTTGTCAACACCGTATTTTTCAGTTCTTTGAGGTCCCTATGATCTAACTTTTCAAAGTCCTCCTTTAGCTTTATCGTTATATTGGCTTCTGCCGCATAAATTTTTGCAGTAATCTTGTCAATTTCCGGAACTTCCATCAAAACCGCTTCATACCGCCGGATCATCTCATCTGTACGTTCTAAAGTATAGCCTCCCGGAGAGGTGATATATACATCAAAAGTATCCGTCTCTATTTCCTTTAAAGTATTTAAAGTTAAGGTCAATGATAAAGCAACCGTAGCGGCCAAAACCAGCAAAGCAATCAAAACGACCTGGGTCGGTTTGCGCAAACAAATCTTCAAAATAGCAATATAAACTTGTACCGGACGACTATGTATGGAAAGCGTACTAAAATTCACCCGGTCTTCCCGACGGGTCATAAAAAAATGAATCGCCATCGGTACCAATAACAAAGCTACAACTAAAGAAATCGTAAGGGTAGCGATAATAGAAACTCCCACATGTTCTCCGATTAATTTGATCATAAAATTATCGGCAAACAAAAAAGGAAGAAAAACAGTGATGGTCGTGAGAGTCGCCGCAAAAATCGATTTCCAGACTTCCGTTGTGCCCCTCACAGCAGCTTCTTCTCCCGAAACTCCCGATGCCCGGAGACGAAAAATATTTTCCATGACCACCACAGAATTATCCAGTAACATCCCCACAGCTAAAGCAATCCCCGTAAGAGTCAATGTATTTATCGTGATTCCGGCTAAATAGAAAAAATAAAAAGAAGAAAAAACGGAAATCGGTATCGCAAAAGCAATAATGGTTACAATCCTGAAGTTGCGCAAAAACAAATAAAGAATAAATATAGCCAGAATTGCTCCGGTAATTCCCAAATTTACAATCGTGTCGATATTGTCACTCATCGTTTCTGCGACATCCATATCCACTTGAATACTGACACCTTTAGACTTTAACTCTTCATTCAACTGATTGATTTCTTTCCGGACTTTTTCCGAAAGCTCAATTACATTTACTTGAGGAGATTTTGCCAAAACACAAGTGATTACCTCCTTACCGTTCGTACGGGAATAAGACTCCTCTTCTTTAATACCAAAATTTATTTCAGCAATATCTTTCAGTAAGACAGGTCCTTGAGCCACGACAATGTTTCCCAAATCCTCCGTTTTCAGATATTCGGCAGTAACATTGACAAAATATCGTTTATTATTTTCATAGACCGGACCGGCAAACGTTTTTTCAGCCATATTTTTGCTGATAAGAGAGCGAATCTGAGACCGGGTAATTTTCAACGCTTCACATTTATCCTGATCTACGATAACCTCCACACTTTTTGGGCGTCCCCCCATCACCGCCACTGCAGCGACTCCGTCTACATTCTCCAATACAGGAGCAATATCCTGATCTGTAATATTCCGGACATAGTCTACATCCTCCTCCCCCAATACAGACAGGGACATAAATTGGGAGCTAATCATTCCGGCAGGAGCTTTGTTGACAATCGTTCTGAATTCTTCCGGAATATTTTTTGAAATCGCTTTAATCTTTTCTTCCAGTTTCAGATAGGCATATTTTATATCCGTCCCTTTCAAAAAAGTAACTCTTATTTCCGCATTGTGGGGAGATATACGGGTTTCTATCTTTTCTACACCCTCCATCGTGCTGATTACCCCTTCTACCGGAATGACCGCTTGATTTTCAATATATTTTGGGTCCAATTCTGTAGAAGCTCCGATATTTACAGTTAATTCAGGCAACTCAGCATTCGGATATAATTCCATCGGAAGAAAACGATAGGAAAAATATCCCATCAGTGTCAATCCGATGAAAAGCATTGAAATCAGCACCCGCCGTTTTATCAATCTGTTCATATCATAAATTAAAATAGCACAAAGCCCTAAAATTAAACCTCTTCTCTTTTCAGAGATTCGGATTTCCGGTCAAAAATATAATATACACAAGGGATAACAATCAACGTCAACAAGGTAGAAGTCAGTAAGCCTCCAATTACGGCTAAAGCCATAGGAGATCGGAGAGAAGCTCCTTCTCCAAAACCAAAACACATGGGCAATAAAGCCAAAATGGTGGTCAAACTCGTCATGATAATAGGACGGATGCGTTGTTGCGCAGCTTGCATAACGGCCTTTTTTAAAGCGAATCCTTGTGCTTTCAATTGATTGATACGGTCTACCAAAATAATCGAACTATTGACAGCAATACCAGCCAACATAATAATACCGATAAAAGCCATCATATTTAACGTTTGGCCTGTAATCAAAAAGGCCAATATACTTCCTACTCCTGCCAAAGGAATCGTCAATAAAATAGTGAAAGGATGCCTCAAAGACTCGAACTGTGCAGCCATGACCATATATACCAATACAATGGACAAGATCAGAGCAAACCCTAAACCATTAAAAGACTCCGCCCGCTTTTCTTCCTCTCCTGTAATTTTAGCCGAATACTTAGCCGGAAATTCCATTTCTGCAATACAAGCACGTACAGCCGGTGTAATCCGTCCTAACGAATAATCTTTCTCCAACATCGCTGTCACCTCCCCCACCCGATTCTGATTCTTTCTGATCATCTCCTTAGGAGCTGTTGTAACCGCAATTTCTGCAATTTCACCCAAACGATATTTTTTATCCCCCTGACGAATTTCGATACCCTGTAAATCGGCCAAAGAAATTTCAGGTACCCGAATCTCAATATCTACAGGCTCGCCCTGAGACTCGTAGCTCCCTGCCTTTTTACCATTTAATTGTTCACTGATTTGTTGAGTAACGGAAGCAATATCTACTTCGTAAATACCACTCCGTAAACGATCCAAAGCCACATTCACTTCAGGAGAACCTTTTTCCATCGAAGTATTAATTTCATACAATCCCTTTACTTTTCCCAATTTCTGCTTTAGCTCCACACATAGCTCTTCTAATATTTCGATTTCCTCTCCCCGGATCTCCACCACCAAAGGAGCCCCCTCCGTTCCCAAAGCTGTCTGCAAAGCAGATTGCTCTTTTTCATAAGTAAGTTCCACTCCTTCAGGCATGCTCACATGCTTACCCAAAGCCATTATCAAATAATCAGCATCTATTTTTGCCGCCGGCTTCAATTTTACTTTAATTTCCGCCTGATTTTCTTCTTTTGCCTGAGTTCCGGACTCCGTATCAGTATGGGAAGGACCAACTAATGTATACATCCATGCTATATCCTCCCCTCCCAGATTCCGGATTATCTGCTCTATCGATGCTGCAGCGTAATCCGTACTCTGTAATCGGGTCCCCGGTTCCAGAGTAAGTTTTACATTCAACTCTTTTGAATCGGCTTTCGGCATAAACTCCATGCCGATTAAAGGTAAGCTTGCATAACTACATACAATTAACACCAAAGCTGCCAAAACTACCCGATAGCGATATTTTAGTAATTTCCCTACAAAACGTCCGTATCCTTTGATGCGGATCGACTTCATTTCCTTTGTATTCTGTTTGACAAAATAAGAAGATAACATGGGTATAAACAAAAGGGCTACAAAAAGGGAAGACAGTAAGGAAAAAGTAACTGTCCAAGCTTGTTCTTTAAATAACTCCCCTGCAGCTCCCTGTATGTAAACAATCGGCAAAAATACCACTATTGTAGTTAAAGTGGAAGAGGTAATCGCTCCAGACACTTCCGAAGCTCCTTTTACAGCAGCTTCTTTGGCCGTCAATCCATTTTCCAGATTCCGGAAAATATTTTCCATGACCACAATGGCATTGTCGACCAGCATCCCCGCTCCTAAAGCCAATCCTCCCAACGTCATAATATTCATTGACAATCCATTGAAATACATTAAATTGAATGTGGCAATAATGGAAATAGGTATGGAAACACTTACAATCAAAGTAGTATTCATACGACGCAGAAAGATATACAAAACAATAACGGCTAAAAAAATGCCAAGCAAAGCAGAGTCTTTTACCTCCCCGATAGAGGCACCGATAAACTCTCCCTGATTACTGATAATGCTAAACTCATATCCAGGCATACTTTTCCGTAATTCTACTAACTTATGCTGGATATTTTCTACCACTTTTACTGTATTGTATTTATTTTCTTTATATATACTAATCCCTAAACAACGATTTCCGTCAAAACGAGCGATATTGTCCGGAGTCTTATTTATAGACCGTATCGTCGCTACATCTTTTAAATAAACCGGAGCTTTTACATTGGAAGACGCTTGTCCTTCTTCCGTCTGGCCCGCAGAAGGCTGTTTGAAAGCCACAATAATATTACTGATATCTTCAATATTTTTAAGCAGATGAACCCCTTTTACACTGTACTGAATATCTTCATTTACAATTGTTCCGCCGGAAACATTCTGATTGACACTTTCAATCTTACTGGCAATTGCATCTGCTGTAAGATTAAAAGCCTCCAGCATATAAGGATTTGTCTTTATTTCGATATAAGCATTTTCCTGTCCGTTCAACTGAATGTCGGCCACTCCGTCCAAACGCACCAATTCACTCCGCATATAATTTTCAGCAATTTTCCGGAGTTCATTCATATCGCTGATTTCGTTATGAGTTAAGGCTACCGTCATCACCGGCGCAGCATTTACATCGTAACGGGAAACCTGAAAAGAGGTAATTTCTGCATGCTGAGAAATCGACGACAAACTGCGTTGTAAATCCAGATAGGCAGCATCCATATCCTGATCCCAATCGTATTCCACTGTAATCGTAGCCGCTCCTGCCCGGCATACACTGTTTACATTTTTTACCCCATCCTGACGGGCGGCCAGAGCTTCTATATTCTCCACAAATTGCTTTTCCATTTCTTCGGGAGGCCTTTCCCCCGCCTGAACATCAACATACAAAGCCGGATTTTTTAAATCCGGAAACAAATCTGTCCCCAGTTTATTGTAAGAAATTATCCCCAACAAACACACCGCTAAGGTAATCATCAATACACTTACAGGATATTTTACTGCAAATTTCGTAATAGGATTCATCGTCTGATACTTATCTTTATAGGGATTTTCTGAATTTCCTTCTCTCCTGGTTTTCTATAAAAAATTCCCTATTTATTTCATAACTTTTACCTTACTTCTGTTTCTTAACCATTCATATCCCTTGACAACCACTTTCTCCCCCTTATTCAAACCTTTTACAACTTCTGTATATTGATCATCGCTAATACCGGTTTCAATAATTTTTTCCTCAGCAGAAGAACGATCTACAGCAAAGACTATTTTATTTCCCCGACGGGTAGTAATAATCTCTTTGGGTACGGCAAGAACCGAATCTTTTTTCACCGTAATCACGTCCGCTTTGGCAAACATTCCCGGACGTAATTTCAAATCCGGATTTTCAATTTCAATGAATCCGGCAAATGTACGGGTCTCCTCATTTACAGCAGGAGAAAGTTGTGTTAATTTACCCTGTAAAGTATCCGCTTTAATATTATAATTCGTCACCTTTACTTTTTGTCCTACTTTTACTTTTGTCATTACATTTTCCGGGAATTGTGTTTCCAAATACATCTTACTGTAATCCATTACGCCTAACATCACCGACCCAGAAGCAACTTCCACATTTTCAGTATAATAAGGCAAATTGACAATTACCCCTCGGAAAGGGGCCTTGATCTCCATCTTTCCCAAGGTGATATAGGCATTTTCCAAATCGAGTTTGGCATTTATAAAAGACGTCTTGGCATTATTTACCTCTTTTTCCGTCGTTCCTCCCTTTTCCAATAAACTCTGCTGCCCCTCCCATTCTTTTTCGGTAATCTGTATCTGTAATTTTTTACTCTCCAGCTGTACATTATTCTCATATTCCTTATTTTCTAAACGGATAATAACAGCACCGGCTTCCACAATATCCCCTAATCGATAAGGCCGGCCTGTCTTCGGATTCAACTGTAGCCGATAAGCACCGTTCATCTCGGATTTCACCTCACTGGTTTTAACGGCTTTAGCCGTTCCGGTCGTTGTAACATACTCCTCTATCGTTCGCGAATGTACATCCTCTACCCAAACAGGAGTCGTGGTCTCTGCCGATTGGTTGCTCCGGTCTCCTCCACAAGCATAAAAAGCAAGGACTAACGTAATAACAACCACAAGATTAGAATAATTATTCATAGTGTTTTATTTTATATCGTATTGTAATTTTTCTCTCCCTTGTAAAAGAATCCCACAACAACTAACAGACAGTTCAATTTCCCCCTCATTCTCTCACTTTAACAGGTCTACCGGTAAATAAGATTTATTCGCTTCAAAATCCCAAAGGGATTGTACCTTTAAATTCAATAATTCTAATTTATACTGAATTAATGCATTGGTATAATCCTGTTTTGCCTGCGTTAACTGAGATTGGTATTGCTGCAGATCCATACCGGACATATTTCCATTCCTGTATTTTTCCAAATTGATTTCATATGTCCGTTCTGCATTTTCTATACTTTTTTTCTTGATTGCGATCTGATTGATCAGAGTGGGCAAATTACGGCATATCTGCCGGATATTAATCACAATTTCTTTTTTCTGTTCCTCCAGCTCTACTTCATCCGACTGCATCGCCAATTTACTGGATTCCACCCGGGCTTTTTTAGCTCCCCAATCAAAAATAGGAATAGTCAAAGTTAGTCCGATCTCTTCATTATCCGTGGGATTATTATAGATATTATTTACTTTATCCCCCAAAGCATTCAGCCCGACACGGGCAGCTATATTTCCTTTAAATTCATTTTCTGCTTTTGCTTCTATAATCGAAAAGACATCCCGTTCTAAAGTAATCCGCCGTTCGCGAAGTTCCATTCGCTGATCCAAGCCATATTTAACCGCATCATTTGTATTGACTGAAATAGGAGTAATTTCGGTATTCGGTAGCACTGCAATATCCTCATCCAGAGACATTCCCAACAAAAGTTTAAAATTATCTTTCGCATTTTCATAGGCGATTTCTGCCGAATAAACAGACGATTCGCTATTCGCCATGTTAACTTCTGCCTGGAATAATTCTTCTCTGGCCACCAAACCCGCCTCTACTTTGTTTTTTATAATTTCATAGTTCTGTTTCTGATTGGCATACTCGTCCCGGGCAATCGTTAAATCTTTGAACCGTTGATACACGGAATAGAAATTATCCGTCACACTTTTCTCTATATTTAATTGCTGCATTGCATAATTCAACCGGGCACTTTCCAAACTTAATTCCAATTCCCTCAGTCTCATTTTAGTCCGGTTATAAGTAAAAATCGGCTGTTCGATCTGCAACGAAATATTGTGATTAAACGCCGTACTTTTTCCTCCCGAAGAACGATTCGAAGCGTCTTGCCAAGAAACATTATTAATCAAAGAAATGGTCCCGTCTGTCCATTTGACCGGTTGCACAATCCCTAAAGAAGCAGAAGAAGACATGCTTTTACTATCATACCATTTACTGTTATAGCTGTCGTACCTACTGCTACGCGAATAAGAAAACGGATTCACATCCAGCGAAAACTGGGATTTTAAAGAAGCCTTTTGCGCCTGCAAATTCAATTCATTTTGCCGCAAACTCAATTTACTTTGTACTAATGCCGGACTATTTTCAAAGGCAATCTTCAATGCCTTATCCAATGTCAACACCTCTTGTGCAACAACCAAACTTCCTCCCATCAAAAAAATGGCAACCAATAAAGTGTATTTATACCTCTCCATCTTCATTAATGCTTTATTAAATTATTTTCCGCCGAACACATCTTTCTTACTTCATCATTTATTCCCCACCGATTACTTTTTATTTATCAACGTAAATTTCACCGCATCAGCCATGGCAAAACCAGCCGAAACATTATCGGAAAGCGTCACTGAAACTTTACCAGCCGGGAAATAAAAATTTCCCAAAGACACCCATCCATTTTCTTCCTGTCCCAAATCTACCGTGATATTTTCTTCCTCTTCTTCATACCCTACAACATAGGTCTGCGCATGCCCTTCATGCCCCCGGTTACGCCTCCTCCAATTCCAATTTTCAAATTTGGGATTCCATATAAAAACCTCATAATAATTGTCTTTCGGAATAGTCGTTACCCACTGCACTTTATTCGCTCCTACACCTTTGGCCTTATAAACAGCAGAATGAACGGGCTTCCCATAACAATTACTATTGATCACTGCCGTCCATCGGGACGGAAATTTCCAGGGAAAGAAATTTTGATATTTATCCTCCTCTTCCTTCCGGAACAAATCTTTTAATTTATGCCGGGTATTCGTTTCCAAAACATGGAAACCGGGGTCTTCATTATCAACGATTATCTCCCCAGGCCCCCCAGTAAAGAGAAGTGTATCCACCGGAAATAAGCCCGATAAGGTATCCGTGACTTCCCGGTCTACTTTCGAAAAGTTATACATATATTCACTCGGCAAATTAGCCGAAACATTTGTATTTATACTGACACGTCCCGGCCGTTCATCATTTATTATTTTTATTTCCCAGGCACTTTGTGGCGGAATAATATAATTATGAAGATTATTATTCCTTTCTGCCTCTCTCCTGTCGGGACGGAATCCTCTCTGGCCTCCTCCACCCTCTTCTATCTTTACCGTCAAAATACCTTCCACCTTCGAACGGTTATATACCTTAAAACGTACTTGATATTTTGTAAAATCATCTACGACGACACTATTGACCTCTACATTATCCAGCATGAGCTCAGCCGGATGGTCCGTAGTATACCATTGATGAACAAAAGGAAGCAAATCTATTCCAAACCGCTTGTTAAACTGACGGGCGAATTCAGTAAAGGTAACTTCTTCGAAAATATGAGTTTCATTGAAAGATTTTAAAAAAGTCTCAAATTCCCCGGGCGCTACCTGTGCTGTTATAAAATACTTTAAATTGTTACTCTTCAATTTCAATATTTCATAAAGTACCTGAGGCTTCAGATTTTTATCTGATAAAGCTGTCTGGAAATTATGATCCTGTAAATAAATAATAGCTCGTTGCTGATCTGTAATAAGAGGTCCAAAATACCACCTTCTTTGTGTATTTTCAGTTATGTTCTGCAAGGTACTGAAAGCAATATCTATTACCGGAAAGTCCGGATCTGACAAATAACCGCAAAAGCCATAAAACATTGCCCCAATATTCAACTTATTTACCTCCGTCGACTGTCCCCACCCATTTTCGTCTGAAGAATTCTCATTTACAAAAGTCGTTTTGACATAATTCTTTATCATTCCGGCCTGTACATCTTTAGCATCCAATAATTCCCCTTCTTCCCGCCAATTCTTTAACCGAAAGCCCATCGCCCGGAAATCTGCCTGGGTTCTTAATCCCCGCTCAGGAATAAACACCAATTCAGGCATGACATGTTCACTATAACCTTTCCAATTCCGGATATACCCGGTAAAAGACAAAGGAACTTCTACCATACAAAATTTTCGGAAAGGATAATTTCTATTTTTCACCACTTCCAAATCTGCCCGAATCTCCCGAATTATTGCAGGTAACGTATCTTGCAAAGCATCAAAATGAACCATAAAATCATCATGTCCCCGGAAATAATAGAGTTCATAATCCGTAGAATCGACAGAAACCGCCTTTGTTTCATACGCTCCTATCGTCAGACTTATTCCACAAAAAGGAATGGTATCGGTAAATATCACTCTCCCTTCTCCACATACCCTTTTTCCCTGGGATAAAACGACTTTATCTCCGGCATAACGTACAGTAAGCTTATAATTTGCAAAATCTTTCCGAATAGAATACGGATTAGCAGGAGATACCGGAGATTCCGCTACCGGATACCAAATACACTCTGGGGTCAACAAAGTATAGGTATCACTCAAGAAAGCATATCTTTTCCCATAGCGGAAATAAAAAGTTTTTCCGGCAGGGTGACTCATAAAATCCTTCTCCTCCACATCGGTATAACAAATATTCTCTTCTATTCCTCCTTCATATTTTAATACATATTCAGCTTCTTCACCCGCTCGCAATTTCTGAAAAATTTCAATGACCTGCTGTTCCCGATGAAAGTCTAATATTTTTCCTGCCTGTTCTATAGTGATTATCTTTAAACCCGGGTTCAGGTATAAAATCACCGACTCTATCTCATTTTTCTGTTTATTCCGGACCCTCAGTCTGCTTTCTGCCTCTAATCGCTCTCCCCTGGGAGTAATATCAATCTCATAGGCCGAGATATCTACTTTCGGTCGCTCTGCATAAGTATTAAAGACAGAAACATATACTTCCCTCTCTGCCTCTATCTTTTTAAAATGTAACACATACAAAACACCTAAACCTCCACTTGTCAATATTAAAAATAAAGCAATTATATTTATCACAAGTGTTTTCCAGGGACGATGGGGTAAACGTTTTACCAAGGTAATCGTCAAACAAATAAAACCGATCGCTCCTAATAAATAAACCGACCGCTGTAGCAAAAATAAGGAGAGGGAAGGATGACCCACCACATCCGAGAAAATGGCAGGAAGCGTAACGCCAAAAAAATCAAAAACACCGTATAGCCGATCCTGTAAATAAAAGAAAACAGTCCCGGTAATCCCCAACATGACGATAAAAGTTACGGCTTGATTTTTCACCAAACACATGATTGTAAAAGAAAGCCCCAACACAAACCACAAAGAAGGGATAGAAAGAGTAAATAAGTAAAAAAGATAGGGAAATATACTGAAAGGCGAACGACTAATGACCAGATTAATAAATAAAGCGATGCATAAAGTAATCAAATTCAATCCGATAAACACACGGGTTATTCCCCAAACTTTTCCTATGATATAATCGGCATTACTCATAGGACGGACATAAATCACTTCTGCTGTATCCAGTTTTTTATCCCGTTTTAAAAAATTTCCGGCCAAAAAAATTACGATTACAGACTGAGCAATATTATATAGATAAACCGTAAAAAAAGGAATCAGGGAAGTTGCCCCTACATAATTCCAAGTTTCCGCGTATTTCCAGAACAAAGGGGTAAAATTACTCAATTGGGCAATAGTGAGAATAAATAAAGCCAATACTGCAAATATACGAAATAACCAACTTCTCTTCAGAAGTTTTACTTCATATCTGGCAATTACATTTATGGCATGAATATTCATAATCTATCTGTTTGCACCATTCAAATTCTTTTTCCTCAATTCTATTTTACAAGTATCAACCCGTTTTTCCAATTTTGTTTAACCCTATTCCCCTGTGTTTTGCCCTCGTTTTTTATTTAAATAATTCTCCGTCCTCTTCCCTGTCAGCATACATATTCATTTTATCTTGTAAAAGATAATCCATAAAATATACATAAGCATGCTCTATGTTCGGTGGAATCGTTTTCCCTTCAAAACCTTCCGGATGTTCAGCAACAATCTGTATATCCCATCCTCCGTCCGAAGGAATAGTAGAGATAATAGGATATTTTTCTTTGATTTCTTTAAATTCCGAATCCGTTACAAAGATTTCCCATACTTTTCCCTCCGTCATCTTAATCATTTCGTCTGGCGAACCCTCAAAACGCAGTTCCCCCTTATTTAATAAAGCTAATTTTTTACAGGTACTGGAAATATCGCCTACGATATGAGTGGAAAGTATAATAATCACATCCTTATCACTTACATCCGATAAAATATTCCGGAATCGGATTCTCTCCTCCGGATCTAAACCCGTCGTGGGCTCATCTACAATAATTACTTTCGGACTACCAATAATAGCCTGGGCAATACCCAACCGTCGTTTCATCCCACCCGACAATTTATTGGCCCAACGGTCCCGGACTTCATATAAACCCACCTTCCGTAACATTTCATCTACAACTTCTGCCCGCTTCCGCTTGCCCTGAATACCCGCCAAACCCGCTCCATAATCCAAAAATTCCCAAGTCTTCAGTTTTTCAAAAAAACGGAAATCCTGAGGCAAATATCCCAATAACGAACGAATGGCTTTTCTATCCCGGGCAATATCGTAATCGTCAAAGTATACAGTACCTGAAGTAGAACTTTGCAATAAGGTTAAAATTCTCATTAAAGTTGTCTTGCCGGCTCCATTAGGACCGAGCAGACCGAACATTCCCGGCTCAATCTCCAGATTTAACCCATTCAATGCCTTATGTCCGTCAGCATAAATTTTACTGAGATTCTCGATTTTTATTCTCATTATTTAGCACCACTTCATCAATTGCCCTAAAAATAGCAAATTATAAGGCATATTCTACCATTTTTACGTCTTTTAATATATTAATAACAGTTTGACAGAAAAGACCTAAACCGGTTTAGCTTGATATGAGAAAATTAATAAAAAATCACCCGAGAGGATTGCTTTGCCCGGAAAGAAACAGAGGTAAAATCCCTTATCTGAAAATTAATCAAAAACTTCCCGAATTACCTTTATACTCTTAATATTAAAATCCGTATTCAGATGAATACTGAAAAACAACAAGATAATATCTAAGAGTATACTCCTACTCTTACGGTCCAAAACGATATCGGCCAGCTCCTCTACCTGACAACTACACAGCTTATGTATCACCTGAGCCGCATTAGGTCCGGAAACATAAGCTTCTTTCCCTCCGCAAGGAATAAAAACGCCCCCATTTATATCTAAAACATAGCCTTCTTCATATGTCGAAGTATCTATTTTAAAACCGATTAAAGTCGCCAGACGATATAGAAAAAACAAATTAAAATTAGCAATATCCTTTACTGTCTCATTCAAATATTCCACTGATTGAAGAATAAAATTAAAAAGATCAATATTTTTTTGCTCATTTTTCAATATTAAATCCAAAACTTCTCCCCAGAGCAGCGCAATATTCATTTTGTAAATATCGAAATATACCGCCGAGAGGTTTACCAAAGGAGTAACGGATTTCAGTTTATACAAACTCGATTTTTCTGTGTAAAAAATCTCTGCTTCTACAACTTGCATAAGGTGGACTGTGCAATTTCTTTTTCTGAAAAAAGAAGAAGGAGAAATCAAAGAAATATATCCCCGCTCTTTGGAAAAAGCATGTACAATTTTCTGGTTATCAGAAAAATTAAATACCTTCAATACAATTGCCTGCACAACCTCCATCCTCTTCTGCTCCTTATTTTACCTTCGACTGAGAAATTCCGCTAATTTACGGACTGCCTGTCCCCTATGACTAATCTGATTCTTCTGCTCCATCGGCATTTCCGCAAAACTCTGCCGATATCCTTCCGGACAAAAAATAGGATCATATCCGAATCCTATTTCTCCCTGCTGCTGTTCCAAAATTTTTCCTTCTACTATTCCTTCAAAAAAGTGTTCTTCTCCACCTAAAAGTAAAGCAATAACTGTACGAAACCGGGCTTTCCGGTTTTCTTCTTTCTTCATTTCATCCAGTACTTTATGCATATTATCCTCTGAATTTTTTGCAGGCCCCGCATAACGGGCAGAATACACCCCCGGACGATTCCCCAGAGCTTCAATTTCCAATCCTGTATCATCGGCAAAACAGTCATACCCGTAATGTTCCTTTACATAACGGGCTTTTTCTAAAGCATTTTCCTGCAATGTCTCGTAATCTTCCGGTATTTCTTCCCGGCAACCAATCTCTTCCAAAGAAATAATCTCATATTTATCTTTCAGCATACGGGTAATTTCTTCTAATTTATGCCGGTTATTCGTAGCAAATACTAACTTCATCTTGTATCTATTTTCAGACAAAGGTAAAGATAAAAAATGAGAATGAGAGCAGATGAAGGCAAGAAGGTTGTCAATAAGGGTTTTAGAGGAAAACGGACTACGAGGACGCAGTCAAGTGAAACAGGAGTTAGGCTATGCTTCCGTTTGCCTGTCTCTCTGGAGTTTGTCGACAACTACACCCCGAATGGATTTTCACCACAGAGGTACCACATGCTCGTCATGCAAACAACCGAAGGGAACCCCTCGGGCAGGATTTCCTTCGACATACAGCCGTCAGGAATTACCGGTCGAGCACGGCCTGCTGCCATCGGCACTTCTCCCCTTGAAATTGTATTTCATATCCCGTCTTGTTCTATTCCTGATTTTTTGACAAAGATAAAAAATAATGTTGTCCTCCCTTCAAACAGATACTATCTGTCCTGTTCCTCTTTTCGATTTCACTTGCAGGATTCCGTTATAATTTCGGCACAATCGTCCGAAATATATTTTAAATCCCTTACCTTTGTAAACCACAAAGCAATCGGAATGGAAAAAGGAGTTGTAATAAAATCAACCGGTAATAATTATCTGGTAAGAAAAGAAAATGGGGAATTCGCAGAATGCCGGATCCGGGGCAAATTTCGCCTCCAAGGATTCCGTACCACCAATCCTATTGCAGTCGGCGACAGGGTAGAATTTGAAAAAAGCAATGAAGGATACGTAATTACGCATATTGAAGAGCGTCGCAATTATATTATCCGCAAATCCACCAACCTTTCCAAAGAATCCCATATCATTGCCTCTAATGTCGATCAGGCTCTATTGATCGCAACGATTAATTATCCTGAAACTTCAACGGTTTTTATCGATCGTTTTTTAGCGACTACAGAAGCTTACAATATCCCGGCCCTTATTCTTTTTAATAAAGCCGATCTCTATCAGGAAGAAGACCGGATGAAGCTGAATTATTATACGGATATCTATACCCGTATCGGCTATACTTGCCTAACCGTTTCTGCTGTCACCGGAGAAAACATAAATGTCTTAAAACGAATCCTAAAAGATAAAACAAGTGTGTTTTCGGGTATATCAGGAGTAGGGAAGTCTACCCTTATCAATTATATAGAACCTGGACTTCATCTGAAAACAGCCTTTATCTCCGAAGCCCATAATGCAGGGAAACACACCACAACCTTTGCGGAAATGTTTCCTTTAACGAAGGGAGGATTTATCATTGATACTCCAGGCTTAAGAAGTTTTGGAATGATCGATATGAAAAAAGAAGAAATCTCCCATTTTTTTCCGGAAATATTCCGTACATCAGCAAAATGCCGTTTTTACAACTGTACACATATTCATGAACCGGGATGCGCCGTTATAGAAGCGTTGCAAAACGGAGAAATCAGCGATAGCCGGTATTGGAGCTATTTAAGTATGATGGAAGAAAGTGGTGAAAAATACCGGTAAATATTTAACCTATAACGTAGAGTAAACAAAAAAATCCGTCTTTTTCGGTTGCCCCATAAACGTAAATTCTTGGGTCATTTTTCCTCCCTTAGGGGCAAAGCAATTTAAAACTATTTTATTTTCCTGTGCCTGCAATGGAATACGTCGGTAAGAAATCGAATAAGGAAGCGTCTGCCAATTCCGGGTATCTGCTTTTTCTGTCGCTGCATTCGCCAATCCTACAAAAAATCCGACCCATTCGTTCTGTTTGGAAGCAGCATATTGTATCCCCTGTTTTGTAGCTACCCGTAATAAAGAAGTCGACAATTCCCTCACCATTCGGTCGTGCAAGGTTTTAAAGGCAATCTGATTGATATCTTCTGCCATCTCCAATCCAAAACGCTGTCCCTTATAGCATAAATCAGCCTGAGTATAAGTCAGAGGACGCTCCACATACTTGGGAAAAACAGCCCGTACAATTTTTAAATCCGCCAGAGAATTCTGTTCTTCAGTGGAAGCAGATCCCCAGAAAAAAGGAAAAGTCAATCCGTATTCTGCATTGTGAAATACAATCGCCCCATCTCCTCTTCTTTCTTTTACAAAGTTAATTCCCCACTCGGATTTTACAGGACCTAATCCATTCAGCCAAAAGAAAACCAATTGTCCATAAGGAGAAGGAGCCGTATAATGATATTGCACTTCGAATTCTCTTTCGTATTGCTTCAATTCGCTCGTAAAACCGCATAAATAAGCCGTACGCATCAAATCCTGTTTTAGCTGATCCGGAGCTCCTAATCCAAAATTTTTCTGATAATCCGTCTGGTAGGTTTCAAACGCATTCCGATAAGCAATGAAAGCATCGTTATAATTTCCCGAAGCATCGTAAATTAATCCCATTAACAAATGGGCAAACGCATCCCGTTGGTAACGATTTTTATGATCCGGATATTTATCATTCAATTGCTGTAATTTGATGTTGATTTTTCTGACTTCTACCATAGCTCCTTCCATATCGCCCATCTGAAGATAATTCATCGATTTGTAAAAATTTACCATGATAACTTCAAAGTCTTCCGGTTTATAAGGAAGAATCTCCGGATTACTCAACAGAACTGCCGCTTGCAGCGCCGGATTTCTCACTTGTTCGTCTATGAGCTGTTCCGCCGTTTCAAAAGCCTGATTGCTTTCTTTCGGATGACCAGCCATAAATTCCACATAGCCTAAATTCAGGTAAAACAGGATTTTATTTTTCCCTTTGGCCATCCTTTTATCTTTCCGCAGTAACTTATCCGCTTTCTCAAAATTTCCAGTTTCAATCGTCTGCTGAAATTCCGACGTCCTTTCATACCAGGTTGCACAAGATGAAAAGAAAAACAAACTGCATAAAAACACTCCAACCAAAAGACGTATCATACCCTCAGCGATATTTATCGGATACTAAAGTTTTTCTGTAGGAATCTACTTCGAAAACTTCCATCCCTAAGTTATTACAAGGCTCTTCGCATCGCTTCCCTCCGCCCAAGAACTTCACTGATCATTTTAACCCCTTCTACCCCCTAAGATCCTTAATAATCCTAAGTTTAACATTAAAAACGTCCGTAAAGCCCGTTTGAAAGGTGAAATGCAAACTTTTAAAATACAACTATTTAAAAACGATCGGAAACGGTCTTCTTAATTTTTTTATCCCCCATCCACACGATTTCACTCGTTTCCAGATCCGTTAACTCCAGATTAATCTGATAGGAAACAACTTTATTTTTCTTATAAGTATCTACAATACTGTTAATCGTCCCTTGAAGCATAAAATCAGCCCCTAATTCACGTCCCCATCTTTTAGCTGTCTCCAAAGAAACATATCCCTTATTCTGATCTTCCCGCTCAGCCCTCAATTCTTCCCGCTTTGCACCCGCCTGCACCAAACGCACACTTCCATGATCTAAAATAGCCTTTTCAATGTCTTTGATAAAAGTCTCCGCATCGATATGCTCATGACTTTTATTTAGTACAGTTCCTACAACCACTACCGGAAGTTTCCCCCCATGCACACTTTCATAATTCAGTATCCACCTGCCGGACAATAAATCCTGAATCATATTCGAAGATACCAAACGGGAATCTGTATCGTTCCATCTACCGCTTAAATCAACTACCTCATTACTGTCGATACGAACAACTTTCCGGTTAGCACTACAACTCATAAACGAAAGTATAACCCCCAATACTAAAACGATAAATGCTATTTTTTTCATATTCTCTGATTTTAATACGTTTATTCTTCTATTTTATTCTCTGATTTTACAACTTTTATGCCAAATAGCTTTATTCTTCCAGCAATAACAACCAACAGACTCATCTCACCCTTCCCAACATGATCCCAGTCTGACTCGGTATTTTTTCCATATATTCCGATAAAGGCAATGCTGATAAAACGACCTTCCCAGCACTGCTGGAAGCATGTAAAAGATATGTTTTCTCTCCTTTTTTTACCGCTATTCCGACATGAGAGGTATCTAATCCTTTTATGTCGGTGGTAAGTAAAACAATATCTCCCTCCTGTATTTTTTCTTGTATTTTTCCAATATCCTTTTTGGGTATATAAAAATATTTCCTCTTTCCTATAGCCGTTTCAATCTGCTCCATTTGAAATATTAGA
Organism: Blastocystis sp. subtype 6; assembly: GCA_000963415.1. Taxonomy (NCBI): domain Eukaryota; class Bigyra; order Opalinata; family Blastocystidae; genus Blastocystis; species Blastocystis sp. subtype 6. The sequence goes on along the minus strand of JZRM01000029.1, from coordinate 50,968 downwards.
AGCGAATCCTTCTCAAATGCCGGATATCGGCAAGCGTTCTTTGTCATAAAAAATACATCTATAGGAAAATGAATCCCCCCGCATTCCCGGGTCACATCCTCTAAAAAACCTTGTCGCTGCATCTCATATAACCAATCACTCGAATAATGGAGCCGGGAAGTATACCCCTCAATTTTTCCATTTCGATATCGTATTTTTTTCAGATTGTCCAGAAACAAAGGAACAGCCGCTGCATCATAACGCTCTAAAAAAGCTAAAGCCAAAGTATTTTCAAGAAACGTCACACAATCGAACTCCCTCAAATCAACAATTAACTCCTCCTGACTCCCCTTTTCCAAGGTACCAGACTGATAAGGTTTTCCTAAGAAAAATGTTCCGATTAACGGTATTCGTTCATTAACCGGTAAATGAGCCAGATTTTGCATACGGGCATAATCCCAAAAAGCAGCTAAAACGGAACTATCTGCCGTCTGTAAGGGGACCGCCTTCAATTCTATTATCCCTCCCATCCACACACCCAGAATCAGCCAAAATATTTTCTTCATATCATTTATCCATCCATTTCGTATAGGGACATTTCACCAAAAAAGAATTATAATAACAAGGATTTCCCGTTACTTCTTCTCCCAACCATTCCGGTTTTACAAATACTTCATTCTCTGATAAAAGCTCTATCTCTGCCAGAATTAATCCTGTATTATCCCCATGAAATTCATCTACTTCATACAGATGAGCATCTACCCGAATCAAATAACGCGATTTATCTATTACCCCCGGTTCACAAATTTTCATTAATTCCCGGGCCTCTTCAGGCGAAATTTCTTTCTCCCATTCAAAACGACTAACCCCTTTCGCATCCGAAATTCCTTTGATGGTCAGATAAGCTCTTTCTCCATACAATCTCACTCTCACAGTCCTTTCCGGCAGGGAGGATAAATAGCCTTGTAGAATGGGGATTACCTGATAGGCAAAAGATTTAAATTCTCCTTTCACTAAAAACTTCCGCTCGATCTCTTTCATTGCAAAATTTTTATCCCTGAACTATTTTACAAATATAAAGAAAAAGAGAATGTTCCCCAAGTTCCCGATTATTTTATAGCAATTCCCTGTTCATTTACAATAATCCTCTTTTTGCCCGAAAAAACAGGCTGCCAGAAATTAAATTCTGACAGCCTGTTGATCTGAAACAGAGAAGTTTCCCCGGCTTTACCAGAAAAAGATAAAGGTTAGGTTATCTTCGTCCACGGATAAACATTTCTTTAATTGGGACAACTACCGTACTGATAAATGAGCCTTCCACCCGGATTAAATAGCTGCACTAAATTGTTCCAGAAAACGAATATCATTTTCAAAGAACAAACGCAGATCTTTAATTCCGTATTTTAACATAGTAATTCGCTCAATACCCATTCCCAAAGCAAACCCTGTATATTTATCTTTATCGATCCCGTTGAGCTCCAATACATTAGGATCTACCATTCCACAACCTAAAATCTCCAACCAACCGGTTCCTTTACATACATTACATCCCTGCCCATGGCAAAGCGTACAAGAAACATCCATCTCTGCTGAAGGTTCTGTAAAAGGAAAATAAGAAGGACGAAGGCGAATCTGTGTGTCTGACCCGAAAAGCTCTTTGGCAAAATAAGTCAACGTCTGTTTTAAATCGGCAAAAGATACATTTTCATCAATATAAAGAGCTTCTATCTGGTGAAAAATACAATGAGCCCGGGCAGAAATGGCCTCGTTTCGGAAAACTCTTCCCGGTGTTACCAGTCGAATGGGTAACGCATGGGTCTCCATATCTCTGACTTGTACAGAAGAAGTATGCGTATGCAACACAATATCCGGATGTTTTTCTATGAAAAAAGTATCCTGCATATCCCGGGCCGGATGCTCTTCAGGAAAATTCAAAGCTGAAAAATTATGCCAGTCATCTTCAATTTCAGGACCCTCTGAAATGGTAAATCCCAATTTGTCAAATATAGATAAAATCTCATTTCTCACAATGGCTAAAGGATGCCGTGTCCCTAAATGCATAGGATCTCCCGGCAAGGTAAGATCTAAACCGGATTTCCCCTTATCTGAGTCACACAACTGCTCTTTTAACGTATTAATTTTATTCAGTGCAGCCGTTTTCAATTCATTAAGAGCCTTGCCTATCTCCTTTTTCTGCTCTACAGATACATTCTTAAAATCCTCAAACAGAAGAGCAATGGTTCCCTTTTTACTCAAATGTTTAATTCTGAATTGCTCTACTTGCTCCAGTGTCTCCGCCGTGAAAGCATTTATTTCCGACGTCAGTTCTTTAATCTTATTTAACATTGTATCTTCTTTTAATTACCGAGGCCACAAAGTTAGAAAAAATATGGGAAATGTACTACTTTAAATGGACGGGAGCCGCAAAATGTCAAAGGAAGCTTATCTTAACCGATTCGTTAGCGAATCGCCCCCTACGCTTTACAAATTAATTTTATTTTAAAAGTCTGGATTTTTCCTTTCTAGCTGACTTTACAGATATTTTTTATTTTATTTTTTTCAAATTATTTCTCCATCGCTTTAAGTAAGGATAGATCAAACATCCGATAATCGCACCGAAAACATCAGCTAACAAATCCAGTATATCCCCACTCCGATTGAAAAAATATTCCTGTAACAATTCTATAATTCCTCCATAAATAAATGCAATACTGATGGTGGTCAGATATATTTTTCTCCACGAAAGCCGAGTCTGGTATTCCAACTCACTGCAAAGTAAAATAGCCATAACAAAAAACATTCCGAAATGAACAATTTTATCTATATGCGGGAAAACCCAATGGGGATTAGGTATATCTTTCCCCGGAATGGCACATAAAACAAAAATAACCAATGCCCATATAATATTACGGAACAATAAAATATGGTTCTTCTTTTTCTCTGCCATATTATTCATTCAATATCGTTATTTTCATTTTTACGTCTTTAAAAGGACGATTGTTTTCATCCGTTGGTAAAGCGGCTATTTTGTCTATGACTTCCACTCCTTCTACAACTTCTCCGAAAACCGTATATTCTTTGTCCAAATGATGTACACCTCCCAAATTTATATAATCCTGTTTTTTCTGTTCCGACATATAAATTTTATCGGCATTTGCATTCCATTCAAAAGCAATGTCTTTTTTTATCTTACCGGCTATCTCACGAAATTCCTCTACTTTTTTCAATTTACGAAGAGAATCTAAAATTACCTTTTTTTCAGGAGTATAATATTTACGGTTTATCGCATTTTTTATCGGCACATTAACTGATTTTTCAATAATTTCCAGTTCCTGTTCGGTATATTTTTTCCCTTGTACAATATAAAACTGGGAAATATCGGATTCTTTAAAAAAGTTCTCCCGATCGGGTTGACGAGGTGCCGCCAAAGCACCTTTTTTGTGATAATGTTCCGGTTTGATTTCGGCCTCTATTGTCATCGGTTTTCCAAATCCAATAAACTGCCCGGCAATCGCATTCCGACTGTCAGACGATCCTCCCTGAATCATAAAATTCTTTATAACCCGATAAAATAAAGTTCCATCATAATGACCCGCTTTTGCCAAACGAATAAAATTATCCCGGTGAATAGGGGTATCGTTATACAATTTTATTTTCATATTCCCCAAATTTGTTTCGATTAAAGCCATTACTTCTTTTTCCTGAGCATGTAAAAAAATCGGGAATATAAGCCACAAACAAAATATCCATTTTTTCATAACTAAAATATATACATTCTTCTCTTAAAATCACATCCGATTATAGCAATTTTTTCACCAAATATTTGACCGGGAAATAAGAAGCAATATAACCGATCAGTAAAACAGTTAATAAAATAAATGCAATATCTCCAAAAACCAATTTGACCGGATAAGCTTCTATGATATAATTTCCTTCCCCCAATTTAATGAAACCGAACGTCTGTTGTAAAAAACAAATTAAAACCCCTAAAATCAACCCGATAAAAGCTCCCACATAGGTAATCAGGTTTCCTTCCGTCCGGAATACCGAAATAATTTTTCCAGACGTCATTCCTAAAGCTTTATAAGTAGCCAAGTCTTCTTTTTTATCTAAAATAAGCATCGATATTGATCCCACAATATTAAAAGATGCAATAAATAATATAAAAAGCAAGACCAAAAATACGACCAGTTTTTCAGACTTCATCATAGCATAGAAAGAACGATTCAACTCGTATTTATCTTCTACTTTAAAATTCTCACCACTTATTTCTTGCAACTGAACTTTTACTTTTTCTAAGACTTCAGGATTTTTCAGTTTGATTTCAATTTTTGAAATCTCTTTCTGTAAACGAAATAATTTCCGGGCAAAATGAATGTCTGTAAGAATGTACTTGCTGTCTATTCCCTGCTGGGAAGAAAAAAAACCTATAGGATAGGAAGATTCCGTATTTAAGGCAGCATTTAAAGACGAAGCTTCTTTATTGGGATAATAGAACACCAAAGGAGTTAAAAAATTTAATCCTATTCCTAATTCCGCAGCTATCCCCTGTCCTACGACAGAAGCATAAAGATCTCCTTCCTGCAATTGAAACTCTCCCTGTACCATGTTTTTTTGCAAACCGGTAGTTACACCGTAATCCGACAGTACGCCTTTCACTACTACAGGTTTCAAACGATCTCCATATTTCAATAGAGCATTTTCTTCTACTACAGGATTAAAATAAGCAATATCAGTATGAATAAGAAGAGCTTTGTAAGACAAACTATCAAAATTTGTAAATTTTCCTTTTATCGGAGAAATAACCAAATCTGGATTCATACTGTCTGTACTCTTCTGCAAAATCAAATCAATACCATTAAAAACAGAGAGGATTACGATCAAAGCCGTCGTACCTATGGCTACCCCCGCCACACTAATGGCAGAAATAATATTAATGGCATTTTGCTTCTTTTTGGAAAAAAGATAACGCCGTGCTATAAAAAAGGACAGCTTCATTTCCGTTTTTTTTGAATGGGTTTGATTCTTAAACCCACACTGAGTTTACAAGCAATTTTATTTCTCGACTTCACTTCCGTTTAAAAGAAATACAAAGACAAAAATCGTAAAATATTTCCATAAGTCCAATGTCCACCTTTCTCGACGGCTTTACAGACGTTTTATATTTTAAAAGTTTATATCCCACCTTTCTAACTGGATTTACGGATATTTTTTATTTTAAAAATTCACCTTATACCTTTCAAACTGACTTTACGAACGTTTTTTATTTTAAAAGTTCATCTATTTTTTCAATATAATCCAAGCTATCGTCTACAAAAAAACGCAATTCCGGAATAATCCGCATTTGTTTACCCACTTTTTTACCCAAAATAAAACGGATCATTTTATTTTTATCGTTCAAACTATTCATTGTGGCCTCTATCCGTTCAGAAGGGAAAATACTCACATATACTTTAGCATACGAAAGATCAGGACTGACTCTTACCGTCGTCACAGTGACCATTGCTCCCACTATTATCTCTTTACATTCTTTTTGAAACATCTCACTCAAATCCCTCTGTATCAAACGAGAAACCTTATTTTGTCTAATCGAATCCATCACTTAATCATTTATAGAATAAAAAATTTCTACAAATATACTACAATAAATTCATTATTTTATTACATTTGCAACCGCAAACAAAACGAGATGTAGCGCAGTTGGTAGCGCGCCACGTTCGGGACGTGGAGGCCGCTGGTTCGAGTCCAGTCATCTCGACTAACAAGAAAGGCACTGAAAATCAGTGCCTTTCTTGTTTTTTGTCTACCCTACCCCTTCTAAAAATCAAACAATTACACACTAGGGACGTGCCCTAATGTGTAATTTTATATCCTTGTGTTTTAGTGGTCAAACCAACTTTAGAGACATTTTTATTTTATCAGATGAAAAACGACCATGAATGAGATGAAAATACAGAAATTACGTTTTTAGTCACAACAGACAATAAATGAACTGAAAATTACACATTAGGGCATGTCCCTAGTGTGTAATTGTTTTAGTTGAAAAAATTTTGTAAATTTGTATAAAGTGTATAGAAATGAAAAAATCCTTTTTCTCTTTTTAAGAGCATTACAGGGATAATTGTCTGATTCTCGTATTATATTCTAATCGTAATTTTATGGAATTTCATGCTGCCTATAATTATTATTGCGATGAAAGCTGTCATTTGAAAAATGACGGTAAACAATATATGATTCTAGGCTATATTTCTGCTCCGTACGATCGCATTAAAAAATTAAAAGAGGATATTAAAGAGCTGAGAAAAAAATATAAAAATACACTGGAAGTAAAATGGAGTAATCTCAATGCCTGGAATTATACTTTTTATGCTGATTTGGTGAATTTTTTTTTCGACCGCTCCGATATTCGATTCAGAGCCATTATTGTTGACAAGAAACGATATATTGCAGCAAAGTGTAATCACGACTACGACCGCTTTTATTACCTGATGTATTACCAACTGATTTATCATTTGTTGGATACAACTTCTACTTATAATATTTATTTGGATATAAAAGATGATCTCAGTTCATACCGCATAGAAGAACTCAAAAAAATTCTCAATGTACATATGGGAATTATCGAAAAAATTCAACATGTCCGTTCACATGAAGTAGATTTGTTACAATTATGCGATTTATTCATCGGAGCCCTCTCTTATAATTTAAATAATATCGTAAAACAAGCCCTCCCTAAATTACGGTTGATTGAGAAAATCCGGCAACGTTCCGGCGTTTCACTGGAAGAAACAACATATAAAAGCGCTGCCAAATTCAATATTTTCAGAATACACATATAAGAAATATACTGTTTTATTTTTTAGTCATTATGCCTCTGAATTTACTTAAAACATATAATTCATTACTGGAATTGGATTCTTTCAATGAATCGGAACGGTATACCTCACTCAGTAGAATCTTCTACAGAGATTTTATCGAAACGACTAATTCCTTCAGAGACAAAGCGGTAAAACCGACTCCTCAAGAAGGGAAGACGACGATAGAAGTTCTCTTTCACCACCTGACCACCCGTTCCGAAGGCAAATATCATCATCGGGTATACGACCGGGATCGTTCGATCCGGATTCATTGGATAAAATTCCACCTTCAGGAAAAAAAGTCAGAGTCCATTGAAGTCTTTTCTGTCAAAGATAAACAAGCTATCAGAACTTATATTTACGACGAAAAAGAATCGTATATTGTCGTTCTGGAACCTAAAAATCCTCACTTTTACTATCTGATTACGGCTTTTTATATAAAAGGCAGAAACCGGTATAAAATCGAAAAGAAAAGAAACAGGAAGTTAGAAGGGATATTCTAAAGCAAAAAGCGATAAATACTGGAGATTTACCGCTTTTCGATTTCCTTTCCCCCTTGGAGAATGAACTTATTACAAAAGTAATATTTTTTATTTAGAATTAAAACAGCGGTAAATAAGTTCCTATAGCCTTCTTCATAGGTCTCCAATGCAGAAAAAGAAGAAGACGATTTTCTTGTTCTTTTTCAAAAGTATTCCAAATAGTTAGGAAAAAATTCATACGAAATTTACTATACCGATTTTTACCCTATATATTTTTATTTTCATCTTTCAATTTTCAATTAATTGCCGTAGCTTTGCAGGCAAATACAAAACGCTAAAATATCGATATCACTAGACAGAAATGAGAAAATGGAGTATTGAGGATTCAGCAGAACTGTACAATATCAACGGTTGGGGGCTGAACTATTTTTCGATTAATGAGAAGGGACATGTAGCAGTAACTCCTAAAGCCGATGGCCCCTCTATCGATCTAAAAGAGTTGATGGAAGAATTACAGGTAAGAGATGTAGAAGCCCCCATGTTGTTGCGATTCCCGGATATTCTGGATAATCGGATAGAAAAGATTTCCAATTGTTTTGAGTTCGCAGCGCGGGAATACGGTTATACAGCAAAAAACTTCATTATCTATCCTATTAAAGTCAATCAGATGCGTCCCGTGGTGGAAGAAATCGTAAGCCATGGCAACAAATTCAATATCGGACTGGAAGCCGGCTCTAAACCGGAATTACACGCCGTGTTATCCATTGATATCGACGACGACGCGATGATTATTTGTAACGGCTATAAAGATGAAAGTTATATAGAATTGGCTTTGCTGGCCCAGAAAATGGGGAAGCGCATCTTTCTGGTTGTCGAAAAATTAATGGAACTTCGCAACATTGCTAAGTTGGCCAAAAAGATGAATATCCGGCCAAATATCGGAATCCGGATCAAACTTGCCAGTTCCGGCAGCGGAAAATGGGAAGAATCGGGAGGTGACGTTAGCAAATTCGGAGTCAACTCCAGCGAACTACTGGAAGCCTTAGAAATTCTCGACAAATATAAAATGAGAGATTGCCTCCAACTTATCCATTTCCACATTGGCAGCCAGGTCACCAATATCCGTCGCATTAAAACAGCCCTGAAAGAAGCCTCTCAATTTTATGTACAACTCCAGCATATGGGCTACGAAATAAATTTCGTAGATATAGGCGGAGGATTAGGAGTAGACTACGACGGAACCCGCTCTTCCACTTCAGGAAATAGTATGAACTATTCCATACAGGAATATGTAAATGATGCGGTATCTTCCATTGTGGATGCCTGCGAAAAGAACGATCTGCGGCAACCCAATATTATTACCGAATCCGGACGTTCTCTCACGGCTCACCATTCCGTATTGGTATTCGAAGCGCTGGCAAGTACCCATTTACCGGCTTTTGACGAAAACGAGGAAATTTCCGAAGATGCTCATGAATTAGTAAAGGAACTTTACGAATTATGGGAAAATTTGAATCAACCCCGTCTGTTAGAAACCTGGCACGATGCCGTACAATGCCGGGAAGATGCATTAGGTCTCTTTAATCTGGGATTAATCGATTTAAAAACAAGGGCACAAGTGGAACGCCTGTTCTGGTCCGTAGCCAGAGATGTTTATCAAATGGCTGAAGCGACCAAGCATGCTCCGGACGAATTAAAGAAAATTTCAAAGATGTTACCAGATAAATATTTCTGTAATTTCTCTTTGTTTCAATCGCTTCCGGATTCCTGGGCGATCGACCAGATTTTCCCGATTGTACCCATTAGCCGATTAAATGAACAACCGACAAAATCGGCTACTATTCAAGATATTACTTGCGATTCTGACGGTAAAATAGACAATTTTATCTCTACACGCAACTTCTCTTACCATTTACCTGTTCACGAACTGAATGATAAAGAACCTTATTATTTGGGAGTGTTCCTGGTAGGAGCTTATCAGGAAATCCTGGGAGATTTGCATAATCTTTTCGGAGACACAAATGCTGTACACATCAAGGTAAAGGGGAACGAATACGTCATCGACAAAATCATCGAAGGAGAAACCGTAGCAGACGTATTGGAATACGTACAGTTCTCTCCCAAAAAGATGGCCCGTACGGTAGAAGTCTGGGTCACAACTTCCGTAAAGAAAGGCATTATTTCGGCCGAAGAAGGAAGGGAATTTTTATCCAATTACCGTTCCGGATTATACGGTTACACTTATTTGGAATAAATATCACACTATATTATTCAGGTCCTTAAGCATTTTGCTGAAGTGTATTGCTTTTCAATAAAAGACCTTCAGTAATCCCTTAAAATGCTTAAGGACTATTTTCTTTATAAGGCTTGAACAATACTAAAAATGATTCAGAAATACCTGAAACAAACGGGGTTCTAAAAATATAGGATAAATAAAACCGAACACGGCTCCATAAAAATGGGCATTATGGTTGATACGCCCCCCTCCCTGTTTTGCCATATACTGACAATAAATAAGATAAAGAACCCCAAACAAAATTCCAGGTATAGGCACTATAGCAAATAAAAGAATTTTATCCCACGGATTCAGGAAGATACAACTGAATAAAACAGCTGCTACAGCTCCGGAAGCCCCAATAGAAGAATAATAAGGTTCGTTCCGGTAACGAAATAAATCGTAAAGAGAGGCTATAATCATTCCTCCAAAATACAACCCCAAATAAGCCCATGCTCCAAAATCATTGTATCGGAAAACAGATTCTATATAAGTTCCAAAGGACCAATAAGTGAACATATTGACAAACAGATGTGTCATATCTGCATGGACAAATCCATGGGTAATCAGCCGATACCATTCTCCAGAATGGATCACTTTATAAGGATTCATCGACAATTTCCCAAGCAAAGCATGATTACTAAAACACATCAGAGAAATTACAACCGTCAATCCGATACTCACATAAGTTATCATAGTCTCATTGTCTTTACAGAAATTTCTCAAAACCTGCTGCATATTTCGTCAAGGAAATATCCAGAATCTCATAATCAGCAATTCCTTTAAAATAGAAAGGATCTTCTTTGATAATTGCTTTTACTTCCGCTTCATTCGAAGCATTGCATAGGATACATCCACCCGTACGCGGATTCCGGCGTCCGGAAAAAATAAATTTCTTCAAGGAATAATACTTATCCAAATAGGCCCGATGAGCCTCCAGATTTTTTTCCACCTCCTCCAGCGGCTTTTTATAATTCACTAAAAACAAATACATAGAATTCTTTAAAACTTAGAAAGTGAAGTCCATAAAGTCTTGTCGATATCTCCATTTTTGATCATGTCGAAAATACAGCAGACTTTATGGACCCTCAAAAATTCACTTCAGCCGGTGGTACTATTTCTTTTCGTACAATTTTACCCAATTTTTATATTCTCTGTTTTTCCATGCGTCGCTATGATATACATAACTAGCAATCAAGGGAATGACAGTAGTACCTTCTGCATATACCATCTGTTCGTAAGTTACATCCACCTTTCCCCATGAACAAGCTTCCTTCAAGGTAGAAGAAGAACAAGCTCCGTCCCGGACGTCAGCTACTGTAATCTGCACAGCATATTTATGCATTGGAACCTCATGCCCCAAAATTTCAGCACATACGACGGTATCCTGTGCAAAATTTTTAGGGGTACCTCCTCCTATCATAAATAAACCGGTAGTAGGAGCATTCATTTTAATCATAGTCAATTCGATAAAATCCTTCACAGAATCGATAGAAACATGCTTTTCCGGATGTTCCCATTGATGTTTTCCAATACCAAATCCGGCACTACAGTCGGAAAAAGCCGGACAGAAAATAGGAACTCCGCATTCATAACAAGTCTGAATCAAACTGTCTTTCTTTACCGAATGTTGGGTCAGCCATTTCCCAATTTCCCAAATAAATTCGCGGGAAGAATAGGGACGGGGTTCCAAAGCATTTGCTATTTCATAAGTCGTATGATCACAAATCTGTAATTCTTCTTCATCGATAAAAGTATCATAAATACGATCGATATACAAATCTCTCAGTTGCATATCCGGAACGTCCTGACGACCTTTATAATGCTTGAATCCCAAAGCTTCGAACAAATCCATATCGATAATAGATGCTCCGGTTGCGACCACTACATCAATCATTTTATTACGGACCATATCCACATATACCTGCATACATCCGGCTGCACTTGTACTTCCGGCAATGGTAAGAATATTCGTACACTCTTTTTCCTTCACCATTTTCATTAAAATATCAGCTGCACGAGCTGTATCGCGTGAGGTGAATGACATATCGCGCATAGCGTCAATCAACTGGGTTGAGTCGTAAGACTTGATGTCGATGTGTTTAATCGTGTCTTTTAATAAATCTTTCTTTTCCATTTTTTAATATAAACATTGTAAGGTACAAATATGAGGACCCCACTGACTCAGTCAAATTCATTTATCATTTTTTCTCCTAAAAATTTCTGTTTTACGCATGGTTGAATTTCATGCTCAGTAGCTGATAAATCAGTTTTGATGCCAGAAAATCCGGAGCTTTATTCATTTCATTGGGACAAAGTTCTACTATATCCAATCCAATAATATTATGCCTTTCGTTAATCAATTTTAAGAAGTTTATCACTTCCCGGTATGTCAGGCCATCGGGTTCCGGAGTACCGGTAGAAGGCATATAAGCAGGGTCGAATACATCCAAATCAATTGTAATATAAACATTATCATTTAATCTTTCAGAAACATCATACATCCACGTAGAAGATTCTTTAATTTCATGGGCATAAAAAATCCGATCCGGATCAATGTTGTGTTTTTCTTCTATACAAGAACTCCGGATCCCCACCTGAGCAACGGTAGCCATCTCTTTAGCCCGGGCCATAACGCAAGCATGGTTGTGATCGGAGCCTTCATAATTATCCCTCATATCCGAATGAGCATCTAACTGAAGTACAGAAAAATTTTCATAATGTTTTGCAAAAGCACGGATAGAGCCGATACTGACAGAATGTTCCCCGCCTAAGAGCACTGGAAATTTTTTATCCATTAAAATAGCATCTACCTGTTTTTCCACGGCATCTGACATGGCTTCCGGAGATTGATCTTCCGTTACAGCCTCTAAAGTAGCAATTCCCTGCGTATACACTTCAGAGTCTGTTTCAATGTCGTAAAGTTCCATATTAGCCGAAGCTTCCAGAATGGCCTGCGGTCCTTTATCGGCTCCCTTCAACCACGTACTTGTACCGTCATACGGAACAGGTAATATAACTATCCTGGCATTTTCATAAGCCGTAAATTCATTATCTAATCCTCCGTAATTCAATTTTTCCATACTCAGCGTTTAAAAAGTTTAATAAAGAATCAGTCCCAATAGAGAGGTAAAGTTATGAAATTTCCCGAAATACTTATTCCTCTTTCCAATAAAAAACGTTGTAAAGTCAGATCGAAAAGCTGGATATAAACTTTTAGTATAAATAACTTATCGTTTATCTGAATTTTTCATTCTTATCTCGGCAGCAATGCGGTTTACGCCTTCCACTGCTTCCTCTTTATTTACATGCAGTACAACTCTATCCCGCATAATCCATTCTCCCTCTACCATGGAAGAGCGGACGTTTTTACTATTCATAGCATATACGATAGCAGAATAAACATCATAAATCGGTACCATATTTGTAGCTTCGGCATGCATCACCAACAAATCTGCCCGTTTCCCTTTCTCCAAGGAACCCGTAATATCTCCTAAGCCCAGTGCCCGTGCTCCTTCAATAGTCGCCATCCTCAAAGCTGTTCTGGCATTTACTGCCTCCGGATTATAATGTACCACTTTAGCTAACAAAGCTGCAAAGCGCATTTCTTCTACCATATCCAAAGCATTATTACTGGCCGTCCCATCCGTTCCAAGCCCGACAGTAATTCCTGCTTTTATATAGGTATCTGTATCGGCAATCCCACTGGCAAGTTTCAAGTTACTTTTCGGACAATGCCCGACAGCAGTACCAGTTTTTGCCAGCAACTCCACTTCCTTCTCATTCAGCCATACACAATGAGCCGCTATCACATTTCGGTCCAACAGCCCGATAGTATAGAGATATTCTGCCGGAGACATACCTTTTTCCAACGTAATATCCTCTACTTCTTTACGTGTCTCAGCTAAATGAATCTGCAACAAAGTTGAATATTTATCTGCCAACTTCTTGGCCTCCTGCAATGTCTTTTGGGAACAAGTATAAGGAGCATGTACACAAACTGACGGATGAATGGAATGATCTCCTTCCCACTGACGGATTAACTTTTCAACCCGTTCGAACCCCTCCTTTACGGTCCGAAAACTGGCTGTAGGGAAATCAATCACCGATTCATTCATTACCCCCCTCAAACCTGCTCTTTTAGCCTCTTCCGCAATCACATCTTCAAAGAAATACATATCATTAAAACAAGTCGTTCCAGATTTTATCATTTCTAAAAATGCCAATCTGGAGGCGAGCCTCACATTTTCTGGAGTAACTAATTTCGCCTCTGCCGGAAAAATATATTTTGTCAGCCAAGTGTGTAACGGAAGATCATCTGCATATCCTCTCAACATCGTCATTGGGACGTGGGTGTGAGTATTTACAAAACCTGGCATCACCCACATGCCCTCAAGGTCGTAAGCTACCCCAGCACAACGCTCCTCACGTTCCCCTAATTCCTCCATCCTTCCTATCTCTGTTATTTTTCCCTTATCTATCCGGATATAACCTTTTTCTATCGTTTCCATCCTCTGGTTCATCGTCAATATCCGTGCATTATAAATCAACTTTTCCATAACCTATTTTTTTAACTTTGTAAAGATAAAGATAATGTGGCATATCTCCCTTTATTCCAAAGGAATAATCTCTTCCGGAAAACTGGTCAATTTTTTCAGTCCGGATTCTGTTACTAAAAAAGTATTCTCCACCCCGACAGCCCCCACAGAAGGAATGACAAATTTCGGCTCCAGCGCGAAGGTCATTCCCGGCTGAAGTATCTCTTTCGAACGGGGCGCCAGAACAGGCCATTCATTGATTTGCATTCCTACGCCATGCCCCACAAAACGGGCTTGTTGGCAAGTACCCATAAAATTAGCTTCCAGCCCCTCCTGCCGAACCCTTTCTTCTACTTTCCGGTAAATCTCCGCACAAGCCATTCCGGGACGAGCAATATCCATAATTTCCTGGTGAAGATAACGGGACACTTCATGAGCCCTGTAAGCTTCTGTTGGTAATTTTCCAACAGCATATACGCGGGTCATATCGGTCTGGTAAGCAGTATAATTACCAGCCATATCAATCATGACAGAAGTTCCTCTGTGAAGAGGAGTACCGTTTGCTCCCAACGGAGAAGAAGGGTGCATGCCAGCACCTCCTAAAGCAAAATCAAAAGGAGAAGGGACCTCTGCATTTTTTCCTGCCAACACACTTCCCATAAAGATTTCCATGTGATTTCCGAAAGTTCTGAAAAAACCGATTGAGCCGTTCCGGCGCATCCTGTATTCAATCTCATATTGTAATTCCAAATCGGTCATTTCCGGACGATAACATTCCGGGATTTGGCTGTAAACCAATACCTGTTTTTCAGCCGTATTTTGCATTTGCTGAATTTCCCAAGGCGATTTTATCATTCGCATCCGACGTATCAAAGGGGTAATATTTCCTATCTTCCCAAGATTAAAAATATGTTGTAAACGAAGGTGTTCATTATAAGTCAACTCATCCCCTTCCAGTAAAAGCTTCTCCGGAGATTTTCCTCCCCGTTCCCGTAATAAATCCGGAATCTGTTCCGGTTTCCTAATAAAATGAACACTCTTACCGACAAAATTGGAAGGGCGTTTCACAAACATTTGCGGCTCCCCTTCCGTGGGTAGATAATAATAACCATTAAAAACACTTCCACACAAATAGTATAAATTCAGGGGCATTGTCAATAAACAACCTTCCATGCCTATCTCACCCATTTGTTTCTGTATTTTTCTGCGCCTTTCAATCAAATCCGTTTCCAGTAACATTTTCCTCATTTTTTTAGCGGCAAATATAAAGATAATGCTCCTATAACAAATCCCTTATTAAAGTGAAAAATATAGAGAATTAATCCGCTTCTTCCCATTTCCAGATATTAGCTTCATAAGGACGAAGTTTTATTCTCCTACAGACATTTTTCTCTTTCCTTTCTTCATAATTACTTAAAATCATCCGAGCTTTGCGAAGATCCATTCCGGGAGTTATACAGGCAGTCTTCGGAGAAAAATTCAGCGTAATCAAAAATTTTTCTCTTCCTTTTTCCCGTAGATAAGCATACACTTTTTTATTTGCCGGGTCCAACAGTACATATTTACCATAAATCAAAGTAGTATAACTTTGTCGTATTTTTACCAGTTTTCGAAAATAGTTTAAAACTGAAAGGGGGGCTTTTTCTTGGACTTCTACATTGACCTGACCATAATCCGGATTTACTTTTAACCAGGGTTTAACCGCACTGAAACCTGCATAAAGGGATTTATCCCATTGAAAGGGAGTCCGGGCATTATCCCGGGCAATTTGTTTTTGTTCCTCCAAAAAAGCCGATATATTTCCTCCTTTTTCTTCTATTTGTTTATAAAGGTTTTTGGTATTAATATCGTTATAATCTTCTATACATTTAAATTTTATATTACTCATTCCGATCTCATCCCCTGCATACCAATAAGGAGTTCCCCGCATTGTCAGCAAAAAAGTAGCCAACATTTTTGCTGAAATCTCCCGATATTCGGCACTATCATTTCCAAAACGGCTGAGCATACGGGGCTGATCGTGATTTCCCAAATAAATGGAAGGCCACCCCTTTCCTACGGCCTGATCCCATAGAGTAAACATCTTTTTTAAAGCAATCAAACTATAAGGTATACCCGTATAAGGAGAATCCGGCTTTGTAGTATTCCGTACCTGTGCAGGTCCAAATCCATACAGCATGTCTAATTCTTCCCGGTCCGGTTCCACAAACAGAGTCAATTGATCAGCCGTTTCCCCCGAACCTTCTCCTACCGTCATAATATCGTATTTACTCCATACGGTCCGGTTCATTTCATGCAAGTATTCATGTAAGCGAGGACCCTGTGCATAATATTCAAATATCCCTGGATACCGGGTCTGGTCGATTTCAGGGAAATCAATATCTTTTGAAATATAAGAAATCGAGTCCATACGAAATCCGTCTATTCCTTTCTCCAGCCAGAATTTCATCATTGCATACATTTCCTGGCGCACCTTCGGATTTTCCCAATTCAAATCCGGTTGCTTACGTGAAAAATAATGCAGATAATAAGATTTTGTGCGGGGATTGTAACGCCACGCATCACCCTTTTCATCAAAAAAACTCAGGCGTAAAGGAGGACGTCCTTGTTCTACCGGCCACCAATGATAGTAAGAATAATACGCATTTGAACGGGAGGTACGGGCTTCCCTAAACCAAGGGTGTTCATCACTGCTATGATTGACAACCAGGTCTAAAACCAATCTCATCTTCCGCGCATGGATTTCTTTTAATAAAAGATCGAAATCTTCCATCGTTCCAAAATCGCCCATAATCTGCCGGTAGTCACTAATATCATACCCATTATCATCATTGGGAGAAGCACATATCGGATTTAACCAGATTACATTTACACCCAAGCTTTTCACATAATCCAAACGGGAAATAATACCTCTCAGATCTCCTATTCCATCTTCATTACTGTCCTGAAAACTCCGGGGGTAAATCTGGTAGACAATGGCTTCTTTCCACCAAGCAGGTTTATTCTCTGATTGTTCCATATCAGAAAGTTCTGTTTTTACTTATTACGCCTCTGAAAAATATAAGTTTAATACCCGATGCTTTTTCTTTTTTAACCAAACTTAATTGTATTCTCTAACGTTTTATAAAAGAAATAAAAATACAAAAAAGCTATGAATAATGGAGTAATGATGCAATATTTCGAATGGAATTTACCAAACGATGGCCAGCTATGGAAGCAGTTAAAAGAGGATGCTGCCCATCTGCAACAAAAAGGTATAACAGCTGTATGGATACCTCCCGCCTACAAGGCCTCCCATCAGAACGACCAAGGATATAGCGCTTATGATCTCTACGATTTGGGAGAATTTGACCAGAAAGGAACGGTACGTACAAAATACGGCACACGGCAGGAATTGAAAGAAATGATAGAAGAACTCCATAGACATCAGATAAATGTTTATTTAGATGCCGTGATGAATCATAAAGCCGGAGCCGATTATACCGAAAAATTTATGGCAAAAGAAGTCAATCCGGAACAAAGAGAGCAAGACATCAGCGAACCTTATGAAATTGAAGGTTGGACAGGTTTCAACTTTCTGGGCCGAGGAGACAAATATTCTTCTTTTAAGTGGCATTGGTATCATTTTTCAGGTACAGATTACAATGAAGCTAATCAAAAAAAAGCAATTTATGAAATCGTAAGTGACGGTAAATCCTGGAGTAAAAATGTGGATAGAGAAAACGGCAATTACGATTATCTGATGTTTGCAGATATCGATTTTGACCACCCGGAGGTAGTAAAAGAAATGATTCATTGGGGACTTTGGGTTTCCCGAGAATTACAACTCGACGGGATGCGTCTGGATGCCATTAAGCATATGAACGACCAATTTATTAAGCATTTTCTGGAATCGATAAGGGCCAACCGAGGAAAGCAGTTTTATGCTGTAGGAGAATATTGGAAAAATGACAAGAGTTCGTTAGAGACCTATCTTTCGCATGTCGATTATAAAGTTGATTTATTCGATGTCCCCTTACACTTCAATTTATTTCAGGCTTCCCGGATAGGAAAAAATTACAATTTACAAAATCTTCTCAAAGATACCTTGGTAATGAATCATCCTGAATTAGCCGTCACTTTTATTGATAATCACGACTCTCAAAAAAACAGCTCCCTGGAATCACAGGTAAAAGATTGGTTTAAACCGCTGGCTTATGGTTTGATTTTATTGATGGAAAAAGGTTATCCGTGTATTTTCTATGGAGACTATTACGGAGTCTCCGGAAAAGCTTCTCCTCACCGGGTCATTTTGGACATCTTGCTAGAAACCCGACAGAAATATGCCTATGGAGAACAAAAAAATTATTTTGATCATCCCAATACAGTCGGGTTCGTAAGACTAGGAGACAATACTCACCCGGATTCCGGTCTGATCCTTTTGCTTTCCAATGGAGAAGACGGGGATAAGATAATGAATATCGGGAAAAAACACAAAGACGAAACTTGGCATGAAATTACAGGCAACCGTCCGGAAGAAATTAAAATCGATGAAAACGGAAATGGGCAATTTCTGGTATCCGGCGGGAAAATTGCCGTATGGGTCAAAAAATGAGAGCATCGTCCTGATACCGCATCCAAAAAATAAAAAGAGACCTTAAAAAAAGTCTCTTTTTTCTAGTGGGCGCTGAGGGATTCGAACCCCCGACCCTCTGGGTGTAAACCAGATGCTCTGAACCAACTGAGCTAAGCGCCCGGGACATCTATCGGATGCGGGTACAAAAGTAGTGCTTTTTTCATTTCAACCAAAAAAATCTGCTTCTTTTTTTAAAAAATTTACATTCAATCGCGAGAAAAAGTTTAAATACGCATACAAAGTTGTGAAATGTACAACAGAATAAAAGTTTTCTATGTTAAATACGAAGCAAAAATCTTGTCAAACAAATCACCTCGCGTCAATCTTCCGTTTTCCACACAAACGGATTCCACTTTTCCTTTCGCACAAAGTTTATTATCCGGTAAACGATAAATATCCTGAAAAAAAATCAATTTCACTCCTGAACGAACGATATACAAACGTACGGCAAAACGATCTCCACTGGTTAACGAAACTTTATACTCAATCTCAACTTTTGCTACGACAGCATCTATTCCTTGTTGATGTAAATCTCCGAAATTGGCGCCACTTTTTTCCAAAAATTCATGCCGGGCATGCTCCATATAATGCTGGTAATTCGCATTGTTTACAATCCCTTGTAAATCGCATTCATAATCCCGGACTTTCATTTCCAATTCAAAAATATATGCTTTCATACTCTTTCGTATCGATTGCTCTGTCGGTACAAATTTACATAAATTTTCTACTCTACCCTCTGACGATTTCTTCCTTTTCTTTATCCCAATACATCGTACGGCCCTCCAAATAGGCCCGGGTCCCCATATGAGCGGTCATGGCTTCTTCAAAAGCCCTGTCTATATTGCAACTCGGAATCAAACCCTGCCGAATACATTCCAGCCATTCCCGGATATGTAAATAAGTAGTATTATAACGTTGACCGTTCACATAAGTATACAACAACCCTCTTTGTGCAAAATATAATTCGGTAGCTGATGTAATAGCATCTACATCGTCAGAACCCGGGATATAATTATAAAAAGGTACGTCCGGTTGTATAATGCCTTCTTCTATTTTCTTTTTGTAACGGGTAGAATCGCTATCTACTTTTATCGTAAGGGTATTCCCCAATTCCATACTGGCATCGTGTCCCATAATTACTTTTCCTCTTTGCCGGCTACTGGCTTGAGTGGCACTATAGAGTAGTGTCAAATTTTTATCCGGAAATTCAAAAGCTGTTTGTAATACATCCGGTACAGTCCGTCCGTCTTTAAAATAATAAATCCCTCCCGAGGAGGTAGCCGAATAGGGTATCCCCACTTCCATAATCTGATTGATCGCATCATATTCATGGGTCAATAAATCCCCACTCAATCCGGTACTGTAATCCCACCAGCATCTCCAGCGAAAAAAGCGCTCCAAACTAAATTTTTCATAAGGATCCGGCCCCATAAAGCGCTCCAGTTTATTCGCCTTCATATAAGCGTAATATTCTTTTAATCGTCTTTCATCCGGAACAAATTGGCTCCAGTCGATTGTTTGTGAATTAGCCGATGCGTCGATATCGTATACCCAAGCTCCGTTCGGATCATTCCGATTCGTACAAACTTCTATCAGGTTAATAGGCCCTAAATATCCCTTATCAATAATCTCTTTGGCCCGCACATAGCTGTCTGTCTGACGGCCTTGATGTCCCAACTGAAACACAATCCCGCTTTCCCGGACCGCATCCCGGACCGCATAGGTTTCCGGAACGGTCCAAGTCATCGGTTTTTCCAAATAAACATGTTTCCCCCTGCGTGCAGCTTCGATAGCCATTGTTCCATGCCAATGATCCGGAGTAGCAATAATGACAGCATCGATATCAGGATCTGAAAGTAAATCCAAATAATTCCGATAACGTTTTGGTAATTTACCCAATCTGCCACTAGCCCCTTCTTTACTACCATTGGCCGCCGCCCGCATAGCCGCCTCCGCATGCGTATCGAAAATATCACAAACAGCAGCAATCTCAATATTTAAGTCCTCCTGATTGCAAAACATCTCATAACGGGTATCTTTGGAATTTAAACGGGCCTCTTCCTTCAGCTTTTCAATATATTCAGGCTCCGCGAAACCACAGCTCCGTAACAATAATTTCCCCCGAATACCAAAACCAATCATTCCTAAACGGAGTTTTTTCCCATCCCGCTGTATAGGTAAGATTTGTGGAGAATATCCTTCCAGTTTAAATACATCACTCACATTCCGGCGTACACGTTCCCGGTTTACTTTTTTATAAATACCATAAGCCATTGCTCCCAATAAAGGGACCGTAGCCAAAGATTTCAAAAAATCCCGCCTTCCTTCGTCCGGAGCGACTTTAAGTGGTTCCTCGCTCTGAGTTTCATCTACCATATCAATTCTTTTTCCAATATCTGTTCAACAATCTATCCAAGCCGATAATACCGGACGTGGGAAACGTCATCAGCAAACACAAAGCACAGATTTCAATTACATTTTTATCTACCCATAAATAAGAGCCTTCGGAAGGGAAAAGATATTCCGCTCCGATATAAGGAATATGGGATAAATAATAAAGTGCCAATAGAAAAATTCCACCAATCGCTCCAAAACGGGCAGCAATACCTAAAACGAGAGATAGGCCAACAAGAGTCAACCCTATTGGATTTAAGAAATCTACTACACCTAAAGATGTTGGATTGTCCGCTAAAGCATGAAAAAAATTCCCCAAGAACCCCTGTGCATCCATTAAATAACCATAAGATGTCCATTTGGGATTAAAAATTTTACTCAATCCTTCATACAAGAAATGCCACCCTATCAAAACGCGCAAAAGTACTAAAAAAAACAATTGTGCTTTCGTATATAAAATTTGCCTTCTTTGTTTCATAATTCATTTCATTTGTCCGGAAGTCCTTGCAGAACTTCCGGATGCAAATGTGCAAATGTTCAAATATTTTTCTATTTCAATTCTTTAACCCGAATATTTTTAAATTTCACAACCGATCCATGACCCAGGAATCCGATATGCCCTTTTTTATTAAACAATCCCGGATGTTCGCGTTTGTCCATCGTTCCGTTAAGAGTTGCCTCTTGAATATCTCCGTCCAAAATAACTTCACCGTTCAAAATAACTTTAATCCGGTTTCCTTTTGCGATGACCTCCTGATAATTCCACTCTCCTATAGGCTTCAGGAAACCTCTGCGGGCAGGAATAATTCCATATACGGATCCGTGATATTGATACTTTTTCAGATTTTTATAAATCGGATCCTCATTATCCAATATTTGAAGTTCCATACCGACATAAGCTGCATCTCCTTCGGTCGGAGTACGAATACCCAAACCGTTATTAGCACCAGGAGTCAACATAAATTCAAAACGGAATACAAAGTCTGAAAACTCCTCTTTGGTATATAAATTACCTCCACCTCTATTTTCAGGATAAAGTACGATACAACCGTTTTCTGCTACATAATCCTTCGTATTACCCGTCCAGTTGTGCATAGAAACTCCATTAAATAAAGCCCGGAAACCTTCTTTTGCTTCTTCGGACGACACCTCATAGGGTTCTACTCTCGGAATTTCCCTTACATAAATATCCCGATAAGCCACTTTGCTACCATGCGCCTGTAATTCGATTTGTTCCATAAACGGCACGGGTTGAGTTCTATCCCAATAATTTTCAAAAATGACATTGTCTACGACTTTAATCCCGTTCAACCAAACTGAAACCCGCTCCCCAATCATCCGAATAAAGAAACTATTCCATTCGCCCAAGGAGTTATCGGCCACTTGCAGGGGATTCCGCAAATTCGTTTCATTATTGTATAAACCTCCGGAACCGACCTGAGCCCCGACATCCCGGCGAGCAGTATCCCAAATTTGCACTTGCGGAGTACCACGCAAATAAATACCGGCATCTGCTTCTTTGCCTTCCGGATAAAGTTTCCAATCGATATACATCTCAAAATCCCCGTATTTCTTATCGGTACAAAGATTATCTCCTTTCCCATTGAATACAAGCATACCCTCTTCTACACTCCAAGATTCCCTCATCAATTTATCTGCCTTTTTCTGTTCAGCAGCCAAACGGGTAGCAGACATCTTCGTCCGGGTTATAGGGTTTCCAACTAAACCTTTCCAACCGGTCAGATCTTTTCCATTGAAAATACTTACAAATCCTTCTCCTTCCGGTAACTCAGCCAAATGTTTCCGAATCGCCTGTTTTTGGTAGTCGCTATCCGTTCCGCTCAATACTTCCAAAACACGGTTCAACAAACGACTGACTTCTTCCCCATAATATGCCTTGTTTGCTAAAGCAATATTCATTACGGCCTGACAAGCGGTCTGTTGTAAATCATTATCCTCCAGATATTTTCCTGCAACAATTAACCCCAAGAATGTACCGGTTTTCTGGATTTGTTCCAGCACTATCTTTTTTTGCGAAGTAGTCTGAGCAATCTCCAGAGCTTTTCGCAAAAGCAATAACTTCTGTTCACCCGTCAAAACAGCTCCGGCGATTTTTGCGACATAAGCATTAAAAGCCGGATCGAAATATTTTTCCTTTTCATTATTCTTACAAATTTCATACAAAGCATCTGTCACTTCAAATCCCGGCCACAAAAGTAAAGCTTTAAAAGCTTGCTGCTGTGTCTCCGCGTTTCCCTCTGCAAACCCTTGTTGGATCACTTCAAATGCAGCAGGATCTCCTGTAGCTGCCAGAATACTAAAATATCGGTCCCGGCTATTCCCTGTCTCTTTTTTCATCTGTGCAGCAGCTGAAGCATAACGCTCGGCATCCGGAAGAGTATTCAAAGCTGAAATAATAGCTTGCTGAACAGCTTCCACCTCTGTAGCAGATACATTTTTCAACAACTCATACAATTGAGGTAAGTTTTCTGCAGTAACGACTTCTCTCAAAACGCCAAGAGCAGTTTCTTTTACTTCGGGAGCAGCATTTACAGCAAGCTCCAGAACAGCTTTTGCATACCGATCACACTTCCGGCTACCGATTAACTGCAAAATCGTCTTTTGCCCTTCTGTAGAAGCCTTGGAAAACAAATTCATCAAAGGAGTTGCAATATCCCCCTCCATAGATTTCAATACACAAGCTGCATTTTCCAACTGGTTTTTCTCCCCGGAAGCAATTAAACCGGCTAAACAAGTAATAGCCTCATCTCCTCCAATACGGGCAACTGCAATTATAGCACTTCGGCTTACTTCTGAGTCTGTACTTTTCACATAAGGTATAATTTCCTCTAAAGAAGCCGCTATCCTATTTTTCCCCAACCAATTGATAATATCCATCTGGGTCTCGGCATCTGCCTTTTTCAGTTTTCCGGCAATTGCCCGACTCAAATCAGCATCTTTATATTCCTCTGCATACAGCAAAGCAGCGTTCCGATACTCCCGTTCAGGATCGTCCAAAGCTTTTACGATTAATTTTGCCCGGTTTTTATCGTCTGTCTTCAATAAAATTTGTAAGGCAGCAATCCGGGTAGCCACTTGGTTTTCCTTTAAAGCATTTTTATACAAATCAGAAGCAGCCTTATTAGTAATCTTCTTCTCTCCCCCCTCTGCCAATTTATTCAATAAGAAGATATAGGCTTCATTTCCACTCTTCCGGTCCAAAGAATAATTAGCTTCCCGAGCCGCTTTAGTCAGAACAGGCAAAGATTTTGCACTTCCGCAACGACTCAGAGCAAAATACCATACCTCTGTATCTTCCGCCGGAAATTTTCCTTCTTGCGCCAATAAAGCATCTTCAGCCTCCGAAGAAGCAATTTCCCCCAAAGCATTCATGACATTCTTCTTTAAATCAGGCTTTACCTGCATCAATGCTTTTATTAAAGCTTCCACTGCTTTTTCACTTTTTACCTTCGCTAAGCCTCGGGCCCCGTTATCGGAAAGAGAAGCATTATTTAAAAAAGAAGCGAACAGTCCGACGGAAGCATCGTCTCCCACCATTCCCAATAAATTCATATAAAACGCTTTCGATTCGGGCTTACTCAATTTTTCAATGGCTTTTATATACACTTGTTGCAAATCTTTCCGCAACACCGGATCCTGTAAAGAAGTAGCATACACAGTAATACTGTTTAAGGCAAAATCCAACCTTACCCGGGCCTCTCCTGTAGAAGTCTCCCGCATATCAATCAATTCGCTCAAACCAGCCTGTCCTGTCGAAGCAATATCTGCCATTGCTTGATTCAACACCTTCTCTTTTTCCGCCGGAAGAACAGCTAAGGCGTCGGCCAACTTCGTCGCCACAGTCCGGTTTACATCCAGTTGTCCGTAAGCCAGACCACTCAATACGAATAAGAAAAATAATACGATCTGTAACTTTTTCATAGATTTATTCTTTTATAATTAAATATTCCAGGGAGCCCTCATCGGCTGATTCACCAAGAGATTAGCGGCATCATCATTTATAAACAATTGCTTTACCGGATCGAAGTGCAATGTCCGGTTTAAGCGAAGGGCCGCTACGCCCATATTGACAATCGTAGAAGAACGATGTCCATTCATTTCATTTAAAGCAAATTTCTGCCGGTTTTTAATACATTCCATAAAGTCCGTATGCTGGGGTTCCGGATCCGGGAATCCGGCTAATTTCTTTTCCCAATCGGGAATGTCGCATACAAAATTTTTGTACACATTTCCTTTCGGTCCGGCAATATAAGGTGTCCCGGGATTACCGAAATCGTCCCCCCATAATACAATCTGACACCCATCTTCATACGTATAAGTGATGGAACGCCATGTCCCGGCAGCATCGTAATGTTGCTGAGGAGCATCGACCTCCACCTTTACCGGGCTTGTCTCATCTTTTCCCAGGATATACTGCACCGGATCGATATAATGCTGGCCCATATCTCCCAGTCCACCGCCGTCATAATCCCAATAGCCTCTGAAAGTCTGATGAACCCGATGTGCATTATAAGGTTTGTAAGGAGCCGGACCTAACCAAAAGTCATAATCCAATTCGGCCGGAATCGGTTGAGTTTCTAACTTTTCTTTTCCCACCCAATAAAACTTCCAGTCAAATCCTGTGTGTTTACTAATCGTCACCTTCAAAGGCCATCCCAACATACCGCTTTGAACCAACTTTTTCAAAGGCTTTACAGGACTTCCCAAACCGTAGAAAGAATCCTTAAACCGGAACCAGGTATTTAGCCTGAAAATACGTCCGTAATGATTCATGGCTTCTACGACTCTCTTCCCTTCCCCTATCGTTCGGGTCATCGGTTTTTCACACCAAATGTCTTTTCCCGCTTTCGCAGCTTCTATTGCCATTATAGCATGCCAATGAGGCGGTGTAGCAATATGCACAATATCTACATTTTTATCTAAAATCAGATCTCTGAAATCATGGTATTGAGCGACCTTATCCGGCACCAAACTAGCGGCCTGCTGAAGATGGTTTTTGTCTACATCACAGATAGCCACTAAACGGGTATTGCCATAATTAATATGGCCACGCCCCATAGCCCCAACACCTATGATACCTTTAGTAAGTTGATCACTGGGAGCAACATACCCTCGCCCTAATACATGACGAGGCACAACAGTGATAGCTGCCAAACTAGCCACTGTCTTTAAAAATTCTCTTCGAGTTGTCATATAGGTTTAAATTAAAATGTCGTATTTCTAATGCAAACAAAGCACCACTAACCCCTATGCAGAAAAGTTCACTACCCTTTTCTATTTAAAACCTCGTTTCTCGACTGTACACTCCTCAAAATATAAAAATACTTTTCTTACCCCTGTTATATCCAGATTACACTCTTGTATTTCGAATAGAAAAATTGACTTTTTTCATCACCACCGCTTCAAATTTGCAGTCGTAAAGATAAAAAAAAATCAAAAAGATCAAAATAACCTTTTGTACCAAAAAAGAAGATAGCAATCTTTTTTAACAACCCGACGTTTCTATTTTTATATTATTATATATCAATATTTTGCAAAAAAAGGTCGCCTGATTTTAGGCGACCTTATCTTTCAAAAAGTCAAGAATAAACACGGATTAAAGCCAAGCAGGAAAATTAGTTTGGATTTCTGCATAATCCGTCAGAGAAATACAACCTGAAAAACAACCTCTCGTATTGGTAGGGGCTGTAAATTCAGCATGATCCGCTCTTTCATATAAATGTACTTTCACTCCGTCCATCAGTGTATAAGGGGACTCCCCGGTCAGGTTAGAGCATTTACCAAAAGTATTACTAAAATCCGTCACCCCTTTACAGCTGTCAAACAAATCTACGGGAACCGTCGTCAGAGAAGTACAATTAAAAAATGTCTGTCCAAAAGAAGTAGCGCTTACACATCCGTCAAAAACATCTTCTCCCACGGATTTTAAAGATTCACATTTCCAAAAACACCGGAAAAAACGGGTAGCTTCGCTACAATTGGCAAAAAGACGGTCCGGAACAGCCTCTAAAGAAGTACAGGAAGAAAAACATTCATAAAATTCTGTCACTTTCGGAGCATTCTCAAAAAGTCCTTCCGGAAGGTTCTTTAAAGAAGTACAACTGTAGAATGTACTGTAAACAGTTGTCAACTCACTAAAAGCATCCTTTTCCGGAACTGCTAGATATTCTAAATTTACACATTTATAAAAACCATACTTTAAAGAAGTCAAGCCTAATCTTCCCCATTGTTTAACCGCTTTTACGCAAGTTTTTAGCTTGTCATCGAAATAATTTCCGTCATTTGCCCTCATATTCGACACCTGTCCTAGAATAGAAACCTCGTATACTCCGGCTTGCTCATAAGTGTGCCGCGGAAAACTGGAAATCACCCGCTCCGGACGAGTCCCATCTCCCCAATCTATTGTACAACTCACCGTTCCTTCAAAAGGTAAGGCGCCCACATTTTCAGTCGTTGCTCCTACTTCCAATACAATGATCATATTATCTCCTGCAGTACTTTGGGTAACCACTATATTTTCCGAAACTATATTTTCCCCTTCACCCGCAACAACGGTAACCCAAGCCTCCAATAGATTTATCGTCCTATTTTCAGCCAAAGAAATAGTAAATTTACCTGCCTCTTTATCGATAGCGACCTGACACCACTCCCGATTAGACAAAACAGTCCACTCGGTTTGATTGGTCTCCACGCTCACTTCATAAATCCCCCCCTCATTCGTAAACGCAACAGTATCCTGAGCCGGGTTTATACTTAAAGTCGCGGCTCCTGCTGCTTCCTGTGTCACTTCTAATGTAACCACATTCCGACTATCTCCGTCACCGGCATAAATTGTAAGCGTCTCCGAACGCAATGCCTTCGTGGTATTTTCTTCAGCTGATAAAATCAATTTATCTCCCTCTTTCTGATAATTACACCATCCTTCTTCTCCTGAAACTACCGTCCAATTTTCCCCATCAGTCAAAACACGAATCTCCACATTGCCCCCCGCAGCCAAAAACTGTACTGTCCCGGAGTTACCCTCTGAATGCACAGTAACTTCCGGATTCTCCGAACTTATTTTTAAAGAAGTCATTGCTATTTTATCTTCATCATCCGAACAAGCCAAAAAGGCAAAAGCAAGAAGACCTATTCCTATAGAAATCAGTTTTTTCATAATCATTCCTTTAAACATTTCAAAATCTAAAATCGTCATTAACAAATAATTCCAATATTAACGCAAAAAAGTTATACGCTCGATCTCATCAGCTGTTAATATCTCAGAAATTTTCGCTGCCCCCAACGTATCAAACTGAACTGGCAGAATTTTATTTTCGCTGGAATTACGAATAGCATAAAATGCTTCTTTATTTTTTTCAAAAGCAAAGGGTTGTGAAGCCTCAAATTGTCCTTCAACTTTTTCCAAGGTAGGCAGATAAGCAAAAGACCAGTTGGAAAATAATGTATAACTGGAACCATTCGCCGTCCCGATCACTCCCATATATTCATAATTCACGTCTATAAGATCACCGGTCTCGGAATCTGTTACCTGACCTTTCACCCCCTTAACTGTAAGTTTTCCGTAATCTTCCGTCCAGGAAAGTTCAATTTCTTTTCCTGCAGATAAAAGATATCCGGTATGAGGATCATAGAGCGTAATAAACAAGACATATTGTTTCAAGCCGGCAGTAACCATAGCTACAGGATTTTCTGTGGGATCCGTGGAAATAACCAACTTATCAGACTTTACATCCATTAAAAAACCGCAATACATATCCCAGAATCCGCTTCCGTAAAAAAGGCGATTTTTATTATCTCCCATTAGCTTTCCGGTATAATCAGGAGCTGCTCCGCCGAACTCCCATGCTTTTGAATCTTTATTATACACCAACCAGTCTGTGGCCTGAATTTGCCAGGTCCCGGAAAGATTTGTATATAAATTATAAGAAGCCTCTTCGCCTGGGAAATCAAGTTTACCCTGATAACCAAAATTCAAAGTTTTTCCGTCTTCACTTGTTAAAGTTCCTTTCAGTTGTACGAAAACATTCTCATAAGCAACTGAAAATGTACCGGAAACAATAGGATGCAGACCTTCTTTATCCTTCCAGTAACTCAACGTTTCGGCATCCCCAGGCCGGAATGTACCAGCAACGGTAGCCCCCTTTTCTCCTGCAGCATAGTTTCCTGCAGCAGGCAATGGCTGCTGAGAATCGGCAGCAAGCTGATCAAAAAAGACTAAACCGAGTGTATATTCTTTTGAATCGTCTGTCAATTCCAAACGATACGCTCCGATTTCTCCATCCTGTACTGTTTGATATCGTGCATCCGAAACAAAAGTAAACCCTATTTTATCAGATACGGCCTGATAACGGAATTGCAAAGCAGCTTGAAAAGAAAACTGAAGTACAGCACCTTCTTCTGAAAGAAATTCTCCTGTAATATGACAAATATTTTCTTTGACAGCCATCGTAAAATCACCAGATTTTACAAGGTATTTAATCCCTTCAGCTGTCCAATAAGTCGCATTTCCTCCCAGATTGTAATGTCCGGCAGTATGACTTCCGGTTGACGCTGCAGGGGAATAATTCCCGGCTTCCGGAAATGCAGCATTCACATCCTCCGACAAAGAACTTTCAAAATCCAACTGAAGCATAATGTCATCTGTCTGCATACGAATTACATAATTACCACTGCCCGCATTATATCTATCTCCTTGATAAAAGGCAACTGAAGCCTGCTCAAAAGTGACATTGAAAACCGGGAGATCCGATTTATTCTTCGAATCATTATCGTCTGAACACGCACCCCAAGCAAGTAATGCAAAAACAGACATTCCAAAAATTTTAAAGATTTTCATACTATTGTTTTTTAGGTTGAATTAAAATATAATATAAATCCGTTAGTTATTTAACACCTGTTCTGCAGAAAAAGGACAAGACTAATCCAAAGAGAGAGCTCCAGGTTTTTGCTTTTTCATGAAATCACTAGGCTTCTCCTCTCCTATTCCCGATAACTTTTTTCTTCTTGGATAAAATTTTAAAAGAGAAAATAATAATGCAGATAAAGATAACTTACACCCAAGAGAACGGCTGGAATCCTTCTTCCCCTCTCTATCCCTTAAACAACATGCTCTACGATACCGAATTGTATTTTCCACTTTTTTCCACGACCGCTCTATATCTATCTCTTTATACAAACGATAACGGGTATTCAATTTATCCTCACCAATCAGTTTTTCATATAGCTTTTCCGGAATTTCCCTTTGTACTGCCCAACAGCTAAAAGATCCGTCCTCTTCATTTTTTAATTCTTCCAGCGATTCCCGGATCATTTTGCAGATCTCTCCGTCTTCCATTTTATTCAAATTTTTCCCAATTTATACCATTCACCATTTTTTATTTCTACCGATTTCTTATCCCTAGTATCCTCTCCTACTTATTTCAAGAACAAATATTCCCATCTTTTTATAAAGACACCTATTTTGATAAAACGTGCAAAAAAAGAAGTATTTTCTTCAAAATATTGTAATTTTGAACGTCTTTATAAACCAAAATCAAAATGAAATGAACGATAAAAATTATCACAAACAGACATAATTTTATTGATTTATTGGTTTATGACACAAGCTCCATCCAATGCTAAAGACAAGGTAGAGCAAACAGACAATTATCTCCTGCAATTGATCCGTCAGGGAGATTGCATGTCTTTTACTACCCTTTTTAAAAAGTATTATAAAGTGTTAGTCCTTTTTGCTCACTCTTTCGTCAAAGACAAAGACGTTGCTGAAGATCTGGTACAAAGTTTTTTCTGTAAATTATGGGAAGATCGGTTAACGATGGCTAAAATAACAAATTGTAAAAATTATTTTTACATCGCTATCCGCAATCGCTGCCATAATTATATCCGAAACAACAAACTGATTCCTGTTCCTTTTCCGGATAATCTCACAGAAGATAATTTACTGAGTACCATTATAGAAGAGGAAATTTCTGTCAAACTCATTGAAAAGATCCAGTTACTTCCCGAGAAATGCAGAAATATCATGCTTATGAAGATTCAAGGTATGGATAATAAAACAATCGCTGCCACCCTTCATATCCGGGAAGAAACTGTCCGTTCTCAAATCCATAGAGGGAAGGAAATTTTAAAAAACCACTTCCAAATGGCTTATCCGGCGCTGTGGATTGTCCCTTCTTTTTTGGAATCTATTTTCTTTTTTTAAACTAAAAAGCTTGGAATAGACGATAGAAAAGTTGTATTAAAAAGCATAAGGGGAAAATTGTTTCACATATACTTTATAAGCAAAGGGAGATAAGATAAGGTGATGAAGGTTTTCCGTTTTTTCATTTTCAAAATACTCTAAAAATGAACCCGATAAAACGCTCTCCAAATGTAGTTCCTGATTCTCTGCCGAAAAATTTAAAACGACGATGATGTGATTTTCTGCTTTATATCTTTCAAAAACAAAAATTTCTTTTTCATTTGAGTGAGGGATAATATGAAAACAGCCCGGGTCATTCCCGGTCAACAAAGCGGGATTTTGGTGTTTCAGTTCATTTAACTTCCGGTAAAATAGTGCTAATTCGGGATTTTCTTCCCACTCTACCACGTCTTTTTCAAAAAAAGACAGGCGTTTATTTAAACAAACTTCTTGCCCGGTATATACCAAAGGCATCCCCGGAACCGTATACATCAAAACAGCATAACCACGGAAAGCTTCCCCCAAACGTTCTGTAATATACCCCTGCCAGGAATTTTCGTCATGATTATCAATGAAATTCAAAATAATCGTACTCCGGCTATAAAGTGTTTCTACTTTATGAAAATAACCGGGCAGAGCAGTTCCATCTTCTTTATGTTGTGCGATATCATTCATCAAATGATGTAAATCCCAGCCATAACAGGCATCGAAAGCTTTCTCCGTTAATAGGGGTTCCCAAGCTTCGGCCAGCATAAATACAGGTTTCACTTTTTCCAATGCTTCCCGAGCTTCTTCCCAAAAATCGACAGGGACCAATGCAGCCATATCACAACGATATCCGTCTATCTCTGTTTCCCGCACCCAAAAAAGCAAACTTTCAATCATATAATCCCTCAAATCCCGGTTATTATAATCCAATCCGGCGACATCACTCCAATCTTCTACAGGGCTTACAATTTCTCCCTCCTTCTGAATATACCAATCCGGATGTTCTTCAATCAAAGGGTTATCCCAACCCGTATGATTTGCCACCCAATCCAAAATCACTTTAAACCCCTTCCCATGCGCTTGCTTGACTAAATTTTTAAAATCCTCCAACGTTCCATAATCCGGATTTACTTGCCGATAGTTCTGAACCGCATAATAACTTCCCAAAGTCCCCTTTTTATTTTTTCGAGAAATAGGCGTAATCGGCATAAACCACAAAATATTTATCCCTAATTCCTTCAAGCGCGGTAAATGAGATATAAAAGCATTAAACGTACCCTCCGGAGTGTATTGCCGGATATTTATTTCGTACATAGAAGCATTTCCTGCCCAATCTACGGCTTCCCACTTTTTCCCGTGTTTTCTTTCCGTTTTATATCCCCTTTTTTCCATCGTCACTGAATAAATAAAACCTACAAACTTTACCGATATTCCCTCTCCTTCATTCCAACTCTATCACCATAGCCGTTTTAGCGGGGATCGTAAAAGCGGTATGTAAATCTTTTATTTCCCGCCCACTTAAAATATCTCTTCCCCGACTGACATCCGACAACATTTCTGAAAATCTTTGCAAATCTATCGTTTTGGGCTCTTTCTCCGAATTATTGAGTACCACCATTATTTTCTTTTCATCATCATAACGGAAATAGACGTAATAATCATTCTCCGGTACGAAATGCCTCAATGCTCCTCTATGAATAACCGGATTATTCTTCCGCCACTGTAATAAATTTTTCACAAAATCAAATACTTCATTCTGTTCTGCAGTGCGTCCTTCCGCAGTAAAAGCATTAATCGTATCGCCGGGCCAACCACCGGGAAAATCCCGTCGGATATCTCCATCTCCCTTTTGCTTAACTCCTCGCATCATCATCTCTGTTCCGTAATAAATCTGGGGGATACCCCTGGTTGTCGCCAGCAAAGTAAATACTAATTTAAATTTATCAATATCTCCGTCCAGCACTTCCCATATCCGTTCCGTATCGTGATTATCGGCAAAAATCAATAAATTATAAGGATCCGGATACAAATAATCTTGTGCAAAATTGAAATAAGGCCGCATAATTCCTTTGTCCCAACCTTGTTCCTCTTTGGTAAAAACCTGTAAGGCATCCTGCAAAGGGAAATCCATAACGGCTGGTAATTCAGAATTAAATCCGTCTGGATTCAAAGCATCTTTTTGCCAATAAGCAACTTCCACAGGCTGATGTACCCACGTCTCCCCGACAATATTAAAATTCGGATATTCAGTCATTATTCTCTCATTGAATTCAGCCATTGCTTCCTTATGATTATAAGGATAAGTATCTATACGTAAGCCACCCAAATCTGCATATTCAATCCACCAAACCGCATTCTGAATCAAATAATCTAATAATAACGGATTATTTTGATTCAAATCAGGCATGGAAGTATCAAACCATCCTTGAGTATTTAATTTTTTATCGGAATCCGCAGCATAAGGATCCTGTACAGTACCGATCCGAAAATTAGAACGGGTAAACGTATCAAATTGATGAATCCAGTCGTCCGCAGGCAAATCCTTCATCCACCAATGTGCAGTGCCACTATGATTCGTTACGACATCCATAATGAGTTTTATTCCTCTTTTCTTCGCCTCCGCAGCCAGCCGTCTGTAATCTTCATTCGTGCCGTAACGCGGATCTATTTTATAATAATCGGAAATAGCATAAGTATGATAAGAAGTAAGCGGCATATTATCTTCCATCAGCGGTGTACTCCACAAAGCCGTAATCCCTAAATCTTCCAGATAATCCAAATGATCAATAATTCCCTGAATATCCCCTCCATGCCTTCCATTTAAATCGTTTCGGTTCACTTTTTCTATAGTTTCCGGATGATTATCATTTGCCGGATTCCCATTTGCAAACCGATCGGGCATCAATAAATAAACCACATCGGCACTCGAAAATCCCTCTCTCTCCTCAGATCCTTCCTGTCTGTTCTGTAAAAGATAAGGATAACTAAAAACTTCCTTGTCCCCTTTCCAGAATTCTATTTTCATCTTCCCTGCCAAAGCCGTTTTATCGATATACAGATAAATAAACAAATAATTGGGATTGGTGGTCGTCACAACCCGCTCTATTTTTACTCCCGGATAATGGATCTCAGGGCGGTACGTGGCGATTTGTGGACCATAAACCATAATCTGAAGTTCCGGATTCTTCATCCCCACCCACCAACTCAGAGGTTCTATCCGCTCAACCGGAATTTTCGGATGCTTCTTTTTCAGCTGAAATGTCTTAGCGGGAGCACTCAGTGTTATCATTAACAATAAAACGATTCCTAGTATTTTCATATAAAATTAAATTAAAATTACAGTTCCGGATTTATCCTTATACCCCTGCAATCTCTTTTATTCACTAAATTTCTATTTTAGAATTTTCTACTATCTTATATTTTTTCCCGTATACGGCCAACTCCATAACTCCCCCTTCTTCATTAAAAATAATCACCTTACCATGCTGCACCCTTACATTTAAAATATTTTTCCGGTACATGACCTTAAAGGAATAAGATTTCCAACTTTCCGGTATAGCCGGCTGAAAGCTCAATATCCCTTCTTTTATTCTCATTCCCCCGAAACCTTCCACAATAGACATCCAAGTACCTGCCATAGAAGTAATATGCAGGCCTTCATGAGCTTCCTTGTTATAATCATCCAAGTCCAGGCGGGCTGTACGCAAATATAGATTATAAGCTTTGGTCATATCGCCTATTCTGGCCGCTAAGATCGAATGTACACAAGGCGAAAGTGAAGATTCATGCACGGTACGGGATTCATAAAAATCAAAATTACGTTTGATACAAGCATCGTCGTACTCCTTTTCAAAGAAATAAATACCTTGCAGGACATCTGCCTGCTTGATAAAACAACTTCTCAATATACGATCCCACGACCAATGTTGATTAAGAGGACGGATTTCCGGATTTAAGTCTGCAGCCAATATTTGTTCTTTATCCATATATCCATCCTGCTGTAAAAAGATTCCCAATTCTTTCTCTTCAGGAAAATACATCTGATCGATTATTTCCTGCCATTTTCTAGTCTCCGCTTTGTAATCCAACTTCATCTTCTCCACTAATTCCAGGAAACGATCGGTACTACGTGATTTCACCTTTTCCAGACATTCTATAGCATATTTCATACACCAGGTCGCAATCTTATTGGTGTACCAGTTATTATTGACATTATTTTCATACTCATTCGGTCCGGTAACCCCCAGAATAACATATTTTTTCCTTGCTTTTGAAAATGTAGCCCTCTGTGCCCAAAAACGAGCAATAGCGGTGAGTACTTCCAAACCGTATTCTTCCAAATAAAAGTCATCTCCGGTATAATTTATATAACGATAAATGGCATAGGCAATCGCCCCATTCCGATGTATTTCTTCGAAGGTAATTTCCCATTCGTTATGACATTCTTCCCCATTCATGGTTACCATCGGATAAAGAGCCGCCCCATCTGTAAATCCTAATTTTTGTCCGTTTTCAATAGCTTTATCCAATTGTTTATACCGGTAAATCAACAAATTCCGCGTGACCTTCGCATCTGCAGTCGAAAGATAAAAAGGAACACAATAGGCTTCCGTATCCCAATAAGTGCTTCCACCGTATTTTTCACCTGTAAAACCTTTTGGTCCAATATTCAACCGGGCATCATCCCCCGTATAGGTCTGCTTTAATTGGAAAATATTAAAACGAATTCCCTGCTGTGCTTCGACATCTCCTTCGATAACAATGTCAGAATGTTCCCATATCTCTTTCCAAACCAACCGATGCTCTTCCAATAAAATATCAAAACCTTTGGAGCAGGCATCGTTTACCAAAATCTTCGCATTAGGCAATAAATCGGAAACATTATGATTCATCGAACTCAATACGGCTATATATTTATAAAAACAAACCTGTTTTCCCTTCTCCACAAATACAGACACTTTATTCGCAACATAATTTTGGTCTATAATTGTTTCCTCCTCCAAAACCGGATATTCGTTTCCTCCCAAAGTAATTGCATATTTAATTCCGACCCCCACCTGAAAATTAGTTTTTTTAGTTTGCGAACGCAGATAAGCTTCGCCATTCAAAGCATCTGTCTCCAGAACATCCCAAAACTTTTCATTATAATTAGCATCTTCATTTATTATATCCCCATCAATAGAGGAAGTAAACAAAATATCCCCACTGAAATTTAAAGGCGTAAGGGCATATCGTATTGCCGCTATTTCTTTATTTGCCATACTGATAAAACGTCTAGCATTGACTTTAACTTCATTTCCATTGGGCATAATAGCAATAAAAGAACGTTCCAGATATCCCTCTTTCATATTCAGTATACGGGTAAAATCCCTCACTTTACAAACCCCTAAATCCAACTGTTCATTATTAATTTCCACATAGATACCATTCCAATAAGGAGCATTCAATACTTTTGCAAAATACTCCGGATAACCGTTTTTCCACCATCCGACACGGGTTTTATCTGTATAATATACCCCACCGATATAAGTGCCTTGTAAGGTGTTTCCGGAATACTTTTCTTCAAAATTGGCTCTCTGTCCCATTCTTCCGTTTCCCAGACTAAAAATACTTTCGGAAGAGCGATGATTTTTCGGATCAAATCCTTCTTCAATGATACACCAATCGTCTACTTTCAGATATTTATTCATAGCTTTTATAATTACAATGTTAAAAGCGAATATTCCGCTCCCAAGATTTAAAAATTTATTATTTCTCCGTTTATTTTTAATTTTCCGTTTTCGATCTTCACTTGCCTAAAATCTGCCATCACCACATCCGCCTGCTTCAATATTTCTCTTTTGCCTACTCCCACACATTTCATTCCCGCCCGATGTGCCGCTTCCACTCCCGCTACAGCATCTTCGAAAACAAGGCACTCTTCCGCCGGTAAATGCAATAACTCTGCTCCCTTTTGAAATACTTCGGGATCCGGCTTGGCTTGAGTCACATTCGTACCGTCCGCTATAGCATCGAACATATCCTCAATACCGACTTGTTTCAAAATAGTCTTTGCATTTTTACTGGCCGATCCCAAAGCTATTTGGATTCCGTTCTGATGCAAATCCTCCAGAAAATCCCGTACTCCCGGTAATACCTCCTCCGAAGTCATTTTTGTAATATAACTCAGGTATATTTTATTTTTCTTATCCGCCAACTTCAGCTTCTCTTCCTCACATACATTTATTCCTCCTATATTCAATAATATCTCCAGAGAAGCCATCCGGCTTACCCCCTTCAATAATTCATTATCCTTCTCTGTAAATTCAAACCCCAGCTCTGAAGCGATTTCCTTCCATGCTAAATAATGATATTTTGCAGTATCGACAATTACTCCGTCTAAATCAAAAATGCAACCTTTCATGACTTCTTGTATTTAATTCTCCGTTTTTGCCACTTCACATCCTTCCGTAGGATGGGAATAAGTTTCTTTAATAATAAATACACAAGCAGCTCCTATTATCAATAATACCCCTGCCAATACGAGCATTCCGATCTGTTTTCCGCCCACAGCATGTAAGAGAGATCCTCCGACTAAGGCCGCGACGATCTGAGGAACACATATCGTCCCATTGAATAAGCCCAGATAAGCTCCCATATTTTTACCCGATACAGAATTCGTCAGAATGGTAAAGGGCATGGCTAACATGGCTGCCCAGGCAAACCCCACCAAAGCAAAAGAAATGAAAAGCAGATATTGATTGTGCACAAAAAAAGTCGAAATAAAACCGATACCTCCCAATAATAAACTAAGCGAATAAGCCCCTTTCCGGGAACGGAATAAAGGCAACACTAGGGCCCAACATACCGAACCGATCGCCTGAACAGCAAATAAGACTCCTACCCAATTTCCGGCTTCCTGATAACCGGCCGAAGCCGTATCTCCTGTTCCCCAGACATTCTGGGCAATAGCTCCATTGGTATAAGTCCACATATACATAAAAGCCGCCCAGCAAAAAAACTGTACCAGCCCCACTGTCCAAAATACTTTAGGAGCATGAACCAATAAAGAAATAAAATCGCTCTTTTCTTTTTTCTCTTCAGCCGTAATCCCATGAAATTTTTCAAATTCCTTGGGAGGCATCTCCTTTACTTTGACAGAAGTATAAATCACACACAAAATCAAAATAATCGCTCCCACATAAAAAGAATAAATTACCGTATCCGGAACCATTCCGGGAGCTGCAATATTTTGTATTCCCAATAAAGCAAAAATAAAAGGGAAAAGATAACCGACCAAACTCCCTGCATTACATAAAAAACTCTGAATAGAATAGGCCAAGCCTTTTTGCTCTTCGTTTACCATATCCCCTACCAACATTTTGAAAGGCTGCATCGCCATATTGATAGAAGTATCCAATAACATCAAAGCAATTAGCCCGAACATCATGGCACTCATATAATGTGTAAAACTCCCCGCATTCGGTAATAAAAACATGACGACCACTGCCAATAAAGAACCAACAAATAAATAAGGAATACGACGTCCAAAACGAGTCCATGTATGATCACTGAGCGAACCGACAATCGGCTGTACAATAATTCCTGCTAAAGGGGGTAAAATCCAAAAATAACTTAAAGTATGAGGATCCGCTCCTAATGTAGCAAATATACGACTCACATTA
The DNA here is from genome assembly GCA_000963415.1 of Blastocystis sp. subtype 6. Lineage (NCBI taxonomy): Eukaryota > Bigyra > Opalinata > Blastocystidae > Blastocystis > Blastocystis sp. subtype 6. The sequence goes on along the minus strand of JZRM01000029.1, from coordinate 11,975 downwards.
GCACTCTGCAGGGCATAAGCAATCTGTACGCCAAAAAAACCGAAACTAATATTCCATAAGGCCCAAAAACCCAGTCGTGGCTTACAATTCAAATTTGTATTTTCTATCATAAATTTATTCATTACATTTCTGACCGAATAGTTCCAAACTCATAAAATGATACAAATCGATTTTTATTTATACGGAGATTTTCCGTATCAGTTGAAAAGTAGTCTAGAATTCTAAGCGAACTTAAATATATAACAATCTCTTCGTTTTGTAAACGTTTAAAAAAGATAGATATCCTTTATTTAAAGGGAAAACAAACGTTTAATAAGCATTTCAATCGGTTGCGGAAATTCATTAAAAAAGTTTAAACAGCTGTAATTTAGACTAAGTCTAAATTACATTCTGTGTTCGTTGGGTGTAAAAAGTAAGGTTTATCGACGGGTAGATCCTCTTATAATTAAATTTGTTTTAATCACTTCTGTCACTGTGGAAATTTGTTTGTCTTCTGACTAGATTCTTCTCCATAACAGATCTGTAGCAATTTCTCCTACCTTATCTCCATGTTACTCTACAGTGATCAGTGTAGGATCTGTCAAAGTAGAAACCAAATCATCGGTAAAGCCTGATATGGCTACATCTCCCGGAACCTTAAATCTCCTGTGTTTAATGGCATACATAACGCCTGCCGCTGTCAGGTCATTCCCGGCAGATATGCCGTCCGAACAATTTACCCTCCGCATCAATTGTTCGCCTCCAATCATAGCATCCGCTTGGTTATCACATTGTATGATCAGTTCCTCATACACGGGAAGCCGGGCATCTTTCAGAGCCCGTATACCTCCCATTTGCCTTTTTTGAGCAATTTGCATCGTCTGAGGAGCAGATAGGTGAGCAATTCACTGGCATCCTACAGAAATCAGATGTCGAACAGCGGCATATGCCCTGTTAAAATCATCTACAAAAGGCCATCACTTCGCTAAAGATTTATTGTTTTTTCTTTCTATTTCTTCAGAAATATCTTATATTCACAAGGTTGCATTTTCAGATGAGTGGAGAAAGTTACATCCTTGCCTGTGAAAGCATCCACATAAGAATTTAAAGGCATTTCATCAAATTTAAAAGAAACATTTTTCCGGCTCAAATTGAGTAAAACGAATAATTCATTATCTCCCTTGGTACGGGTGAAAGCAAAAACCTGTTCGGGAGCAGTGGTTGTTAAAATACGCATTTCCCCTCCATCTATACCTGCCCACAAAGCCGGATTCTGATGTTTCAATTGGTCCAACTGCATATAAAAAGCTGTCAATTTTTTATCATCACTCCATTTGATCTCGTCTTTTTCAAAAAATTCCAACCGATGATTCAATCCCACCTCTTGTCCGCTATATACCAAAGGCATTCCGGGTACTGTGTATGTTAATACCGCAAATGCTTTCTGCATCTCTCCAAAACGTTCGTTAATCGTTCCATTCCAACTATTTTCATCGTGGTTGGTCAAGAAATTCATAAGAATTGTACGGGGCGCATACATACTATCCGCCTTGTGGAAATAAGCCGGTAAAGCTGCTGCAGTATTCTTACCGGCAGCAATATCATTCATCGTATGCAACAAATCCCAGGCATAACAAGCATCAAAAGCAGTAGCCGTTAACTCCGGTTCCCAAGCTTCAGCCAACATAAATACCGGTTTCAAACTATCCAAAGCCATCCTCGCTTCTTTCCAGAAATCTGTAGGAACCATGGCCGCCACATCACACCGATAACCATCGATATTCGCTTCTTTTACCCAAAATTTCATACTTTCAATCATATATTGACGTAAACCCGGTTGTTCATAATCCAAATCCGCTACGTCTGTCCAATCTGCAACCGGAGCAATAATCGAATCGTTAATTCTAGTATACCATTCTTCATGCTCCACAATCAACCAGTTATCCCAACCTGTATGATTAGCGACCCAATCCAGAATCACTTTAAATCCCATATCATGAGCCCTTTTAACCAATGCTTTAAAATCGGCCATTGTACCAAATTCCGGATTTACTTTCTGATAATCCTGTATAGCATAATAACTACCCAAGCTTCCTTTCCTGTTTTTTTCGGAAATCGGCTGGATCGGCATAAACCAAAGGATATCGACTCCTAATTCTTTTAAACGGGGCAAATGTTCGGCAAATGCATTGAAAGTTCCCGCTTGCGTATACTGACGAATATTTACTTCGTAAATCACGGCATCCTTTGCCCAAGGCACCACTTGCGGAGTTTTAAATACAGCTGACGGTGTAACTACTTCTTTATTCCGGTTTTTCTTGTCTTTACAAGCCGTTAAAGCAATCGCTAAGACAAAAAGTACAAATACAATTTTTCTCATATGCTCTCATTTAATATTATAAATCAAAAAATTACAATAAGTTGTCCCTATTCGGACAATTCTCTAATTATAGATAATTTCAATGCCATTGGCCGGTACGTCCACAATCAACTTCGAATTATCGTAACTGAAACGTCCGTCAAACAAAGCCTTGAATTGCCCTTTCCGGTCCCGCTGGGGAAGATCGAGTTTCAATGTCACCTCTTCCGGCTCCTTATTAAAAACGACTACAACATCCTGCCCGAAATAAGACCGCAAATAAGCATAGACCTTATTCTCTACTCTTAACGGAATAAAATCGCCGTACATCAATGCCATACTGCTTTTTCTGAATTTCATCAAAGCAGCCGTTTTTTCTTTTACCATTTTTTCACCCTCACTCAAATCCTGAAAACGCATCATACGACGATTATCCGGATCATTACCTCCCGTCATTCCGATTTCATCTCCATAATAAAGGACGGGTATACCGGGTATGGTAGCATTAAAAGCAATCAATTGTATCAACTTATCGTAAGCCGTTTCATCCGAAGGTTTACGCTCTCCAACTTTCCGTTTCCAACCGGCAATTTTACTATCTTCTTCAAAACTGATATCCCCTGCCGCATAAGAAATAAAACGCGCCCGATCCTGGTTCCCCGAAATATACGACATCATATTATGTACTCCGTAATAATGAAAACTCTCCTCCAAAGAATTATTCAAACGCTGAAATCCCACATCCGGACGGGCAAAAGTTGCAACAGCATCATCATATACATTAAAATCAAATTGTCCGTCCATTTGTCCCGAACCGACGTAAGAAGCAATCAACTCACGGCTCCCATACGTTTCCCCCACCTGATAAAGGGTGATGTTTTTGGGAAACATCACGTCCTTTTTCAATTTATAGGTCAACGTCCGCCAAAATATCTCCGGAATATGTTTCGTCGCATCGTGACGGAATCCATCTAAATTGTACTCCTTTATCCAAAATAAGGCAGAATCTGTCATCGGCTCGTACACCTCGGGATTCTCTAGATTCAAGGTAGGTAAAAATGTATCAAACCATGTCGTCAGACGGTGATCGTCCCAACGTTCCGTATTCAGGGAGCCATCTGGCAAATACAATTCTGTAGCCCATTCCTGATGTTGTTTATACAGGGGATGTTCCTCATGCACATGATTCGCCACATAATCGAGAATTACATTTATATTCCGTTTATGAGCTTCTTCTATCAAGTCTTTCAATTCCTGCGAAGTTCCGTAGCGGTAATCCACTTTAGAAGAAGATACCGGCCAGTAGCCGTGATAACCAGAAAATTTAGTCTTCGGATCTTTCCAGAAACCATATGCTCCTTCAGGATTTTGAGTAATCGGAGACAACCAAATTGTGTTTATCCCTAGAGAATCGAAATATCCTTCTTTCAACTTTTGTGTAACTCCAGCAATATCTCCCCCCATATAATTGGCAAGAGGTAATACTTCTCCGGTATCCAAAGGATGATTATTTTCCGCTTCAGCATCCTTAAAGCGATCAATCATCAGGAAATAAAGCGTAGAAGCTCTTTTATCAAACCGATTCAATAAAGAAGCTTTTTCTATTACTTTTCCTTTTTCAAGAGGAACAAAAATATCATTGGAAACACCGTATTCATTTATTGCCCAGACTCTCAACTCAGAACGTTTCAATTCACGGGCATCTTCAGGAATGACAATGCCCAATGTATTGCCGGACGAAATTAAATATTTTTCACCGAGTCGCTGATTTTGAATATATACAAACCATTCCTCCACCGCATTTTGGTAAAATAGAAAGACCGTATCCTTACTCACTCTATCGGTAAAAATCTCCGGAACCTTTCCAGCTTTCTCTCCTACTCTTAACAAGGAATTACTCCCTCCCATATTGTTGTCGATTCGCTCCTTATTCCCCGGATCCAATTGTTTACTTCCGTCCAAAACTACTAAATAGGAATATTGTCCAGGAGCCAGATATAAAGTGGTTTGCCACACTCCATCCTTCAGCTCTAGATTTGTATTCTCCGGGTTCCAAGCATTCATATCCCCGACTAACTGTACTTTACGATACTGTTTTCCCTGGGGATCAAATGTGAACACAACAGGCTTTTTGACACTTCGGAGAACCGGGATATCATAAGTATAACCTTCGTACTGAAAACGAATATTTTCCATCGCTTTCATATCTTTTTCCGGAATAAGTAAAATTTCCTTTTTCCCTTTTTCTTTAATCAACTTCAAATTCGAAGGGGGAATAATCTTCCGAATCTTTTCCGGATAAAGAAAATAATCTGTTAAATATACCCGAGTGGTATCATTCCCCAATTGTATCGGACTTGCTAAATCATATACTGCAGAATGCTCAGGGATACGGACAACGTTCTTTTTACAGGTCCAGAAAGATAAAAATAAGAGCATTATAATAATAATTTTATACATCATTTCTTCTTTCTATTAGAGCTTAACAATCGAAAATTATAAAATTAATAAATCTTTTATAAGTCACAAAACACTAAAGGCCTTTCAGAAAATACAAAACCCGATCTTGAACCCTTTCATTTCTTTCCATAAATCCTTTTTAAGTCAATATTTAACGGCTCACTCAATAAGAAAGTTTCAAAGAAGAAAGAGCGGTATAAGGAAAAATAATTTTAAGAAAACTTATTTTAAAATATTGCTTCTCTTTGCGACGTAATCAAATATTAATATTTTTTATGTAAATAATACCAACGACTTTCAACAAAGTTTACGTATACAGCCTAAAATATCTTTCAATCTCGGACAACTATATCATATAAACCAGATAATTATGAAACGAAAAAAACTGACGCAAACTTTGTTTCCTATTTTGTCATTTATTCTTTTATTGAACCTGAACAGTTTTGGGCAAGAAATAAACCTTACAGGAAAAGTAACAGATGCTGCTGACGGACAATCTTTACCGGGAGTAAGTGTTATCATAAAAGGTACGTACACAGGAACTGCAACAGATGTCGACGGTAATTACAATTTAAAGGTAAAACCGGGAGATGTGCTGGAATTTTCATTCATCGGTTACAAGCCTCAGACTGTAACAATTACTAACCAACGCGTACTCGATATTGCTTTACAAGAAGACTTACAGGAACTCCAAGAAGTAGTCGTTATCGGTTATGGACAAGTCCGAAAAAATGATGCCACTGGTTCTGTTATAGCTATAAATGCCAATGACTTTAACCCGGGAGTGATGTCGTCTCCTCAAGATCTTTTAATAGGGAAGACGCCGGGAGTACAGATTACAACCGGAGGCGGAGCGCCAGGAGACGGGGCTACCATCCGTATCCGGGGTGGTTCTTCTATGCGAGCCAGCAACGACCCTCTTATTGTTGTAGATGGAGTGCCTCTGGATAATTCAGGAATCAATGGTATGCGGAATCCATTGAACTCAATAAACCCAGCGGATATCGAATCATTTACCGTATTAAAGGATGCTTCTTCCACTGCTATTTATGGAGCAAGAGCTTCTAACGGAGTTATTATAATTACAACGAAACAGGGTAAAAAAGGACAACCTTTCCGGGTAAATTATTCCGGACAGGTCGGTATCAGTTGGAAAGAAGGGAAAATTGATGTCATGAATGCGGATGAATTCAGAGAAACCGTAAGAAAACAGTTTGCTGGAAATCCCAATATCATCAATAACCTGGGTACAGATAACACAGACTGGCAAAAAGAAATTTACCGGGTAGCTGCTAGTAATGACCATAATCTGGATTTCTCCGGATCAAAATTTGATACTCCTTTTCGTTTATCTGTAGGTTACACAAACCAACGGGGGATTTTAAAAACCACAAATTTAAAACGTGTCACCGGAGCCTTGAATGTAAATCCCTCTTTTTTTGACGATTTCCTGAAAATTAATATACATGCGAAAGGGATGTATATTAAAAATAATTTTGGAAATACCGAGTCTATCGGAGAAGCTCTCCTTTTTGATCCTACCCGTCCGGTGATGGATGGAAATGAAAGATTCGGTGGATATTTTACCTGGACACAGGCGACAACTGGTAACCCCAATATTATTGCTACCAAAAATCCGGTAGCCCATTTAAAACAACATAGCGATAAATCCAAAGTGAAACGTTTCATCGGAAACATCCAGTTTGATTACCGCCTCCATTTTTTTCAGGATATGCGTGCTAACTTAAATTTAGCCTATGACTATTCTAAAAGCGACGGGAAAGTTATCGAACCGGAAGACGCCGCCTGGACCTACGATGAGATACACGGGAGCGGATACCATAAAGAATACAACGAAAAAAAACACAATGAATTACTGGAATTCTATTTAAATTACAATAAAAATATAGAAGAGATTTATAGTACGATCGACGTTGTTGCCGGTTATTCCTGGCAACATTTCAAAAAAAGCAGTCGTTCTTATGCAACGAATACAGCCGGCAACTATGTAAAAGAAAATAATGAAGATGCATCGGAAAATTATCTCTTGTCTTTTTTCGGTCGTCTGAATTATACCTTTATGGATAGATATTTGCTGACGTTCACATTAAGAGGGGACGGGTCTTCCCGTTTTGCCAAAAGCCAGCGTTGGGGAACATTTCCTTCTTTAGCTCTTGCCTGGCGTATTGATCAGGAAGATTTCATGAATCGCTTTGAAAATCTTTCTACCCTTAAATTGCGGCTGGGATATGGAATTACGGGCCAACAGGATATTATCGGCAACGACTACCCTTATCTCCCCAATTATACAATTAGTAACGATAAAGCCCAATATCAGTTCGGAAACGAATTTGTATATACGCTGCGTCCCAATGGCTACGATGCCAATATTAAATGGGAAGAAACCACTACCTGGAATGTCGCTTTGGATTTTGGATTTTATAACAATCGGATAAATGGGTCCATCGATTATTACTACCGCAAAACAAAGGATTTACTCAACGAAATTCCGGTAGCAGCCGGTTCTAACCTGACCAATAAACTGGTCACCAATGTCGGAGATTTATCCAATCAGGGATTTGAATTTAATTTGAACGCTATACCTATTACCAATGATTCGTGGCATTGGGAGGTAAACGTCAATATGTCTTACAATAAAAACAAAATTATCAAACTGATCCGGAACAAAGACCCGAATTATGTCGGGGTTTTAACCGGAGGAATTTCCGGAGGTACAGGTAGTACGATACAAATTCACAGTGAAGGTCATCCTTCTAATGCTTTCTATGTATATCATCAAGTATATGATGAAAATGGGAAACCTTTGGAAGGAGTATACGTCGACTTGAACGGAGACGGAATCATCAACCAACTCGATCTTTACCGATATAAAAGCCCGGCACCCAAATGGCTGGCAGGCTTCTCCTCTTACCTGAAATATAAAAACTGGGATCTCAATATAGCCGGTAGATTTAGTTTCGGTAATTACGTATACAACAACGTTCAATCCAACGGAGCTTTATACAGCCGGATGTATGATAATACAGGCTTTTATTCCAATATTCCGACTGCTGTAAGTAAAACGAATTTCCGGGAAGCCCAGTATTTTTCAGACTATTATGTACAAAATGCTTCTTTTATGAAATTGGACAACATTACTCTCGGGTATAATTTTCAAAAACTATGGAAAAACCGCATTGATCTAAGAGTATTTGCTATTATGCAAAATGTGTTTACTATTACCCGATACAAAGGACTCGATCCCGAAATATTCAACGGCATCGACAATAATGTATATCCTCGTCCCCGAACCTTTTTGGTTGGAGTCAATCTGGGTTTTTAAATCGTAATTTACAAATCTGTATGCTATGAAAAAATATATCCAATATCCGAAATTCCGATTTTACGCCCTCTGGCTTTTATTAGCCTTAGGCGCAAATTCCTGTATAGGCGATCTGAATACGACCCCTATCGATAAAGATATTATCAGTTCTAAAAATGTATACGACAATCCGGAAGCTTATCGCCAAGTTCTGGCAAAAATCTATTCTGTCTTTGCTTTAAGCGGACAAATCGGCCCGGATGGTAATCCGGATTTGTCAACCAACGACGAAGGTACATCCAACTACCTTCGCCAGCTCTGGAATCTTCAGGAGCTCACCACCGATGAAGCCATTTGTGCCTGGAATAATAGCGGTCTACCGGATCTGCACAACCAAAGCTGGTCTGCCGCAAATGATTATATAACCATTACCTACGAACGCATTTTTTATCTGATTTCCATAGCAAATGAATATTTAAGAGAGACAAACGACAGCGAATTAGATAAACGGGGAGTTTCCGGACAGCTCCGCACCGACATCGGATATTATAGAGCTGAAGCTCGTTTCCTGCGTGATCTGGCTTATTACCAAGCTCTCGACCTCTTCGGCAATGTACCTTTTGTAGAGGAAAATAGCGGCATAGGAACTTTTAACCCGGAACAAATCCAACGTACAGCTCTTTTCTCCTGGCTTGAAAAAGATCTGATAGAGGTTATCCCTTCTCTGAAAGAACCCCGTACGAATGAATATGCACGGGCTGATCAAGCCGCAGCCTGGACTGTTCTAGCCAAAATGTATTTAAATGCAGAAGTATATATCGGTACGCCCAAATATACAGAAGCTATTACATATTGTAATAAGATTACTCCGTATTATCATTTAGACGATAATTATCAACATCTTTTTATGGCAGACAACCATACTGCCGAAGGTATCATTTTTCCGATTGCCTTCGATGGAATTCATACCCAAACGTACGGAGGGACAACTTTTTTAATTTTTGCAGCATTGGGAGGAGACAGCATTGTGACTCAAAATTACGGAGCAAGCGGAAGCTGGGCAGGAAACCGCACAACTGCCGAGTTTATGGCGAAATTCGATCCGGGAGATCAAAGAGCTTTATTCTTTACCAAAGGACAGACCAGTACAGAAGTGAATCTGCAATCAGACTTTAAACAAGGAGTTATCGTAACTAAATTCACCAATATGAAATCGACAGGCGGGCCCGGTTCCAACTTAAATTTTGTCGATACAGATTATCCTATGTTCCGCTTGGCAGATATTTATCTCATTTATGCAGAAGCTATACTGAGAGGAGGACAAGGCGGTAGTTTAGCTACAGCTCTCGGTTATATTCAGGATATCCGGCAAAGAGCTTACGGAAATACCACAGGTAATATCTCCGCCGGTGATCTGACCTTAGACTTTATTCTGGAAGAAAGAGCCCGTGAATTATACTGGGAAGGACACAGACGAACCGATTTAATACGTTACGGCAGATTCAGTGAAACAACTTATACCTGGCCGTGGAAAGGTGGATTAAAAGAAGGCCGTAGTGTAAATGCTTATTACGATCTTTTCCCACTGCCTTCCTCCGATTTAGGAGCCAATCCTAACCTAAAACAAAATACAGGATATTAGAAGAAAATTCAAATAGAAACAACAGGGAATATGAAACGAATATACTATATCGGAATTATACTTATTCTATTCGCATTACACGCCTGCGAAACAGATAATAAAAAATATTATGCAGGAGATTATATTTCTCCCTCAATCGTTCTGCCGGCAACAGGAAGTCATATCGTTTTAACCGAAACTTCTGCCAACGATACTGTCCTATTTAAATGGCAAAGGGCTGATTTTGGTTTCCCGGCAGCCATAACATATGCCGTGCAAATAGCAAAACCGGACACTTATTTCGAATCTGCTGTAAAAATAGGAGAAACCAAAGGTACTTCTGTAGCCGTTAATTATGCCAATTTAAATAACAGTGTATTGATTGCTGGTCTGGTACCAGAAACTCCCACAGAAATTGAAGTCAGAGTCAACGCTTCCATCAATAATAATATCCGAACCCTTTACTCGGAATCCATACGACTTGTGATTACGGCTTATAATGTAGAGGTTGTCTATCCTATTCTTTTTGTTCCCGGTAGTTATCAAGGTTGGAATCCTGCCGATTCCTCCACGATTGTAAGCTCTCCCAAAGCGGACGGAGTTTACGAAGGTTATTTTTATTTTCCTGCTAATACGGAATTCAAATTTACCGGTCAACCGGATTGGAACCCGCTCAATTGGGGGGAAGGAGGAGGAGGGAAACTTCAAGCAGGAGCCGGTAATATCAAAGTCACGGCAGCCGGTTTTTACAAAGTTATGGCGAACACAAACAACCTGACTTATTCTATTACTCCTGTGAGCTGGAGTATTACGGGCAGTGCAACTTCCAACAACTCCATAGTCCTCTCTTATAATGAAAATAACCATACTTTGGAAACAACAACTCATTTGAATTCGGGAGAATTTGTATTTAAGGAAACAGGAGCTGGCAATCGGGTCTTGGGACTTTACTTCGGTCGTCAGCTGACAGACAATGGTAGTGAAATCATTGTAGAAGAAGCAGGTAATTATACAATTTCTTTAAATCTACAAAAATATCCCTATACATTCACCCTAAAATAATTTTTCAGATTTAAGCATTCTTTCTTTCCGGTTCATTCAGAGAATTAATTTATATTCTTCAGAATGAACCGGAAATTTTTAATAGAGTCCTCTTTTAAAAGACGAAACATTCAAAAATCTTTTTTCCATACCTTTCATTTTTTACTTATAAATATATAACTTTGCGCCTCAATATTTTAACGACATAAACAAATCATATATGGGAAGAGCGTTTGAATACCGTAAAGCACGGAAATTAAAAAGATGGGGCAATATGGCCCGTACCTTTACCAGAATAGGCAAGGAAATCGATATAGCAGTCAAAGCAGGTGGACCAGACCCGGCCAATAATACCCGTTTACGTATTCTGATCCAGAATGCAAAAGCAGAAAACATGCCGAAGGAAAACGTAGAACGTGCCATCAAACGAGCTGTTTCCAAAGATACTTCCGATTATAAAGAAATTGTATACGAAGGTTACGCTCCCTATGGAATTGCAATTGTTGTAGAAGCGGCTACCGACAATAATACCCGTACCGTTGCAAATGTCCGTCATGCCTTTACAAAATTCGGTGGTTCCTTAGGCACAACAGGCTCTTTAGACTTCTTATTTGAAAGAAAATGTGTATTCAAAATCAATAAACCCGAAAATTTCGATATCGAAGAATTTGAACTGGAAATGATTGATTATGGTGCCGATGAAATTTTTGAAGATGAAGAGGGCATTATCAATATTTACGGTTCCTTCGAAGCTTACGGAAACATTCAGAAATATCTGGAAGAGCAACAATACGATATTGTCAGCGGTGAATTTACCAGAATTCCTGTGGATACGAAAGAATTAACTTCGGAACAACGGGCAGAAGTAGATAAAATCCTGGACAAACTGGATGAAGATGACGATGTAACCAATGTTTATCACAACATTAAAGAAGATTAAGCTTCGATTTTTTGCAGATTAAAAAATATAATTGCATATTTGCACCCGCAAAAGAAGTAAGTTGATTCTTTTAAAAGATGACTTCGTAGCTCAGCTGGTAGAGCAATTGACTCTTAATCAATGGGCCGTGGGTTCGAGTCCCACCGAGGTCACCCCAGTAAAACCGCCCTTTCCTTAAAGAAAGGGCGATTTCATTTTTACCTACGCAACTATTTCTCGTCTTTTTACACATTAGGGACGTGCCCTAATGTGT